>CM059197.1:61412605-62012605 GCA_030323885.1 Branchipolynoe longqiensis
TAAAAATGTGCCGATTACAACAAGCTCCAGGTAGGAATGCAGCTGTCTACGAGATTGATGTCACCGAGGACGACATCGCGCACCAAGAACAGAACATTCACAATAATGATGTAACTGGCGACTTATTTGTAGGGACTTTGTGTACTAGTGACAAGGACAACAAAGACTTATGGTACACTGTATTTTGTGTGGATGGCCTAGATATCCGCTTTAAGTTGGATACTGGCTCAGAAGCTAATATTTTACCACTAGACATGTACCATAAAATGAGTAAAGCGTGTATGATTCCGTCAGTCTGCCAGTTAGTGACGTATGGTGGGCATAAAATTCGCCCACATGGGGAGGTGTCCCTTAATGTCGAGGGTCACTGCGTCAAATTTCAAGTTACGGACGCCGGGTGCGCAATTCTGGGAAAACAATCCTGTGTCCAATTAGGCTTGTTGGCGCGCTTGGATGTCTTGGACGCCGTAGAGAGTGATGCGATAGCACATCGACTGGTAAGACAATACTCAACAGTTTTTCAGGGTCTAGGCCTCATCAAAGTTAATGCTAAGATTTACGTTGATAAGAACATATGCCCTGTAATCGACCCTCCACGTCGAGTGCCACTAGCAATTGTCGACGATGTCAAAAAGGAACTAAAAAGAATGTTAGACCTAGGGGTTATCATAAAACAGGACGAGCCTACCCCTTGGGTAAGTTCTGTGACAATAGTCCGGAAACCAGGGAAATTACGCATATGCATAGATCCTACAAGATTAAATAATGCCATTCTACGAGGCCCATACCCTGTAAAGACTGTCGAAGAGGTGGTAGCGACATTGCACGGTGCCAAATATTTTTCGGTGCTAGACGCAAATAGCGGATACTGGCAGATCGAGCTCGACACTGCTAGTTCAAAATTATGCACATTCAACACCCCGTGGGGCAGGTTCAGGTTTACTCGACTCCCGTTCGGCATCAAAACAGCGGGAGATATATTCATACAGGAAATGAATATGATTCTAATGGATCTCCCAGGCGTACAGGTTATCACAGATGATATCTTGGTACATGGGTCGACAATTGATGAGCATAACTCACGTTTAGAAGCTGTTTTGAAGCGAGCTGTTCAAGTAAACCTGAAACTGAACCCGAAGAAGTCGAAGATATGTAAAACAAATGTAAATTATGTCGGACATGTTATCACGTCAGAAGGTATCCAGCCCAATGCTGACAGGATACAAGCAATCGTCGACATGCCCAGCCCGACAGACAAACCCGCGTTACAACGTTTCTTAGGGATGATGGGTTATGTACACAAATTTATCCCCAACATGGCGCATATAACTAAACCGTTGAGACAAGTATTGAAAAAAGATATAGCTTGGCATTGGGAGTCAGAACAAGCATTAGCGTTCGAACATTTGAAATATTTGTTAACAACCGCCCCAGTGTTGAGATTTTTCAGTAGCAGGGAACATATTGTTCTGCAGGTAGACGCGTCCAAATTTGGATTGGGTGCCACCTTGTTCCAGGATAAATTACCAGTAGCTATGGCATCCAAAGCACTAAATGAAACCCAAATCAATTATGCGGTCATAGAAAAAGAATTATTAGCCATTTGTTTTGGGTGCAATAAATTTCACGATTATATTTATGGAAACGAAATCACAGTAATCACAGATCATAAACCTTTAGTGGCCATAATGTTGAAACCGGTGCATTCCCTCTCGGCAAGAATGCAACGAATGCGTATGAGATTGCAGAATTACAATATTGAGGTACAATATTTAAGAGGTACTGAATTATTCTTTGCAGATACCCTATCGAGAGCCCACACTACAAGTGTGACCCCTGACGACCTATACGATCGGAACATGTCAATAGCTTCCATTGGGATTGATCCAGACATGGTCCAGGCCGTTAAACAGGAGACAGTGTTGGATCCAACACTACAAAAAATTGTTAACTTGTCAATACATGGTTGGCCTAATGAGGGGAAATCCCTCGACCCGGATGTTCAAATGTTTTTTAGATTTAAGGACGAGATCACCATTTCTGAAGGGATACTGTTAAGAGGTTCACAAATAATTATCCCTAAGTCGATGCGGACAGACATGTTAACAAAATTGCATGAAGCTCATTTAGGTGTTATAAAAAGCAAACAGTTAGCGAGGGACACGGTGTTCTGGCCAGGACTGATGGGCGCATTAGAAGAGACGGTATCCCGATGTAATATCTGCCAAGAGTGTCGAAATATGCCAGGTAAAGAACCATTAATCGGCCATGAAATACCCGATATACCGTATAATAAAGTTGGAGTTGACTTGTTTCATGTTGGGGATAAGGATTACATAGTAGTTGTAGATTATTACTCAAAATTCCCCGAAATTGTTGAGTTATTAAAAACTACCAGTAAGGCTGTTATTAATGTTATGAAGCAGATATTTAGTAGACATGGCATACCACGATATGTAGTGTCGGACAACGGTCCTCAATTTTCGAGCAGGAAATTTTGTGAATTTGCCATGTACTATGGGTTTGAACGAGTCTTCACTAATCCCATGCACCCACAAAGTAATGGACAGGCTGAACGTTCGGTCCAAACTTTCAAAAACATGATAAAAAAATGTAATAAAGATAAGACTGATGTGAACATAGCCATGCTCAACTACAGAAACACCTCGTTGGAAGGCGTCAATGCATCGCCAGCTCAGATGCTCATGTCGAGACGTTTAAGATCACGATTACCAGTATTGAATGACCGACTAAAAGCCACAATAAAACCGTCCATGTCAAGACAATTAGAGCGTAGGCAACTGATCCAAAAACAATATTTTGACAACCACGCAGGCAGAGAACATTCATCTTTACAAGTGGGAGACAAAATTAGATATAGAAATTATAATAATGAGTGGGAGCTGGGTCACATAACAGATACAGGTGGCACAAGAAGAAGAGATTACACAATACGTAATAACAAAGATAATCTAATAAGAAGAAACAGAAAATTCATTTTCAAATGTCCTCATCAAATTGTAAATGATAAAATAGCAGAAAAGATCCTGTCACCCACGACAAACTCACCTTACACCACAAGATACGGTAGAGTTAGTAAGCCTCCGAAACGCTTAACATGAATGCCACATAAGATTACGTACAGTAGGTCAAACAAGGAAGGGTCACGTTCATAAATATATATAAAAAGAGTCAATTACGCAAACAGGCACACGATGACGTCACGCGGCGCCGAGAGGTCATACAAAGAACGTAAACAATAAGAGGCAGTAAGAATAGGCGTTCGTTAACAGCGCTCATGCACGGATGTTCATCAGGACGGACGTCTAATCGAAAAATAAAACAATCTTCTTAAGTAAGTATAGATAATAAGCAAACAACAATGTTGAGATGATATCGTAATACATATCTACGACAGGTAAATAGGAAGAGTATTACACTGTTCCGACGGATCGATAGATTGACGTAATCGGGAAGTAACGTAATATCACATGATGGAATATAACATTTCACATGGGGCATATCACATGATTGTTTAATTGTTGTTGTGAATATAAATGGTAGGTATGGAATAGATACGATATGATGTAAAGGCTGGAGTGCATAATATGCTTTTGATTGTATAAAGAGAAAGAATATGGAAATAGTGAATTAAGCATAGCGGATTAAGTAGTTAAGTTTGCATTGTCATTTTACTTATATTGAAGGGAAGATGTAATGTATTGATCTCGGGTCAAAGGTCAGACCGGGTCACGACGAGTGACGTCACCAGGTATGGTTCCAATAAACAGTTACGTTACAGAATCCATTGTGTCAATACGTCATTACAGAGGGGAGAGGAGAGGAGAGGAGAGGAGAGGAGAAGAGAGGAGAGGATAGGAGAGGAGAGGAGAGGAGGGGAGAGGAGAGGAGAGGAGGGGAGAGGAGAGGAGAGGAGAGGATAGGAGAGGAGGGGAGAGGAGAGGAGAGGAGGGGAGAGGAGAGGAGAGGAGAGGAGGGAGAGGAGAGGAGAGGAGGGGAGAGGAGAGGAGAGGAGAGGAGAAGAGAGGAGAGGAGAGGAGGGGAGAGGGGAGGAGTGGAGAAGAGACGGGAGGAGAGGAGAGGAGAGGAGAGGAGAAGAGAAGAGAAGAGAGGAGAGGAGAGGAGAGGAGGGGAGAGGAGAGGAGAGGAGAGGATAGGAGAGGAGAGGAGAAGAGAGGAGAGGAGAGGAGAGGAGGGGAGAGGAGAGGAGTGAAGAAGAGAAGAGAAGAGAAGAGAGGAGAGGAGAGGAGAGGAGGATGGAGGATCGATGAGAGGGAGTGGAGAGGACATGAGAGGAGAGGGAGAGGAAAGGAGAGTGGAGAGGAGAGTGGAGAGGAGAGGAAAAGAGAGGGAGAGGAGAAGATGAGAGAGGATAGGAGAGGAGAGGGAGAGGAGAGCTTTTGCATTCTGTGTGAAAAAAATGGTTGAATAGTAATGTGCAGAAATACAATTTGAACACTTCTCACCACGAATATGGCCTTTGCTGCCAACATGGTATTAAACAACCACTCACTCACTCACCCACTCACTCATTAACTCACTCACTCACCCACCCACTCACTCACCAACTCACTCACTCAATCTAACTGCCTGAGCTCCACATGCTCGGCTCCTCAATAGAAGGCCAGACTCACAAACTACCACAAGGACCAGCCCACCAGTGCACATGCACTGGACTCTGGTCATTCTGGTGAAGTAACTTTGAAACAAAAGGAGTCAGGTGTGTGAGTATCAATAAAAGATTTCAAGGCATCTAAGGCGTGCCACTGCACCACACGCCGGTGTCACAGTTTCCACGGTACACCAGTTTGCGAGGGACACATACATTCAAATGCATTGTCAATGGCCGTGAGCAAATCTTCATACAGAAAAAGTCAAATATCTCTCAAATTACACCACCTAGAAGCAACCCACTTGGAACACCTATAGAAAACATATTCAATGAATAGATTATATTAAATTTATAAGGTTAGGCTTCTGCACTTCTATTAATTTTGAATAAAACTAATGTTTTGCACTGCGCATACGGTCAAACTCAAGGCATTGTCAATGGTCATGAGCAATCTTCATACAGAAAATACAGAAAAAGTGAAATATCTATAAAACCACACCACCTAGAAACAAATCGCTTGGTACACATATAGAAAACAGCTTTACCAACAACATTATATTAAATTTATAAGGTTAGTGACGATGCTGTTCGATTTTGACGCATGTGCAGAAGCGATGTGTCCCTCGCAAACTGGTGTGCCGCGGAAACTGCCACAGGGTATTGAGCGGCGCTGTGTAAGTCTGCGGCAAACAAACCACATCCATGACGTCATGATAAGCCGCACAATCCACCAAAGGCATCAAATTTTCAAAAACCAAACATTGACTAAGAGAATTGATCCTAGTCGTCCAACTAAGCTTAGATATTGGTCTACTTATTAAACATTTATTACAGGTTGGTGATTCTGTGTTATGTTGCTATGCTTACAAAATGGGGAAGCAATGCACATGTCCTCTGGCATTTCGGGTTGCACACGAGCATTAATTTGGCATGTTTTCACTTCAAATATCTACCAAAGGTAACGCTTTAAAATAAAAGTTCGTTCAAAGTAAAGTAAAATGGATTTCAATGATCGACCTACTATATTTACCTAAAAATATGGCGAAAACTGAAAACCATCGGATTATACAATCCATATCTTTTTGTAAATATCCGCCAGGTGCTTAAAACCGGAAATGGCTGTGGGTGAGTCGAAAAGTCCGATAACATGCTCCAAGTTGCATGCGTGTGCGCATGCGCCAAATCTAACTCGCTAAAACGCAATACATGATATTCACACGCATGCGCTGTGGCAATGGTCCCACAACCGTAATGTTCGTCGTCGCCGTCAGATGTCACATGCATTGTGGATATTGTGTATTAATAGTGACTGACTAGTTTGGTACCCTCCAAACATTTTCAAAAGGGTTGCCGTGACTATGATCCTCTACAAGCTACGCGATGTATAGATGCATGTGTATGTGTAAGTGCACTGCCTGTGTATATGTAATACACAATATTCACACATATGCACTGTGGCAACGGTCCCACAACCGTAATGTTCATCGTCGATGTCAGATGTAACATGCATTGTGGATATTGTGTATTAATAGTGACTGACTAGCTTGGTACCCTCCTAACATTTTCAAAAGGGTCCAAACATGAAACATTGGAAGCTCCAATGGTCCAAAAGAAATATACTTTTAGAGTTTTCAAAATATCCCAAAATCTGACTGACATAAGTGCATTTGAATAATTTCCATAGCTTTTGTATGTGCTGTGGCAACGGTCCCACAACCGTAGTGTTCGTCGTCACTATCAGATGTCACATTCATTGTGAATATTGTGTGTTATGAATGTAAGCACACGAGGCTTGGCCCGAAAAGAATGTTCATTTTTTGTGTTGTACACGCCACTTCAATACTACTTTTACCAGCCCAAATAGATGCAGTTGAGAAGCAAGAGCTAGACACAAAGCAGCATCCTCTATAACAAACATAGTATCCATGGCGACGTAAACAATTTTATTTTTCTTGAAGATTTATACTGCCTATCATGGATAAGTCTGAATAGACTTGTTTTCACCATTAGACAGTTTGTCGATAGAAAGCCCGAGTCTACACTTTTACCGACCCAAGGGATTTTTAACCTCCCACACCACATAGACATGGTATGAGAGCAACTGGCCTTTGATGTCGCTGTAAGTTATACACAGCGGTGGAAATCCAAATTGGCAGAGGTGGGGGTGGAGGGGCACGAGGAATCAAACCACTGACCTTCAGATTAGGAGTCCGACCTAGAAAAAAGTCAGACACTCTAACCACTCCGCCACAGAGAACACCTCTGCCAATGAAGGACAACACAGCTGAAATATGAAAAAATATATAATAATACAATTTTTTTTTAAACATTTAAAAACCACTCCCAGGCGCCTTGTAGGAAAGAAGACTTTTCACTTTGTGCATCTGACAGGAAACACGAACATCACTTTAACCCCAAAGGCCCTCCCTACACCCCACCAACCCCACCCTTAAAAAAACAGTACACTTCTAGAAAGATATTCAGTTACCCCCCCTTACCCTTACCCTTACCCTTACCCATACCCGTACCCTTACCCTTACCCTTACCCTTACCCTTACCCATACCCTTACCCATACCCATACCCTTACCCTACCCTTACCCTTACCCTTACCCTTACCCTTACCCTTACCAGAGAACGTAGCTATATACACACATCCTCTACCCTCGCCACCGGACGCAGTCGCCGAATCGGTAGAGCGCAGCCTCCCCTCGTGGAAGGTCGGGAGTTCGAATCCCAGCCAAGTCAAACCAATGACTCACAAAATTGATAATTGTCGCTTCCTAGCCTGGCGCTCGGCATTATTATGAAAGGGCAAGGGCTGGTTAACTCAGTGTCGGGATAATATGACTGAATGGGAGTGAATGAGTGGGTTATGGTGCTGGTAATGGTAGCATCTGAAGCTGAGATACATTAAGACCGACTCATGGACATAACTCTCTCACAGGAGAGATCTAAATGGAGAGTGGCAGTCAAGTAATGAAAGCAGTCTTTGTCGCATCGCGACCGACAGCATGATGATGATGAGCATCGGGTCATGGTGCCAGTAGCCTGGTCTCCCAGTGGGGATGTACTAGTATAAAGTCATCATGAGTGCGCACTGTCACAAGTCGGTACCCATCCTGATATGACCTTAGATGTTGCTAGGACATAAACCAACAAAACACAAAACAAAACCTGCCCTCGCCATGCTAGTTTAACATCGCTAGTTCCCCATATGCTTTTTTTCTCTCTCGAATTCCACTCTACCTGTCACTAATGCTTTCCTTATTTTTTTATTTTTTTTGTGATTGTCCAGTCACATTGTTATAACTTTATTTAGTGTGTAGCGGTATTTGTTAACATGTTATTCGGAGGAATAAAACCACTTGAGCAAATCAGAACAACAAAATGCACATTTCGACATCCACACAGACCCGACGACGCTGGTCTGCATAACGAGTGCTGCATAACGAGGTGCTTGGTAACACCAACTGTATCACTATCAGTCAGCTCCACACTGCAGCCACTTCCAGATCAGGTGCTTATGCATATGTGCATACCAACTCAGGTTGCAGATGATCGACGCAGTGTGGGTTTCTGACGGGAGACGCCGAACACCTTTGATCATGTTGTACACCTCCGCTCCGCTCCACAATACCACGTGACCAGGCATAGACCAACATAAATACCAAACCGCCTGGCGGGGATTAAGGTAAATTAGTTTAAAGTTGCATAGTCCGATGGTTTTGAGTTTCTGTCATTTTCTGTGATAAATATATTAGGTTGATCATTATAATTATAATCTATGTACTTTAATTTAATTTGAAGTAACTTTTATTTTAATTGCTAACTTTTGAGATATTTTAAGTGCAAACAGGGAATATTAATTTTGGCATGCACACCAAAACTCTGACACCATGGCAGACATACGCTTCTGCAGCAAACATGTTCTATTAAATTGCCTCAGTATTCCTTCCTATGTCGAAAGAAATGTTTAATAAATGCACCAGTATCTAACTTAGTCTAAGTTAGATATGTAGAATCAATTCTAGATAATTGTTTTGGTTTTGAAAATTCGATGTTTTCATCGGACTATGCAGCTTTAACTGCTTAAGTGAAACTTGTGTGAAACGTAGGACGAGTCTGAACAACTCCCACTAAGTGTTATGGGGCTGTCACACTACGGCGCTTCCCGCCGGCGACCCGTCAACGTGTGGTGTATTTGGGCGAAAATGGGTGAAATATCGAGAAACGCTGGGGGCGCGTTATGCGCGCGTCGGTACACGTCGGTACACTATGTTTGACGTTGACGGTCGGCGGAGAAAGTCGGCGCGCGTTATTGGTCGCTGAGTGTTTTCAACATGTCAAAAAAAAAACAACGACCGCCAGCGCACGCAAATATATAGGTAAGGACGTTAGGCGCGCATCGCGCTGCGTTGGACGCGCCGGAATAACATTATGGGAACGCTAGGAAGACGGCGCGCGCGCGGGAGGGTCGTTGCTCACACGTTGCGGCAAACTGGGCCGTTTTTGTTTTACGCCCTAGCAACATTTAAGGTTAAATGAAGACGTCGCGCCAAACTTTTTTTTTTTTTTCCCCCAGCGCGTCGACACACGTTGGCCGCGCGCGCATAACGCGCCGCGCTGACGCCGATCTTTTCCCCCAAACCGCCGAAAAGTTTGACGTTTCTCGACGCGCAAGATTTTATTTTCAACGCTGACGGGTCGCCGGGAGAAACGTCGTAGTGTGACAGCCCCATAATGTTAGAACCACCACAGTTCGCACGTACCCACTACACTACTCCCAGACACCCCTAGATAAATTGGAGTTTTACGTCCTAATAACATCTCAGGCTATACCCTAGATAAAGGACTCGCCACTATCCACAGTAGGGGTGAGTGTCAACCCCGCTTAAAGCTGCACAGTCTGATGAAAACATCATATTTTCAAAAGTGAAATATTTAGCTAGATTTGATTGTACATATCAAAGGTAGATATTATTTAAAATTAATAAAAAATACATAACAATTTGGTACAAAGATGGACGGAAGGATGCAACAAAAACTTGTTAAACATTTGTCGCCACATAAAAGGAATACTGAGACAATTTAAATAGAACGTGGTGTCAGAGTTTTTGCATGCTTGCCAACATTAATTTGGCATGATTACCACTGCAAATATCTCAAAAGTTAGCCATTTAAAATAAAAGTTACTTCAAACTATATTGAGGTAGATTATAACGACCGACCTACTATATTTATCTCAGAAAATTACAGAAGCTCAAAACCATCAGACTATGCAACTTTAAGTCTGAGCAAAAACGGTTTCAGTAAGAATTAACTTTGGTGGTGGTGCTTCCCATACACAGTGTTGATCTATATTGGCTTAAGGTTGAGAAATTGAGAGAGAATGCAACAAATTCAAGATGGTGGATAGAGAAAGTGCTTGAATTGACTTTGAAAGTTTATAAATCTACATGATCTAATAAATTCTTCACCCCAAAATAGCACGCTATGATAAATAAACATTTGAACTATATATATATTTTTAGCACTTTAGATTACAAAACCACGTGGTTATTTCCAAAACCCAGCCTTCCGACACTTTTTCAAAGGGGTGTTTCAGCAGCCCTGTCACAGTATCAGAGCCGTGGGAGTAACTAAGACACCCCTAGTTAGGCCTCACTCCCCACCTACCCACCTCGCCTCCCCCCCACCCCCTCAGACACCTCTAGTTAGGCGTACCTTCCACGTCCGGTATGTGGAGTGAGATGGCGTGGGGTGGGGTGGGGTGGGGTGAAGCTTCAGTCTCACCACATGGCAACCATCACGCTTCCCTTGTCACATGACCACCAACCAATCAGGTGACCAGGCTGCCCAATCAACGTGCACACCTGCCATTACTTAGACAGGAAGGTTTGGTCGGTCAATGGAGGACTGCCCAACGGTGCGCAGGAAGCCACCGCCAAATGGTGGTTGAAATCTACAGAAAGTATATTTTATTCATGAAGGGTAGATATTTACCACTTGAATCCATTTGACACTCCGGTAAACCACACTGCGAGATCACGTGACTGATTTATATAAACAAATAAGAACCGTGAACATAGCTTTGGCTGTATATAATCATCCGGTGCGACTGACACTGGTCAGCACCCGGTTAAGGAGAGGTGGGCCGAGATGGCGCCACTAGTACAGTGATGTGCTTTACAGAGTTTAACAATAATCTTTCTTTTCTTTTTTGTGTGACAAGTTTTTTTATTCTGCCCATAATGTGTAAGCTCCGGTAAGGGTGCTTGTTTTCAATGCTGGACAGCTGTGATACTGGATTGGTCTGGTCCCGCATTCTGGAGGTTTTACCTGATCTTTCTCAGGCCAACCTTTTGTGGTTTTGGGTGTTAGTAGTTTCTATACTAGTTTTTTTTGAATTTTCAAAGTTTTTTCCTAACCTGTTATATGATAACTTCGCCTACTATGTACATCTACATAGACCAACATAAATACTAAACCGCCTGGCGGGGATTAAGGTAAACTTAGTTAAAGTTGCATAGTCCCATGGTTTTTGAGTTTCTGTCATTTTCTGTGATAAATATATTAGGTTGATCATTATAATTATAAATCTATGTACTTTAAATTTAATTTGAAGTAACTTTTATTTTAATTGCTAACTTTTGAGATATTTTAAGTGCAAACAGGGAATAATTAATTTTGGCATGCACACCAAAAACTCTGACAACATGGCAGACAACATAACGCTTCGTGCAGCAAACATGTTTCTATTAAATTGCCTCAGAATTCCTTCCTATGTTGCAAGAAATGTTTAATAAATGCACCAGTATCTAACGATAGTCAAAGTTAGATATGTAGAATCAATTCTAGATAATTGTTTTGGTTTTGAAAATTCGATGTTTTCATCGGACTATGCAGCTTTTACTGCTTAAGTGAAACTTGTGTGAAACGTAGGACGAGTCTGAACAACTCCCACTAAGTGTTATGGGGCTGTCACACTACGACGCTTCCCCCTGGCGGCCCGTTCAACGTGTGGTGTATTTGGGCGAAAATGGGTGAAATATCGAGAAACGCTGGGGGCGCGTTATGCGCGCGTCGGTACACGTCGGTACACTATGTTTGACGTTGACGGTCGGCGGAGAAAGTCGGCGCGCGTTATTGGTCGCTGAGTGTTTTCAACATGTCAAAAAAAAAACAACGACCGCCAGCGCGCGCAAATATATGGGTAAGCACGTTAGGCGCGCGTCGCGCTGCGTTGGACGCGCCGGAATAACGTTATGGGAACGCTAGGAAGATGGCGCGCATGCGGGAGGGTCGTTGCTCACACGTTGCGGCAAACTGGGCCGTTTTTGTTTTACGCCCTAGCAACATTTAAGGTTAAATGAAGACGTCGCGCCAAACTTTTTTTTTTTTTTTCCCCCAGCGCGTCGACACACGTTGGCCGCGCGCGCATAACGCGCCGCGCTGATGCCGATCTTTTTCCCCCAAACCGCCGAAAAGTTTGACGTTTCTCGACGCGCACGATTTTATTTTCAACGCTGACGGGTCGCCGGGAGAAACGTCGTAGTGTGACAGCCCCATAATGTTAGAACCACCACAGTTCGCACGTACCCACTACACTACTCACCCAGACAACCCCTAGATAAATTGGAGTTTTTACGTCCTAATAACATCTCAGGCTATACCCTAGAATAAAGGACTCGCCACTATCCACAGTAGGGGTGAGTGACAACCCCGCTTAAAGCTGCACAGTCTGATGAAAACATCATATTTTCAAAAGTGAAATATTTAGCTAGATTTGATTGTACATATCAAAGGTAGATATTATTTAAAATTAATAAAAAATACATAACAATTTGGTACAAAGATGGACGGAAGGATGCAACAAAAACTTGTTAAACATTTGTCGCCACATAAAAGGGAATACTGAGACAATTTAATAGAACGTGGTGTCAGAGCTTTTGCATGCTTGCCAAAATTAATTTGGCATGATTACCACTGCAAATATCTCAAAAGTTAGCCATTTAAAATAAAAGTTACTTCAAACTATATTGAGGTAGATTATAACAACCGACCTACTATATATATCTCAGAAAATTACAGAAGCTCAAAACCATCGGACTGTGCGACTTTAAGTCTGAGCAAAAACGGTTTCAGTAAGAATTAACTTTGGTGGTGGTGCTTCCCATACACAGTGTTGATCTATATTGGCTTAATGTTGAGAAATTGAGAGAGAATGCAACAAATTCAAGATGGTGGATAGAGAAAGTGCTTGAATTGACTTTGAAAGTTTATAAATCTACATGATCTAATCAATTCTTCACCCCAAAATAGCACGCTATGATAAATAAGCATTTGAACTATATATATATTTTTAGCACTTTAGATTACAAAACCACGTGGTTATTTCCAAAACCCAGACTTCCGACACTTTTTCAAAGGGGTGTTTCAGCAGCCCTGTCACAGTATCAGAGCCGTGGGAGTAACTAAGACACCCCTAGTTAGGCCTCACTCCCCACCTACCCACCTCGCCTCCCCCCCACCCCCTCAGACACCTCTAGTTAGGCGTACCTTCCACGTCCGTTATGTGGAGTGAGAGGGGGTGGGGTGGGGTGGGGTGAAGCTTTAGTCTCACCACATGGCAACCATCACGCTTCCCTTGTCACATGACCACCAACCAATCAGGTGACCAGGCTGCCCAATCAACGTGCACACCTGCCATTACTTAGACAGGAAGGTTTGGTCGGTCAATGGAGGACTGCCCAACGGTGCGCAGGAAGCCACCGCCAAATGGTGGTTGAAATCTACAGAAAGTATATTTTATTCATGAAGGGTAGATTTTTACCACTTGAATCAATTTGACACTCCGGTAAACCACACTGCGAGATCACGTGACTGATTTATATAAACAAATAACAACCATGAACATAGCTTTGGCTGTATATAATCATCCGGTGCGAATGACACTGGTCAGCACCCGGTTAAGGAGAGGTGGGCCGAGATGGCACCACTAGTACAGTGATGCGCTTCAGAGAGTTTAACAATAATCTTTTTTTCTTCTTTTTTGTGTGACAAGTTTTTTTATTCTGCCCATAACGTGTAAGCTCCCATAAGGGTGTTTGTTTTCAATGCTGGACAGCTGTGATACTGGATTGGTCTGGTCCCACACTCAGGAGGTTTTACCTGATCTTTCTCAGGCCAACCTTTTGTGGTTTTGGGTGTTAGTAGTTTCTATATTAGTTTTTTTGAATTTTCAAAGTTTTTTCCTAACCTGTATATGATAAGTTTGCCTACTATGTACATCTACACACTTTTGATTTTAAGTTTTGTTATTGGGCAGGTAGTGTCCAGATGGTTTCTGACTTCCCCAATGATATTGTTCCATTCATCATTTACACCTATGTCAATTGGAAATGGCAATTTAATTTTTTCTTTCAGATGAGTTTCTAGTGCCTCTTTTGTGTAGTTTTTGTATGATCTACCTATATGGGGAGTAGTTTTGTTTTTTGTTTTTATTTTCTTTCTAGTAACATATATCAATTCATGATCGCTAATGCCCCAGTTTCTGGTTCCTGAGGTGTGGTTATGATTTGAGTCTGTTATTATTAGATCTATTATCGAGCTGTTTTCTCCAAGCCTTGTTAGCTCACTCATTTTTTGCTTTAACCCTCTGCCTTTGATTAAGTTCTCTAGTGAGTGGTTTTTTTTTTTTTTTTTTTTGTAGTTTATATTGAAGTCCCCTAGTAAGAATATCTCTGCCTTTGTCAGTTTCGACACACTTTCTAGGGATGTCTCCAGTTGTGCGATGAAGTCTTCAATGTTTCCATTTGGCGGTCTATATAGACTCCCTACAGCTATGTTAGCTTGTTTCTCATTTTTTATTAGTGTCCATACTAGTTCAATATTTGTGCCTGATCTGTTTGCTTCTTGTAATGGCTTATGTTCGGAGTTTAGGTTTTTTTGGGTCTATATTGCAACTCCTCCACCCCTCTTTCATATTTGTGCATTGGTCAGTGTTTTTCTATTCTCTCTCACAAGCTTGTACCCTCCAATTTCTAGTAGTTGGTCACTATGCAGTTCATGAAACCATGTTTCGGATAGTGTTAACATATCAAATTTACAGATATCTAAGTGTAGTTTAATGCTGTCAATTTTGTTGTAGGCACTTTGGCAGTTTAGATGGGAAAAATGCATGCCTCTGCCTAGTCTACAATCAATCTCTTCCACCATATTTGTGCGGCAGTCAGGTCTAAATAACTGTTTGCACTGGAGGTGGTTTATAGTGTGGAATTGGGATTTGTATTTAAAACTACTCAGCCTGCATTATGTGGTCACCTACCTTAATTTGCTGTCGGTGCTTGTGCCGCCAGTGCATGCGGTCACATTACTGTTCCTGTGCAGCATTAGTAAGGTGGCCACTGAGTATATATATATTCCGATATTATTTTACAATTAAAATAACCCGATTCGGTAGACTTTGAATAATAATTAAAGGATTTATTGTGGAAATTTATGTTATGGTTGTTAACAGAGTCATTTCAACATGATATCTTGGTATCACCAGTATATTTTCTCCTATATGTCATCCATGCTGATTTGTTATGTTTTGTTAGGTATCAGTTTGGGTACATTTTCATAATTTCTATCCCATAACGATGTGTGGTCCTCTGGGTAGGAGGTGTGCCGTATCTCCAGATATATATAGTTACTGTTTTAAGGGTACACACATCTGCAACTAAAACATGTAAACAGCTAAGAGTCTGCAGAGACGAGGGAAAGCGGGAAGATGAAAGAAAAGAAAGGTGGTACTTATCCGTCTGTGCACACCTTTGCTTCACTTCCCATCCGCAATGATACAGTGTGATACTTTGGCTGCAATTTTGAGGGTGAGTGCTTGTGTGTAATGGACACTATCACATAGTCCGTGCGCATATCGAGCAGTCTGTTTCCCTTTCCGTAGTTTGTGGACAGAGGTTGCATATCTGGGAGTTCTTAGGCTCGCGTCCGGCAGGCCTTCGTTCAGCACTTTGACACTTACCTTGATTTCTGGCAGTTTGCCCGGATGCTGACTCTTGTTTTTTTTAGGATTTCGCCCATTTTGTTTTTGTATCCCAGTTTGATCATTTCTCCTCCCTTTGCATCTTGAAGAAATAATCCTGTGCCCCAGTAGGGGCATCTCGTGCATTCCCTGAAGGCTTTCCCAGGTGCGTTCAGGAGTTTCTCTTTTAGTTCTTCGTTTTGTGTGAATTTGGCCATCACAATGTCCTCCATCACTTTTTCATTGGTTTTTATCCACTCTGGCGATTTCCATTTTTTTTTTCAGATAGCCTTGATGGTGTATGGGTTGTTTGTTGCTTCAATAAGTCGCATCATAATAATAAGTAATATTCCCTTCCGTATCTTTATACTCACATATTATGCTATACATCACACACACACATATATGTGTGGGTTGGGTTGTGTGTGGGATTGTGTGTGTGGGGACTGTGTGTGCTGTGGGGGATGTGTGGGGGCTCTGTGTGGGCGCTGTGCGTGTGAGGTGAGTGTGCGGTGGAGGGGAGGGGTCGATGTGGTGGACCCTGTAACTCTAGCGTCTCCTGTGCCTGTGGGCTGACCACATCCGGGTTATCAGCGTATCCCACTAGGGACTCTCCCAGCCGGAGACCTCAGGTCAGCTGGGTCAGCGGGGTCAGCGCGGGTTGGTGGGGGTCAGGCAGAAGGGATTGTGGGGGAGGGGGAAGGGGGAAAGGGTAGGCGCGAGGGGTGGAGGGAGCGGGACCGAGGGTACGAGATAGCAGGAGGGGTGCAGGAGGGGGAGTGAGGGGCAGTAGAGGTGTGACTGGGGGTGTGGGTGTGGAGATGACAGAGTAACAACAGTACTACTACTAGTACTTAGTTAATGAAGAAACACTAGATTCATGAAATGGTGTTTATAATAATTTGTAATTGTTAGACTCTAATAATTTGTAAATTTATGTCAGTCTCTAATAACTTGTACTAAGTTGTAGGGACCAATGCCTAATAACTTGTCGGTACCGGTCTCTAATAATTTACATGTACCAGTCTCTAATAAAGCCTATGTCACACCTACCCGGATCAGGGGCTGGATGAGCCCCGGACCGTGATCCGGCGTGGTCCGTGGAGATCCGGCATGATCCGTGGCTCATCCGTGACTGGTCCTTGGTGATCGTTGGTGATCCGTGGCTGGTCCTTGATGGTCATCATCAGGGGTCAGCCCCGGATGTTTTAAAATGTTTAAAACATCCGGGGCGATCCGGGGAATATTGCAATCCGGGGTCAATCCAGCATCATCCAGGTGTAATCCGGGGGTGGTCCGGGAAGTCCGCATGTTGTCCGGGGGTCGTCCGTGTCCCGTCCGGGGCAGTCCGGGGCATTTTTAATTCGGAAGAGCCACGTTTTAGCCACGGTTTAGCCCGGACTAGCCTTGGTTTAGCCCGGACTAACCCTTATCTCGGGGTTGCCCGTGGCTCATCTGGGGTGATCTGGGTTTGTAGTCCGTGGCTAGTCCTGGTAGGTGTGAGAGCGAGGCAAAAATAACGTTTTTATCCGGGGCTGTCTGAGACAGTCCGGGGGAATGGTCCGGAGGTGGTCCAGCTAAAAATCCGGGGCTAGTCCGGGTAGGTGTGACTTGGGCTTACCTTGTAGGTACCAGTATGCAATAATTGATATGCACCAGTCTCTAATAACTTGTAGGTACCGGTCTTTAATAACTTGTAGGTACCGGTCTTTAATAACTTGTAGGTACCGGTCTCCAATAACTTGTAGGTACCGGTCTTTAATAACTTGTAGGTACCAGTGTCCAATAACTTGTAGGTACCAGTGTCCAATAACTTGTAGGTACCAGTCTTTAATAACTTGTAGGTACCAGTGTCCAATAACTTGTAGGTACCAGTCTTTAATAACTTGTAGGTACCAGTCTCCAATAACTTGTAGGTACCAGTCTCCAATAACTTGTAGGTACCAGTCTCCAATAACATGTAGGTACCAGTCTCCAATAACTTGTAGGTACCAGTGTCCAATAACTTGTAGGTACCAGTCTCCAATAACTTGTAGGTACCAGTGTCCAATAACTTGTAGGTACCAGTCTCCAATAACTTCTAGGTACCGGTCACCAATAACTTGTAGGTACCAGTCTCTAATAACTTGTAGGTACCAGTCTTTAATAACTTGTAGGTACCAGTCTCCAATAACTTGTAGGTACCGGTCTTTAGTAACCTGTAAGTACCAGTCTCCAATAACTTGTAGGTACCAGTATCCAATAACTTCTAGGTACCAGTCTCCAATAACTTGTAGGTACCAGTCTCCAATAACTTGTAGGTACCAGTCTCCAATAACTTGTAGGTACCAGTGTCCAATAACTTGTAGGTACCAGTCTCCAATAACTTGTAGGTACCAGTCTCTAATAACTTGTAGGTACCGGTCTTTAATAACTTGTAGGTTCCAGTCTCCAATAACTTGTAGGTACCGGTCTTTAATAACCTGTAGGTACCAGTCTCCAATAACTTGTAGGTACCAGTCTCCAATAACTTGTAGCTACCATTATCCAATAACTTGTAGGTACCAGTCTCCAATAACTTTTAGGTACCGGTCTCCAATAACCTGTAGGTACCGGTCTCCGATAACTTGTAGGTAGCGGTATTTAATAACTTGTAGGTACCGGTCTCCAATAACTTGTAGGTACCGGTCTTTAATAACTTGTAGGTAGCGGTATTTAATAACTTGTAGGTACCGGTCTCCAATAACTTGTAGGTACCGGTCTTTAATAACTTGTAGGTACCAGTCTCCAATAACTTGTAGGTACCGGTCTCCAATAACTTGTAGGTACCGGGCTTTAATAACTTGTAGGTACCAGTCTCCAATAACTTGTAGGTACCAGTCTCCAATAACTTGTAGGTAGCGGTATTTAATAACTTGTAGGTACCGGTCTTTAATAACTTGTAGGTAGCGGTATTTAATAACTTGTAGGTACCAGTCTCCAATAACTTGTAGGTACCGGTCTTTAATAACTTGTAGGTACCAGTCTCCAATAACTTGTAGGTACCGGTCTTTAGTAACCTGTAAGTGCCAGTCTCCAATAACTTGTAGGTACCAGTCTCCAATAACTTGTAGGTACCGGTCTCCAATAACTTGTAGGTACCGGTCTTTAATAACTTGTAGGTACCGGTCTCCAATAACTTGTAGGTACCGGTCTCCAATAACTTGTAGGTACCGGTCTTTAATAACTTGTAGGTACCAGTCTCCAATAACTTGTAGGTACCAGTCTCCAATAACTTGTAGGTACCAGTCTTTAATAACTTGTAGGTACCAGTCTACCGCCTCTAATAACTTGTGTGTCAGTCTCTAATAATATCAAGCAGTACCTCGGTGTGGACTTTTAAAGCCATTTATCACTGAGCTCATCGATTTACGTGCCTATCAACCTACCGGGTGGTGCGCCTGGTATTGCTAGAGAGTCTGCTGGGGGTGTGATAACCACCAACAGTCACCATGGAAATTAGACAATATTCACAGGCGAAGAAACTTTTATTGACACTTTGGTTTAAAACAACGAATACAAAAATAAAATTCTTCAGTGTTTTTAACAATAAACATTGGATCTGCAATAAGCAGCATTATTTAATAAACACTGATTGAGTTTCTAATATGCACCCTTATCTACTATTTATAAGCAGTGCGTATCTAATAAATCTCATTATTTAAAGCCGCATAGTCCAATGAAATATCAAGTCTTCAAAACCAAATCATTTATCTAGATTTGATTCTACATATTTAACTTAGATACTGATGCACTTATTAAACATTTGTTTCTGCATAGAAGGCAATACTGAGTCAATTTAACAGAACCTGTTACTGCAAGATTGCCAAAACTAATTTTCCATGTTTGCACTCAAAATATCTCAAAAGTTTACCATTTAAAATAAAAGTAACTTTGACCTAATGTAGAGTAGATACTAGTGATTGATCTAATATATTTATCTCAGAAAAAATACAGAAATTCAAAACCATCGGACTACGCAACTTTAATAAGCATTTGATACTTAGCAAGTATCATTATATTGTCTAATATTAGTAATAAGTCTCATTATTTAATAAGTGCTGGGTCCCTAATAACTCATCATCATCATCATCATCATGCTGTCGGTCGCGATGCGACAAAGACTGCTTTCATTACTTGACTGCCGCTCTCCATTTAGTTCTCTGCTGTGAGAGTGATGTCCATGAGTCGGTCCTAATGTGGTGTTCTCTGTGGCGGAGTGGTTAGAGTGTCTGACTTTTTTCTAGGTCGGACTCCTAATCTGAAGGTCGGTGGTTCGATTCCCCGTGCCCCCATCTCTGCCAATTTGGATTTCCACCGCTGTGTATAACTTACAGCGACATCAAAGGCCAGTTGCTCTCATCCATGTCTATGTGGTGTGGGAGGTTAAAAATCCCATGGGTCGGTAAAAATGTAGGCTCGGGCTTTCTATCGACAAACTGTCTAATGGTGAAAACAAGCCTATTCAGGCTTATCCATGATAGGCAGTATAAATCTTCAACAACAAAAATGTCTCTCAGCTCCAGGTTTCTCTTGATGGCATCCTTTAACCGGAGACGAGTTAACTAATAACTAATACCTACCATTACCAAATAACCAGTGTATCTCTAAGACACACCGTTGCCTAATAAGCGGTTGTGTCTAATCATTATTATTGTCGCGTAATGGCTAGAACGGTGCTATAGCATTGACAAAAAGGCACGGTACGCGTGAGGTCATGACAGTAAAATGTCTGCGCATCATCAAATCGACCCGAGCCAGCGTTCTGTGGTCAGGTGTCCAACCGGAAATATCTGTTCTTTGTTGGAAGAACCGGAAGCTTGAGATGGCCGAGTTCAAACGGCACACGCTTCCTGTTCGACTCCCAGCTGGGTCAAACTAAACACCTACAACATTTCGCTCTGTCACAAGTCCTGACAGTGCCCGTCCTGATATAACCTTAGATGTTGCCAGGATGTAAAGCTCCAACAACCAACAACCAACCTACAACATTGATACTTGTCGCTACCTAGCCCCGTGCTCGGCAGCACTAGGATAGGGCAATGCCTGATTGATTCATTGTCAGGATAATGTGACTGCGTGGGATGTTACGTCAATGTTCCGGTTGCATGGTATTCCAGTGGTGCAGCACTATAAATCCACCATCAGGAGTGCGCATTGTCACAAGTCGGTACCGATCGTGAAATAACCTCAGATGTTGCTAGGATGCACAACCTCAATCACCCATCCTCACACTTCTGAGAAAAACCGCCGTGAATATGGCCGTTGCTGCCGACACGGCGTTAAAGTGCCTGTCACACTATGCCGGATTGAGCAACGGACAGAATTTTCTAGTCCGGTGGTGTTCGAGCGTGATAAGAATCAAAATGTATTAAAATGTGTCAAAGTGTTGCGACATCAGGTCAACGGTCACCGGACGAATGGACATTAAACGGACATGAAACGGACATGAGACGGACATGAAACGGACATGAAACGGACATGAACATATAGCCAACAGATGAAATGAACTCAAACCGGTCAAGAACCGTAGACGGCAATCCGGCAGCATCCGTTCCTAGTTTTGTGGATGTTCAAAACTTGTACGGACACAAACCGGACTTTGTTTGGTTTCTTTCCGTTTCCCCCAATCCGGTGATGTGTGACAGGGCCTTTAACTTTAAGCAGCATCCATCAATCAACCTTCAATCTCAGCAAATACTGAATATGCCAGCTGATATTGTTGAGGGGAAGGGTGGGGGCTGTGAAGCCTGTGTCCTGCCACGGAGATAATAGAGATGTAGCAACAATTGAGGATGTGAATCGAACTGTGACAGTGGACATACGTGGTGGTTTATAGTGCTGCCTCACTGAGCTACCATGTTGATTGCATGTGATGCATTACTCCTCTCTGCTGCCCGGCTGTAACCTTAACTTAAACTTCATATATAATTAATAAATATATATACATGTATCAATCAATCAATAGTTCCGTCCTCTAGTCGAGGGTTGGATGCAATGGTTCTCCACTTGTCCCGATGGTGTGCTGTTCTAATAGACTGTGAATAATTCAAGCCTGTGCACTGTGAAATATTTGTAAACCATGATGTTCTTGGTCTCCCTCTCCCTCTGCTGCCATTCACCTTCCCTTCCAACAATGTACAATGAATAGAATCAATAAAGCTGGAATACTATTCAACATGAAGATGAATGCCAGGAAGACCAAAACAATGGTTATAAGTAAAAAGACAGATAAACCAAATGTCAATATAACCATAGATGGCACAAACATAGAACAAGTATCCGAATTCATATATCTCGGACAAAAGATTACAAATGATGGGAGATGTGAGGAAGAAATTAAAAGAAGGATAACAATAGCCCGAACAACATTCTCCAAAATGTATAGAGTGTTAACATCAAGTAAGATATTAATACAAACAATGAAGCGTATTCTTCAGTGTTATGTGTGGTCTACTCTAATGTATGGGGCTGAGACATGGACAATCTCTAAGAAAATGTACAAACCTTTAGCAGCATTTGAGATGTGGACTTATCGAAGGATGATGAAAATATCATGGACAAAGAAGATCACCAACAAAGAAGTTCTCAGAAAAATTAAAAATAAGAAAAGCTTGTTTGCCACTATACAGACAAAGAAACTTATCTATTTTGGCCACATCATTCGTCAGAGTTCAATATACATGTATATGTATATATATATATATATACATATATATGCACGCACACACACACACACACATGTATGTGATGTATACCATAGTATATGAGTATATGCGCAGAACTAATTCATTATTATTATTATTATCTTATATGTACTGTTAGTAATAGTATTATGTCCACCATCCTGTACCTCCCTGGTGTGACCGGTGGCGCCACCACAGGCTGTTCTGTACCTAACGTGCACTGGAACTTCACTCGCACTGAAGGATTATTTCTTTATTATAAGTGAGCACAGTGACAGTTGGCTCATGAGTATAGGAGGCGGGGGAAAGAATGCCCGTTCCGCAGTCTCTAAGGGGCTGCCATTATTTATATCCACATAATAAATTATATAGTACATATATATATATATATATATATATATATATATATATATATATATACACATATATCATCATCATCATCATCATGCTGTCGGTCAAGATGCAACAAAGACTGCTTTCATTACTTGACTGTCGCTCTCCAGTTACATTTCATGAAAGCTGCCTGCAAAAGTGTTGAAGTGCTGCTGGCTTTTGCAAGTTACCAGCAGCACTCTCTCGGGGAGCAAATAGAGGTCTCACACTGGCAAGAACATGTCCGGACAGGCGCAAAACTATTTGTCCCTGCAGTGGCTGGTCGGGAGTTGTTGGGAGTTCCATACATCAAGCGCCCTTAATGCTGCCACAGTGACATGGTTTTCTGTTTAGGGTTTGCTCTCTTAGCCTTCGGTTCTGTCAAGAACCTGTACCACAAGGCAGTGGTTTACAACTCTGCAGGGCAGGGGCGTCAAACTCCCTGAGGTATTGCAATACCTGCATACCCAATACATCCAGGTATTGCAATATACACATATATAATTCATATATAATTCATAAATGTATATACATACATATATATATATATATATACATATATATGCACGCACACACACGCACACTTATGTGATGTATAACATAGTATGCGAGTATAAAGGCGTAGAAGGGAACTAATTCATTATTATTATATAATATGTACCATTAGTAATAGTATTATGTCCACCATCCTGTACCTCCCCGGTGTGACCGGTGGCGCCACCACTGTCTGTTCTGTATCTATCGTGCGCTGGAACTTATTTCTTTATTATAACTATAAGTGAGCAAAGTGACAGTTGGTTCACGGGTATAGGAGGTGGGGGAGGAGAGAATGCCCGCTCCGCAGTGAATAACATGGAAGTTAAGGTGGTTAGAGAGAAACCTCTAAGGGGCTGCCATTATTTATATCCACATAATAAATTATATAGTATATATATATATATATATATATATACATATATACACACATATATATATATATATATATATATATATATATATACACATATACACACACTCTACATGGTACCGTTGTATAATAAAACAAACAATCGCATGCATTATGCGCCTCGTTTTCGCCCATGCATGACCAAGGCCCATTAAGTCGTCTGCCCCAATTAATCATGTCAACAAGGGCGGCAGTCACACCAGGTTACCGCGCAAACCTAGTTTCCGGTGAAGACGCTGCGAGATCTGCAGTGACATGGTCTTTCTATAAATAGAGCCGCATTTATTTACACACACAGAACCACACTCCTTGAGCATTCAGGTGAGATATGAACGAGGGAAGCTTCAGTTGTCACACAATAGGACATGGAGATTCAATTTACAAAATGGGTTTGGGTTTGTGTCATACTTAAAACATAATATATTAGGTTCAAGTTATAATATAGTTTACTTTTGTTGGGAGTAACATTTATTATGAATGGCTAAATATTAAAATATTTGAAGTGTAAACACGCAAAATAAATTTGGCATGCAGACCGAAATGCTGGACATTATATAATTGAAATAATGACAGGTTCTATCAAATTGACTTAAAGCTGCATAGTCCGATGAAGCATAAAGGGCGCATTCCTTACACGCAGCATGCGGCATGCGGTATGCGAATGCGAATGCGACAACAAATCGAAATGCCTTGAAGCCTATGGGCTACATTCCTTACACGCGGTATGCGAATGCGAATGCGAATGCGAATGCGAATGCGGCAACTCGATCGGTCCCTGTAGCGATCGGTGTGGCATGCGGCATGCGGTGTGCGAATAGAAAACCATCAGTTGCATTTGTCCATTGGTTTAAGGCAGGAGGAGGCGACTGATAATTACGGACACAAGGGTGCTGATGGGAGGTGGTCACCCGGGAGATGGACCTTTGTGGGATTTGTGATAGGTAAACACTATGTACACTACATACACTACATACACTATGTACACTACATACACTATATACACTACATACACTACATAAACTACATGCAATTCACACACTACACACACTACACACACTACACACACTACACACACTACACACTACACACTACACACAATACACACAATACATACACTGCACACTGCACACACTACACACACTACACACACTACATACAATACATACATTACACACACTGCACACACTACACACACTACACACACTACACACAATACATACACTACACACACTGCACACACTACACACCCTACACACAATACATACACTACGCACACTGCACACCCTACACACACTGCACACACCACACACACTACACACACTATATACACTACGCACACTACACACACTACATACAATACATACAATACATACACTACACACACTGCAGGGGCTTTTATATACCTCGATGCATGCTGCATGCCACATGCCGCATGCCGCATGTCGCGTGTAAGGAATCAAGCCATTTGCATACCGCATGCCGCATGCCGCATACCGCATACCATGTGTAAGGAATGCGCGCTTTACACATAATTATATAGATTTGACTCTACATATCTAACGTATATATTGATGCACTTATTAAAGTTGCATAGTTTGATAGAGCATTACATTTTCGAAACCAAAATAATTATCTAGATTTGATTCTGCTAATCTAACTTAGATAATGATGCACTTATTAAACATTTGTTGCTACATATAAGTGAATACTGAGTCAATTTTAATAGAACCTGTTCCTGCTGAAACCGAGGGGTTCGACTACATAAGCCTCACTGGGACCAGCACTCATCCTCACTGATACCAGCACTCAGCCTCACTGGTACCAGCACTCAGCCTCACGGGTACAAGCTTTTACAACACTGGTTGAAGATGGGTAGACGCCTGGCGCCCCCTGAGGGGGTGATTGTGAAGTTGAACACCTGGAGTGTGAGTCACTGGCTTCACACACACTACTTATCTCATCACTACTAACTAATGCAGCGCGATGCACTCACGCATTGGGGTCAAGGTCACACACAGGCAGGGTGCACACTATGTTATGTGAGTATGTGTGTGGGGGGGGGGGGGGAGGGGAGTCAGTGTAAGGAGAGAATTAGTGTTACACTTGTACTCAATACAGTAGATAACAAATTCACCACAAACTTGCAGTAGGGATGAATGACAAGTTGTCTAAGTACGAGCAAAAATTGCGTTAGTATGGAACAGGAAGTGGAATTCCTGGTTCCAGTATCCAATGGCTACATATATTGGCACAGAGTGGTGAAGTAGACTACATCACCGTTCCGAGTGCGCATGCGCTGAAAACGGCTTTGGGAGCAAAGCAAAGGCGGACGGCCATTGAGTTTGCCGATACGCGTAGGGCAAAACTTCGATTTTATTCAAAATAAATAGAAATACATAACAATTTGGCACAAACATGGATGGAAGGATGCAATATAATAATATAATGAATATATTTAAGACACAACTCTCCATAATTAAGCATTTTGACATGAAGCCCCAGTCACACATACCCGGATCAGGGGCTGGACGAGCCCCGGACCGCCATCCGGGGTGGTCCGGGGCGATCCGGGGTGATCTGTGGCTCGTCCGTGGCCCGTCCGTGCCGACACCCCCCGATCTGGCCTGATCCGTGGCTCGTCCGGTGCCATCCGGGCTCAGCCCCGGATGTTTTAAAATGTTTAAAAATCAGGGTGGTCCGGGGGATTTTTCGATCCGGGCTCAATCCGGCCTGGTCCGGCCTGATCCGGGGGTGGTCCATGGGTGGTCCGGGGGTGATCCGGCTATTCCGGGGGTGGTCCGCAGTGGACCGGGCCTGTCTGGGGGTGGCGCGGGGTCATTTTGAGCCACGGTTTGACCCGGACCATCCCCGGACCATCACCGGACTGTCCCGGACTACCCCCGGCCTAGCCATAGACCAGTCCCGGACAGCCAGGGGTGGTCCGGGGGAGGTCCGGGATAGTCCGGGGGTGGTCCGGGATAGTCCGGGGTGGTCCGGGGCAGTCCGGGGCAGTCCGGGGGTGGTCCGGCCTCGTCCGGGTTAGTCAGGGGCCGGTCCGGCCCAGTCCGGGCTCGTCCGGGGCCATTCCGGGGGCATTCCGGGGGTGGTACGGGGCAGTCCGGGGCAGTCCGGGGCAGTCCGGGGCAGTCCGGGGCGGTCCGGGGTGGTCCGGGGCAGTCCGGCCTTTGGTCCGGGGCTCATCCGGGGCTCGTCCGGGAAACTGTGACTGCGAGGCAAAAATCTACGAAAACAGTGATTTTATCCATGGTGGTCAGGGACTGTCCGGGCGTTGGTCCATGGGTGGTCCGGCTCAAAATCCGGGGCTTGTCTGGCTATGTGTGACTGGGGCTTAAGAAACATACAATTTCAGTCATGTTTACATCACCATTGATTAGCCAGAAGTAATTCTTGTTCTAAATATTAAAATGTCAAATGTTTCAACAAAAACTTGTTTCAAAGAAATATATAACCAATATCTGATTAACCCTACTCATTTTCTATTTCTACATATGTCATTAACCATAGGATATAAATAAAAACATGAATAAAATAATTAAAACTGACTCTGGTATATGGCTCTAACACTAGTCTGAGTGCCTAGAGTTATCTAAATCTAAATGCACATGGCATAAGATGTGCTGATTATATTGATGTAAATGCAATGCTGCATAAAAGATTAATATCTTAATTTATTATATATATTTTTTTAGTTGGTATTCTATGTTTCAAACAAGAGTTGAGATGAGTTGAAACTAACACATTTCATAGCTACACCCAGTGTATTAGCATGTGCCATGTGCTTCTCGCGGGTTTGTTTTGCTCTGACGCATCCCACAATGCACCACGCTGCTAGAACCGTGATGTAGTCTATTGGAGAGAAAGCAAAAAGACAAGAATGCTGTTGATTTCACTTTTAAAGTCAATTAAACTACATGTTTTATTTATATTTTTCAACTCAAAAGTAGCAGCAAAATGTGAAAATGTATATGAAGAATACATTTTGATTCTTAAATTAAGAATTTACTTGCTGATTTCATTTACCCAGCCTTTCGCTACTTTTTTCTATAATGGGTTATTTTTCCACCCCTATGCAGAGTAGGGATGAATCTTTTATCTAACAATTCAGTTACGATTACAGTTTTAAGGGCGCATTCCTTACACGCGGTATGCGGTATGCGGCATGCGACATGCGGTATGTGAATGGCATGATTCCTTACACGTGGCATGTGGCATGTGGCATGCGGCATGTGGTATGCGAATGGCATGATTCCTTACACGTGGCATGCGGCATGTGGCATGGGGCACACGACTGGCTATATTTAAACAATAAAAATAAACAAGTATACTCAATACTAGTATATGACCTAATGTCGCATTTATATCTATGTACCTCTTGGTACGTCACATGGGGGTTTCTACCTTTATAATTACCAAATTATAGATAAGTAGTCATATTTTTGTGGCTATGGTAGCATTTTTACCAACCCGATCCCCACCACCACCACTACCATATGTTTCCCCTCTGCACCCTTGTGTGTGACCGTTCCGTAATACTCAGTCGCCCCTCCTCGTCTAAAACTAATGGACAAGTGCGACTGATGTTTCTATTCGCACACCGTGTGCCACATGCCGCATGCCGCATGGTGCACCAATCACTACAGGGACCGATTGAGTTGACGCATTCGCATTCGCATTCGCATTCACATTCGCATACTGCATGTAAGGAATGTCGTCCATTGACTTTAAGGTGTTTCGATTTTTTGCCGCATTCGCATTCCCATACCGCATGCCGCATGCCGTGTGTAAGGAATGCGCCCTTTAGTTGTACATTGTCGCAGTGTGCGACAATGTTCAGTGCAATGATAGAATTAGTGTTATAGTTACAAACCTTACAGTGTGCACTGTAAGGATAGATCTAGAATATACTTTAATCTGCGTAGTCCGATGAAAGCATCAAAGGACGATGCACCCATTCACCAAGTGCAGGTTGGTTGGTTTGTGGAGTTTTACGTCCTGGCAACATCTAAGGTCATACCAGGATGGGCACCGCCTTGTGGCAGTGCAAACTCATGGTGACTTTATAGTGCTGCCCTACTGGGAGACAAGGCCACCAGCACCATGCCCTGATATCCCACTCAGTCCCATTATCCTGACACTGGCTCTGAGTCTGAGCCAACCAGTCATTGCCCTATCCTAATAATGCCTAGCGCCTGACTAAAAACCATCAAGTATCAATTTTCACGTCATTGGTTTGACTCGACCAAGGTTCGAACCCAAGCGTTCGAATGCCACGATCTACCAAAACGGGAGACGAACGCTCAACTCATTCGGCCATCCCGTCTGGTGTACCACGTGGAGGTAGGTGGGTGAAAGTGACCACAGTGACTAAAGTGACGTCAGCCATGCATGACCCCTGGTGGTAGAGTTACCCTCCATCAAGTATTCAGGTCGAAGAGAAAGTCGAAGATGGCGGCGTCTGTTCTGACAGGATCTGTTCGCACCACGTGACGCAGAGCTGGTCCAGACAAGCTAAAGTGACATGAGGGCGTCGCACTAACACCACACCGATCCTGCCGACCAACAATAAACATCCACCTTTTATTTTGACGAACACAACATTTTTCTAAGTAGATTCTTCCTCTCACATCCGAAGCATTAGTGTCGAATCAAACTGCTAGTGTGTCCACAGCCCCCAGCCCCCAGCCCTCCAAACCCCAAAGACAGGTAGAGCCGAATCGGTAGAGCGCCGGCTTTCCGTTCGGAAGATCGGGAGTTCGATTCCCGGTCGAGTCAAACCAGTGACTTACAAAATTGATACTTGTAGCTAGCTACCTTGCTCCTTCTGGCTGATATAGGCCCTAATGGGCCTTTAATGTCAGCTCATCATGGCTTTGCGATAGTCCAATTCATAATTCCAACCACACATGCACTGAAAACATTCTAAAGGCTAGGTAAAGAGGTGCAGTAATATCCTGGTGTTATCACTCAGTTTCAGGATCGGCAATGTAAACAATGTGGTTAGCAAAATAGCCTTTTTAGTTCCAACTTCAGTCAATGCATACAGTAAATAGAACCATTTTAATGTTCCAAATTCTTATTTATCCATTTTTTAAACCATTAGTTACGAGTGTGTTAGTTGAATATTACAAAATGCTACAAAGCCTGGGTGGTTTGCGATTTCCAGGAGGGGTTTGTGTTTTCCTAGGAAATCACAAACCCTCGGGTGTGCAATTTCCAGCGGTTTGCGATTTCCTGCTACACCGGGTGTACAGACAGAGTTGTTTATTTTTATTTTTTTATTGAGGCTGTATTTATACTGTCCATAGCATATAAGCCCGGGTACCCAGGCTTGTTTTCAATGCTGGCCAGTTGTAGTGTTGGTGTTATCTTACCACACAGTAGCTGCTGATAAGGTATTTGATTGCCTGCATTTAAGTAGCAGATATATAATTGGTTGGTATGGTTAGTAGCCTATGTTAGTTTTTTTGGATTTCCTTGGCATATATGTATTATATTTTGTTCTACTCTTATTACTAGACTAGCCTACTCCTATTTACATATCATAGGCTTGTACGTAGCTGTGTGGTGTGTTATCTGGCTACTCTTGGCATGGTTACCTTCCATTGGGCGTCCTGCTGGTGGGACGTGACATATCACATGCCCCTTTGCAGTGCAGCTTAGTGGGAGTTTCCTAGCCTAGTTTGCACAGATATTTTTTGTAAGTTTATAGGTCAGGAATTTGTCGTTCCTTTACCGTTTGGGCATTCCACACCTTGGCAGCCATTTCCATCGTGCTTCTCTCATGAGCTTTTATTTGGCTTCTGGTCTGCTTCAGTAGTGGCACATTATTTGCTCTAGTAGCCCTTTGTGGTTTTGTTAGGAGTTTATTGTTTTGACTACAGCTATATGCTAATGTTTTCAAATGAATTATTCTCCTATTTTATAGTAATTTCACTTTGGTTCTTTTGTGTATGTCATAGGTGGGGTGCAGCTTGTCTACACTTAGACAGATTTTTAGGGCTCTGTTCTGCAGTATTTGCAGTCTTTTTAGTAGTTCTTTTCTCGCATCCATGTAGTTTACATCTCAATAGTAAAAATAGGGGAGCACCATGCCCTTGAAGATTTTTATTGACATTTCTTGTGTCATATAGTCTCTTAGCTTTGCAAATAGCCACAGTTTGTGGTTTACTTTCTGGATAATTTTATTTATACATAGGTTGTAGTTTAGTTGGCTGTCCAACTCAAGTTTTATTGGAGTTTTATGTCCTGGGCAACATTGAAGGTCATATCAGGACAGGCACCGACTTGTGACAGTGCGCACTCATGGTGACTTTATAGTGCTGCCCCACTGGGAAATCAGGCCACCGGCAGCATGACCCGATATCCCACTCAGTCACATTATCCTGACACTGAGCTAAACCAGTCCTCGCCCCATCCTATTAAAGTCGAGCGCCAGGCTAGGAAGCGACAAGTATCAATTTGATAAGTCATTGGTTTGGCTCGAGTGGGAACCAAACTGCCGATCGCGAGGCCAGCGCTCTACCGATTTTCTACCGATTCTCTACCGATTCTCTACAGATTCGGCCATCGCGTCCGGTCCATAACAGAGAGACACATCAGTATTTCATCAGTTGGGCAACGTGCCCCGAAGGCACTCCGGCACAAGCAGGCCGGCGGTGTGGGAGGTGGGTACTTACCGATCAGTGAGAGTAGTGTGCTAAGACCAGGCACAGCTAATTGTGTCTACATCTTTTATCATGCCAATGCACACGGAGCTCTGCCATCAGTTATAGCTATTGATGGTAACATTGCTTGTTTTGGGTGTGGATTTGGTTGTAGGGGTGCGGGTGGGGTGTGTGTGGTGTGGGCGTGGTTGTTGGAGTGAGGGTGGTTGGTTATTGGAGTTTTACGTCCTGGCAACATCTAAGGTCATAACAGGACGGGTACCGACTTTTGACAGGGCACACTCATGGCAACTTTATAGTGCTGCCCAACTAGGAGACCATGTCGCCAGCACCATGACCTCATATCCCACTCAGTCATATTATCCTGACACTGAGTCAACCAGTCCTTGCCATATCCTAAAAATGTAGAGGACCTGGCTAGGAAGTGACAAGTATCAATTCATAAGTCATTAGTTTGACTCAACCGGCGTTCGAAGCGGTGGGTTCGAATCCCACGATCTACCAATATGGGAGACGGACGCTCAACTCATTCGGGCATAGCGTCTGTTCAACTTGAATGGAGGACTAGACCTGTCAAACGGTATAGTGTAATTCCACACTGGCCACTGGTGGCGCCACCTTAACTATAACTTATAAGGGTCCACATGGTATGCAGACAGGGTGCTTAGGTGTGATTGATTCTGGCTCGATTCGCCTTTGTGTGATTATGAAAAGCAGTGTTTGACCCTGTCCGTTGTAGCGGGTAGCAAGCACGTTACGGTGTTTAGACTCTTCCACTCCCGGCACTCACCAGACACGGCCCGCGCCTTCCTTACACTCACCCCACCCCATTACACCCCGCCCCCTTACACCCCCCACCCCTTACACCCCGCCCCCTTACACCCCCACCCCCTTACACCCCGCCCCCTAGACCCCACCCCCTTACACCCCGCCCCCTTACACCCCCACCCCCTTACACCCCCGCCCCCTTACACCCAGCCCCCTTACAGCCTCCCCTCTTATCCCACGCCCCCTTACACACCCATCCCCTTACACCCCGCCCCCTTACACCCCGCCACCTTACACCCCCACCCCCTTACACCCCGCCACCATACACCCCCACCCCTTACACCCAGCCTCCTTACACCCTGCCTCCTTACAGCCTCCCCTCTTACCCCACGCCCCCTTACACACCCACCCCCTTACACCCCGCCCCCTTAAACCCCCCACCCCCTTACACCCCGCCCCCTTACACATCCACCCCCTTACACCCCGGCCCCTTACACACCCACCCCCTTACACCCCGCCCCCTTACACACCCACCCCCTTACACCCCGCCACCTTACACCCCCACCCCTTTACACCCAGCCTCCTTACACCCTGCCCCCTTACACATCCACCCCCTTACACCCCGCCACCTTACACCCCCACCCCTTTACACCCAGCCTCCTTACACCCCGCCCCCGTACACATCCACCCCCTTACACCCCGCCACCTTACACCCCCGCCCCCTTACACCCAGCCTCCTTACACCCCGCCCCCTTACAGCCCTCCCTCTTACCCCCTGCCCCCTTACACATCCACACCCTGCCCATCATCATCATCATGCTGTCGGTCACAATGCGACAAAGACTGCTTTCATTACTTGACTGCCGCTCGGTTGTACATGTCATGAAAGCTGCCTGCAAAAGTGTTGAAGTGCTGCTGGCTTTTGCAAGTTACCAGTGGCACTCTCTTGGGGAGCAAATAGAGGTTTCACACTGACAAGAACATGTCCAGACAGGCACAAAACTATTTGTCCCTGCAGTGGCTGGCCGGGAGATGTTGGGAGTTTCATACATCAACCACCTTTGATGTTGCCAGTGACATGGTTTTCTGTTCAGGGTTTGCTCCCTTAGCCTTCGTTTCTGTCAAGAACCTGTACCACAAGGCAGTGGTTTACAACTCTGCAGGGCAGGGGCGTCAGAATACCTGCATACACCCCTTGCCGGCACCTCCCTTTATACCTGTTCCCCTAGCCCATGCCTCACTTCTAACTACCCCCCTCCCCATGCCTCCACGATGCACTTCCAACGTCACAATGGCAACGTAGCATTCCAGATCTCTATGGGGATTCACCCTTCGTGGTGAATGCCAATGGGTCTACAGTCATTCACTCCTGGAGCCGGGTACACCACGGGTAGTCTTTAACCGTGATAGCACTAACTGTATTTTGATTTTAAAAAGATTACACCAGGCACACCTTCAATGTCAATATTTCACCACAACACACCTTCAACATTGAAATTTCACCACAACACACCTTCAACATTGAGATTACACCATGATGCACCTTCAGCGTCAATATTTCACCACAACAAACCATCAATATTGAGATTTCACCACAACACACCTTCAACATTGAGATTACACCAGGGCACACCTTCAATGTAAATATTTCACCATGACAAACCTTCAATATTGAGATTACACCACAACAAACCTTCAAGATTGAGATTACACCAGGACACACCTTCAATGTCAATATTTCACCACAACACACCTTCAATATTTAGATTTCACCACAACAAACCTTCAACATTGAGGTGACACCATGATGCACCTTCAATATCAATATTTCACCATGAAAAACCTTCAATATTGAGATTTCACCACAACAAACCTTTAACATTGAGATTACACCATGATGCACCTTCAACATCACGGTTTCACAACGACACACCTTCAAATATGAGATTACACCATGATGCACCTTCAACATCAAGGTTTCATCACGACACAGCTTCAAATATGAGATTACACCATGACATCAATATTTCAACATGACAAACCTTCAACAATGAGATTACACCATGATGCACCATCAACATCAATACTTCACTACAATGTACCTTAACATAGAGATTACACCATGATGCACCATCAACATCAATATTTAAACACAACAAACCTTCAACAATGAGATTACACCATGACGCACCATCAACATCAATACTTCACCACAATGTACCTTTAATGTAGAGATTACACCACCCACGCACCTTCGACGTCAAGATTTCACCATGACACACCATCAACATTCAGATTTCACCACAATGCATCTTCAACCTTGATATCACACAATGACACACCTTCCACATCAATATTTCACCATGATGCACCTTCAACGTCGAAGCAACATTTTTATTTTATTTTTTTGGTCCATTAGTTGTTTAAGCAGGGGAAATTTCAGTCATAGATGACTGGTCTTCCTCAATCCATTGCTGGTCGATAGAAAGCCCGAGCCTACACTTTTACCGACCCAATGGATTTTTAACCTCCCACACCACATAGACATGGTATGAGAGCAACCGGCCTTTGATGACACTGTAAGTTATACACAGCGGTGAAAATCCAAATTGGCAGAGCTGGGGGCATGGGGAATCGAACCGCCAACCCTCAGATTAGGAGTCTGACCAAGAAAAAAGTCAGACACTCTAACCACTCCGCCACATTCCTTTACTATCCCCACGTGATGGTATTCTGTGGGCATGTATGTAATATGCCTTTATCTGACAGCAATAAGCGACACTCGAAAGGCCTTTAGTCTCCTTTCTTCTCCCCCTCCCCCCCCCCCCCCCGACGTAGAACCCCCCCCCCCCCCCGCCCCAGCTTCCTGTGGCGGGACATGCGCTGCCCCCTGGTGCCAGGGGCCGGTACTACACGACGCGTTGGCAGCGCCGGGTACCAGGTGATTTGTACACAGCGTGTATAACACAACAAACACAACTCTATAACTGCGCCTTCTCTTCAAGCTGGCAGAGTGAGTGAGCGCCACTGCGCGTCTGTACGGGACGCAGCTGCACTACCCGTGTCTGAAGTCTAAAGTCGAAATTAAAGCTGCCCCATCTGATGGAAGCATCAAATATTGGTTGGATGGTTATTGAGAGATTTACGTCCTGGCAACATCTGAGCTCATATCAGGACAGGTACTGACTTGTGACAGTGCACACTCTTGTCGACTTTATAAATTATATTGCCACCCCACTGGGAGACCAGACCGCCATTACCATGACCTTATATCCCACTCAATCACATTATCCTGACACTGAGTCAACTAGTCCTTGCCCTATCCTAATAATGACGAGCACCTGGCAAGAAAGCGACAAGTATACATTTTTAAATCATTGGTTTGACTCGACAAGGTTTTGAACCCGTGGGTTCGAATTCCATGATCTACCAAAATGGGAGACGGACGCTCAACTCATTCTGCCAGCCAGCCTGGTCGTCGTCAAATATTGTAAACCATACAATCTTATAAGGCACCTTAAATACTGGTGCATTCATTAAACGTGTGTTACAGTCCGCTGCACCTCAGCTAAATAAGCTAGGTGACCAGCATTTCTGTGTGCAGGGGGGGTGGGGGGGAGGGAGACACTTATATGGGCGCTGACAGATTGCTTTGGTGAAAACTTCAGAGGGTGTCCAGGTTATACAGTAATGGCTCGTGAAGATGCCATCAGGTATTGGTCGAGGGCAATCTCATGAGATTGAATATAGAGGTTTCCTTTTTACTACTTATTTGCTTTTAATTGCCCACATACACACCACAAGCCACACAAGCCACACACAGCTCATCCACCACACACATGTGTAAAAAGGCTAATGCTCGAATATGTGGCTGTTTAGGCAGGCTATAGTGAAAGCAATACAGAAAAAGAGAAAGGAAGAGTATAAAGTGTAAAGAAGAAGAGAGAGAGTCAAGCCCTCTGGTTTATTATTTATATGGTTACATGGGTTCATTGTAGAGAATCACCACACCCCTTTCCCCCAATGGAAAACAAGCATTCTTGGCCCTACCAAAAGGGATCCAGAATTCCTGGTCCCCATAGATACTAGTTGTCTGCCCAGCCCCACCACAAGCTGTATGGCCCCATGCCCACTACCAACCTCGACCTTTGAGTGTGGTGATCACTATCCCAGCAGAGGGGGTAGGCCCTGAGTGCACTCACACCCAGACCTGCCAGCACCACTATGTCTATTTACATCCCACTCAGGCACCACCAGCCCATACATATTTATATATATATATATATACATACATGCGCCTGGTCACGTACACTGATCAGTAATAGCACATTTGCATTCCCCCCTCTGCCATATATCGGAATATTTTACACAGGGGTGGCAGGATAGAGTCAGTGTTAGGTTAGTCTACTAGGGTAATACACTGTCAGGACCCCACACACTTCACACACACCACACACATACGTCACACACACCACACACAGGGGTGGCAGGGTAGAGGCAGTGTTAGGCTAGTCTCCCAGGGTAACATACTGTCAGGACCTCACACACTTCACACATCACACTTACAGATTAACTTACAGATCCTCTTCTGGCTGATCTAGGCCCTAATGGGCCTCTAATGCCAGGTCATTATGGCAAAAAAAGAAATTTATTTTGCACACATATGTAGGTCGACGTTGCCCTGAAGTCATATAATTGTGGGTGTCCTCTCCAATGTCTATCCAGCTTTCTCTCCCAAACAAAACGCACCCATTATGAGCGCCGAGTGGCGGCGTGGTCTCTACTCTCTGATGGCTCCTACAAAATGGTGGCCCTCCCGCCCTGCGACGGCGAACAGGCGTCGGTGCTCGGGTGTGGCTTTGATTGAGCCGTGCATCGCCCAATCCCATCGCTATTCAATCCGCAATGAACAACTAAATTAGAGACGAAGTTATGTTTTTTTCTGCCGTTTGCAAATGACAGTAGGTGATTAATTTCTCGGCTACCCAGGAGTTAATAAATTTGCATAATCTGCTAGTTTTGAGCTTCCGCCTATGTCGGATAAATATGTTACTTAAAGCTGCATAGTCCGATGACGCATCAAATTTTTAAAACCAAAATAATTATATAGATTTGACTCTACATATCTAACTTAGATATTGATGCACATATTAAGCATATTTTGCCACATAGAAGGGAACACTGACACAGTTTAATAGAAGCTGTTACTGTTTAAGCCTATGGTGTCAGAGTTTTGGTGTGCTTGCCAAAACTAAGTTTACATGATCGAATTTCAAATATCTCAAAATTTATCATTTAAAATAAAAGTTACTTCAACCGGAAATATGGTAGATTGTAACGATCACTTTAACATGTTTAGCTCAGAAAAATTACCAAAAAGCAAAACCATCGGACTATGCAACTTTAAGCCAAGGTCACAAATGCTGCGGTCGCCGTACGGTAATACAGTCAGCGGTGTGGCTTGAAGTTTATGCAAATGTTACGGTGTTATGGTCTGCAGTTTATCTATTAACAAATCGTATGGTCACTGCAAGGCATAGGTCACCGTATCTCGCCTTATTTTGTGTGTGTGCCGTCGCACAACTGCAGATAAAACATTTTAAGACATATTTGTATTCACAATTTCTATTCAACCATATTATTCTGTTAACAATAGACATTGGGGGGATTCTGGCGGTATTCCGGCCTACGGCATTGCGATTTTCCAAAGTTAAGATAACTCCAACTTAACAAAAACCTGCGGCGAGCAAACAAAACGTACGGCGACCGTAATTCACCGTGCGATCACCATACGGTCTGGCCGCAAGCACGCAATAACACATTTGTGACCGAGACTTTATTAAGTCGATTGCTATAATCTACTTTAATTCATTTTGAAGGAACTTTTATTTTAAAGGGTTAACTTAGGAGATATTTGAAGTGAAAACATCCTAAATTAATTTTGGTGGGCAGACTGAAGTGCTAGACACCATAGGCTTTGCTTACAGCTTACACAAAGAAGTGTAGTGGCATAACCCTGGAGCACCAAGACGATGCCCGTTCTGATATGACCATACATGTTGCTATGACGTCAAACCCCAAACAAACAAAAACAAACCAAGAAGATGCATTGAATATTTAGCCAGTGCACCAGTATCTAATTTGGATATGTAGGATGCAATCTAGGTAATTTTGATTTCTAAAATGTGATGCTTTCATCGGACTATACAACTTTAATTTGTCAACTGCCAAGCTTAATCTCCTCACGTGTCACTATAGTATTGGTTCTTAGCAGCGAACAACACTAGTGCAGTACCTTATATACTGTGCGGAATACTCTGTGGTTAATGTCACGCGATCTGTTAATTAACTCCAATTCCCGCAGATAGATTTGCCTCAACAAATTTCTCCTTATTTAAATCTAATCAGTGATTTGTGGTCTTTGAACATCGTTGGTTTGCGGCGTTCAATGAGAATGGTACCACGTGACACAGAGTGTTCTGCCTAATTAGCGCCGGGCGGGAGGCGTGGGACGAGTCGCGGGACGCGAGGGGGTGCGGGGAAACTCGAAGGGAGGCAAGGAAACGCAGGGGATGCGAGGAGACGCGAGAAGATGCGAGGGGACGTGCAATGAGACACAAGGAGACGCAAGGGAATGCGAGGGACGCGAGGTAACGCGTTGAGACGCGAGGAAACGCGAGGGGACGTGAGGAGACAGAGACGCAAGGAGACGTGAGAAGGTGCGAGGGGACGCCCAAGGAGACGCGTGGGGACTCGAGGGAACGCGATGATACACGAGGAAACGCGAGGGAACGCGAGGAGACAGCGATGCAAGGAGATGCGAGGGGACGCGAGGGAACACAATGAGATGCGAGGGGACACATGGAAATGCGAGGGGACGCGAGGAGATGCGAGAGAACGGGGGGAATGCCAGGGGACTCAAAGAGAAGAGACGCAAGGAGACATGAGGAGGCGCGAGGGGACGCGAGCAGATTTGAGGGGACGCGAGGAGACGCAAGGGTAGGAGGCGGAGGATGGGTCCGAGAGGCCGTGACCGGGAGGCAGGAGGCTGGGGGACAGGATCGGGAGATGCGGTCGGAGGACAAGAGGTGCAGGTGGGGGTCCGCTGTAGAACTAGGCCAGTAAGGTATGTGGTAGGTCATGAGGAGCCTACTGTAGGTCTGTGGTAGAGCATGGAGTGTCTACTGTATATTGGGTCAGATCTGTGGTAGTAGAGAATGAAGGGTCTACCGTAAGACAGGTAAGGTCTGTGGTAGAGGATGGAAAGTTGGTTGGTTGTTGGAGTTTTACTTCTGGCAACATCTGAGGTCATATCAGGATGGGTACTGACTTGTGACAGTGCGCACTCATGGCGACATGGCGACAGTGCTGTCACACTGGGAAATCAGGCTGCCAGCATGATGACTCGATATCCCACTCAGTCACATTATCCTGACACTAAGCTAACCAGTCCTTGCCTTATCCTAATAATGATGAGCGCCAGACTATGAAGTGACAAGTATCAATTTGATAAGTCATTGGTTTGATTCGACCCGGAACCGAACTATCGACCTTCCCTCACGCGAGGCCCGCGCTCTACCGATTCGGCCATCGCACCCGGTCAGGATGGAAGGTCTACTGTAGGATGGGCAAGGCCTGTGGTAGAGGATGGAAGGTTTACTGTAGGATGGGTCAGGTATGTGGTAGAGGTTGGAAGGTCTACTGTAGGACAGGTAAGGTCTGTGGTAGAGGATGGAAGGTCTACTGTAGGACAGGTAAGGTCTGTGGTAGAGGATGGAAGGTCTACTGTAGGATGGGTCAGGTCTGTGGCAGAGGATGGAAGGTCTACTGTAGGACGGGTAACGTCCGTGGTAGAGGATGGGAGGTATATGGTAGGATGGGTAAGGTATGTGGTAGAGGATGGAAGGTCTACTGTAGGATGGGTAACGTCTGTGGTAGAGGATGGAAGGTCTACTGTAGGACGGGTAAGGCCTGTGGTAGAGGGTGGAAGGTCTACTGTAGGACAGGTAAGGTCTGTGGTAGAGGATGGAAGGTCTACTGTAGGATGGGTAATGTCTGTGGTAGAGGATGGAAGGTCTACTGTAGGATTGGTAACATCTGTGGTAGAGGATGGGAGGTCTACTGTAGGACGGTAGGCCTGTGGTAAGGTGGAAGGCTACGTAGGCGTAGCTGTGGTAGAGGATGGAAGGTCTACTGTAGGATGGGTAAGGTCTGTGGTAGAGGATGGAAGGTCTACTGTAGGATGGGTAAGTTCTGTGGTAGAGGATGGGAGATTTACTGTAGGATGGGCAAGGCCTGTGGTAGAGGATGGAAGGTCTACTGTAGGATGGGTAAGGTCTGTGGTAGAGGATGGAAGGTCTACTGTAGGATGGGTAAGTTCTGTGGTAGAGGATGGAAGGTTTACTGTAGGATGGGCAAGGCCTGTGGTAGAGGATGGAAGGTCTACTGTAGGATGGGTAAGGTCTGTGGTAGAGGATGGAAGGTCTACTGTAGGATGGGTAACATCTGTGGTAGAGGATGGGAGGTCTACTGTAGGATGGGTAAGGTCTGTGGTAGAGGATGGAAGGTCTACTGTAGGATGGGTAAGTTCTGTGGTAGAGGATGGAAGGTCTACTGTAGGACGGGTAAGGTCTGTGGTAGAGGATGGAAGGTCTACTGTAGGACAGGGGCGTCTAAAGCAGGGTCCTGACAATACACTCACAAAGATGTAGGCCCACCAAGAACAGCAATTTCATTCCTTGCCCATTTGTCAAATGTGATTGTGGCTCTAGCTTTTACCACAGAAGCTGATTATATCACTCTGAGTGGGTGTGTGGGCGTGTGAGGAGGGGCGAGTTGGGAGGGGGGGGGGTAGCAGGAGGCTGCAGGCAGGAGGAGGCTGCGGCGTGATTTGATTGGGTAATAATAGTTGGGTGGCGGCAAAGTGGGCGTGGCAGCAGATTTGCTCTAAGGGGTGGAGGGGTGTGCACCCGAATGATGGCTGCGGATCGACAGGCGGACAGGCCCGAGTGTCGATCAGCTGAGTACTGCGCAAACCGCGGGGATTCGGCGCACTGAGCGTTGGATGGTTGGTTGGTTGTTGGAGTCCTGGTAACATCTACGGTCATATCAGGAGGGGTACAGATCGTGACAGTGCACACTCATGGTGACTTTATAAATTACAGTGCTGCCCCACTGGGAGACCAGGCCACCAGCACAATGATCTGATATCCCACTCAGTCCCATTATCCTGATGCTGACCCAAACCAGTCCGTACCCTATCCTAATACTGCCGAGTGCCTGGCTAGAAAGCGACAAGTATCAATTTTTAAGTCATTGGTTTGACTCGACCAGGGTTTGAACCCGTGGGTTCGAATACAATGATCTGACAAAACGGGAGACGGACACTCAACTCATTCGGCCATCCAATTTAGTCTAACCTGTGACGGTGTCTTTGACTGCTGAAGGAATCCGTCAGTCTGCCACTCCCACGTGACTGACATTCTGTCACGTGACAGTCCACCTGGTCAATGACACCCGAATATTATTACCAGCCTCCTGATCCCAACGATAAGAGCGCAGTCTTCCCATGAGGAATATCGGGGGTTAAAAACTCCAGCCGAGTCAAACCAAAGACTTACAAAATTGATACTTGTCGCTAGCTAGCAATAGCATGGCACTCAGCATTACTTGGATAGGGAAAGGACTGGTGACTGAGTGTGATATCGGGTCCTGGTGCCAGTGGCTTGGTCGCCCAGTGGAGCAGCACTATGAACATTGCCATAAGTGTGCACTGACACATGTCAGGACGTGTCCTTATATGTTGCTAGGACGTAAAACTCCACCAAACAAACTGTTCTAACTCGATGCTTCAATAAGGCATGGTGTTCGACTGTGTGTTCTCAGTAGAGCTATTCGGACTAGTTTTGCTCATATTTGATTAGGTCAGCGCCATTTCTGGTAAAGTGGCCATTGCCACCTTCAAGCTGCACAGTAAGACGGAAGCATCAACTTGTTAAAGTTGCATAGTCCGATGGTTTTGAGTTTCGGCCATTTTCCTGAGATAAATATATTAAATTCATTGTTATAATCTACCTTACTTTAGTTTAAAGTAACTTTTATTTTAAATGGCTGACTTTTGAGATATTTGAAATATAAACATGTCAAATTAGTTTTGGCAAGCACGCCAAAACTTTGACACCATAGGCTTCAGCAATAACAGGTATTTATTAAATTGCCTCAGTACCCCTTTTTATGTGGCAACAAATGCTTAATAACTGAATCAGTATCTACGTTAGATATGTAGGATCAAATCTAGATCATTGCTTTGGGTTTGAAAATTTGATGCTTCATCGGACTATGCAGCTTTAAGACTAAAACGCGTTTCTAGATTTGATTCTACATAAAGAAGTTTAGCGGCATAACCCTGGAGCACCAAGACGATGCCCATAGGGATGTATTATAGGGTCTTTGTACAAACATAGACACTAACAAAGTCTGTACTAGACTACTAAATGACTGAAACATACAATCCTCCAAGCATTGTTTATCCCATCATTACTAACAACCTACTTACTCAAACTACTTCATGTAGTCAAAAAACACACCTGAGGTATTAACCTTTAAAGCATAACCCTATAAGCTAGCCACACTCTATCTAACAGAATAAACAAACCATTCTACTAACACTTACTCCATCTCAAAATGTTAACTCCAACAACATGATAGTTTTGCAATTCACAACATAGTCGGCATACAAACCTATGAAGGAAAACTATGCACCTAACCACTCCGTAATGTAAAGGTCTAATCAATACACATGTATGTATCAAGTGTGTAGGAATACAACATATAACTGCTATTTTTGTATGTGAATTGTCAAACTATACCATATGTAAGTCTTTGAATGTTTGATATTGTTATTTCAGCTGATTTGGGCTAGCTGCATATATTGTAAATAACTGTATTGTCACATGGCTGGAAGACCAGTGCCACGGCGCTGACAAAAGACTTTATTCAATGAATAAACTATATTTACAACAAAAAAAATATGTGACTTAGATACTGATGAACTTATTAAACTTGCTGCAGACAAAGGAAGGCAATGTTACTACTGAAGTGTATTGCATCAGAATTCTTATACCCCTGTCACACTACGACGTAACTAGCCAACGTAAGCCTGACGTCGTGATTTTTCGTCATTACGTTGACGTACGTTGGATTACATTATGATGACGTCAGAATGACGTTAGACTGACGTCGAGCTACGTCACATTACGTCGTGTTACATCGAGTTACGTCGAGGTTTTGGACATGTTCAAAACTTTCGACGTAGCTCGAACGTAAGGGTTTACGTTCACCATACGTTCTGTTCACGTTCAGCGAACGTCAATGACGTTAAACGGATGTTAGTCAAACGCTGCTCACTACGTTCAACTACGTTCCACTACGTTCCACTACGTTCCACTACGTTGACCCACATTAAACCGGGTGGAAATGCCCACGTGGTGTAATGGGAACGTTAGGAGAACGTCAGGAGAACGTCAGGAGAGCATCAGGAGAACGTACATTCAACATTTTGCCACCGTCTCATGACGTATGTAATGTAAAGCAACGTAGTTCTGGTGATGGAATAACGTACATAACGTTCCCTGAGCGTAATTACGTTGTCCTCACTTGTTGAATGATGCTATCACTATGCTTTACCGCCGTTACTCTCTTGTCCACTACATCCATGTTCAACTGGTGCCCAAATTTGCATACTACGCCGAGAAGTTCAACGTTTTTCATGTTCTCCCTATGTTGATGTCGTTACGTCGTAGTGTGACAGGGCCTTTAGATGCATGTCAGAATAATTTTGCATGTTGTCACTTTAAGTTTAAGTATCTCCAGAGGTTGCCATTTATAGTAAAAGGTGAAAGCACCTCATAAGTATTCTATTTCAGCTTTCTCCTTATATTTTTTTTATTATTATTATACTTCAAAGTACCGTCAAGTAGATTATAATAATGTGCTTAATATATGTATCTCAGGTAGTGGTGCAACCTTAAAAACATGAGACTATATAACTTTAAATTTGCATTATCTGATGGTTTCAAGTTTCTGCCATGTTATTATTATTATTAATATTACAAGTAGTACCCCTGAATGGACGGGGCTGCCCTCGATGGAAGATCGTCTGATCAAAAAGAATCTCCGGTGGACTGGATACCTCATGAGGATGTCATCAGAAAGGCTACCAAAGCAGATCCTCTACTCTTAGCTGTCTTCTGGTTACAGAAAGAGAGGGTGCCCTCATCTCCGGTTCAAGGATACCATCAGGAGAAACCTGAAGCTGAGAGACATTAAGACTGACTCATGGACATCACTCTCACAGCAGAGAGCTAAATGGAGAGCGGCAGTCAAGAAATGAAAGCAATCTTTGTCGCATTGCGACCGACAGCATGATGATGACCCTCGGATACTATTTTAAATCTAATTTACTTTGTAGTAATTTTATTATGAATAGATAACTTTTGAAACATTTGAAGCGAACACATGCAAAACAATTTTTACCTGTGCACTGAAATGCTATGCATCACAGGCTTCTCTGACTTGTAGCCATGGCAGGTTCTATTAAATTGACTTGATATTCTTTCGATACTGCAATACATGTTTAATAAGCACACCCGTATTTAAATTAGGTATGTAGGGTCAAATGTAAGCAAGTGCGTTGGTTTCAAAAATGGTATGGTTTCATCGGATTATGGAAGTTCTAAGCCTGCGCATTGCTCTCGTCCAAATATAGCTGTTTCCCAATGTGCGCATGCGCACTGTGCCCTAGTACACGATTCCCAGCAGCCATCTTGTTCTTGACAGGATAGGGGAAGTCAGTTGTCTGATTGGGAGATTGTGTTTTGCGCATGGGCCGTCAGTGTCAGCGACGAAGGCTGCGTTGTGATTGGCTGATGGGAGTGCTGTTGTTACGGTTGTGTTTCTTTCTAATTAGAATACAAGTACAGGTGCACGGAATTAAGATTATAAATAATAGTAAGCTGTTCAGCTCCTACCACAACACCGGCTGCTTGACTGAGTTTACACTGGTGTCTAGCTAACTCTGGCTGGTTCCTAGGTTAACTCTACCTGGATCCCGGGTCACCTCTGACTGGTTCCCCGGGTTAACTCTACCTGGTTCCCCGATTCACTCTGACTGGTTCCCAGGATATCTGTGACTGGTTCCCGGTGATGCTGATTCCGAGGGACACCAGTCTGCCAGGGACACTTCCATTCAAATGCATTGTTAACGGCCGTGAGCAAATCTTCATACAGAAGAAGTCAAATATCTCCCAAATTACACCATCTAGAAACAAATCGCTCGGTACACATATAGAAAACATCTTTCCCATAAAGACTATATTAAATTTATAAGGTATGGGTTCTTGAATTCTATTAATTTTGAATAAAACTAACTTTTTCCACTGCGCGTACCGTCAAACTCAAGGCATTGTCAATGGTCGTGAGCAATGTTCATACAGAAAATACAGAAGAAGTCAAATATCTCTCAAATTACACCATCTAGAAACAAATTGTTTGGTACACATATAGAAAACATCTTTACCAAAAACATTATATTAAATTGATGAGGTTAGTGACGATGCTGTTCGATTTTGAAGCATGTGCAGAAGCGATGTGTCCCTCGCAAACTGGTGTCCCTGGGAAACCGCAACACCGGGTTACCTCTAACTGGTTCCCGGGTCACCTCTGACTGGTTTCCCAGGTTATCTCTACCTGGTTCCCGGATGAACTCTGACTGGTTCCCAGGTTATGTGTGTCCCTCTTACCGGATCAGGTTCCTGATAGCCGAGTACAAGCCGTCCGCGATGTGAGGATAAGAAAATTAGTCAAATGAATAAAGGGATCAGTTGGGGCGGGTGGGAGTGTGTGTGTGTGGGGCGGGGGGGGGGGTGCAGAGGGGGCGTTTACTTCTGGAGTAACTTCTCTTTCCCTCTCTCAATCCATCATTGCTATCAGCTTACATTGGTATCTGCCTCTGATTTAATTTGAACATGGACAGATCACTGCAGGCCACAGACCAGGGCACCGACTCCGAAGAAAGACCTATTCAGAGACGTCCAGGTATCATCACTAAGACCTCTGTCGCCATCACCACCACCACTACCACCACCACCACCACCACCACTACCACCACCACCACAATAAGAGGAGCAACAAATGGGCCAGCTTCTCTTTGAAAGGACACAAACTGCATATATAACGTTGTACGACGCGCACATGTGACGTCCCGAGGTGTGACGTAATGCAGGTGATGTCAGTGCCGTCCGTATGAGTGTAATGTCGCCTCCTAGCGGCGACCAGCTGATGTGTGGTGATCCATGGTAACCCCGCTGTAACTAATGCCAAACAAAAAAGAACTTAATAGTTTCTCAGACATTGCCGCGTCAGTTTTGAGTGCCGCCCAACGGCTTTTTGTTTTAATAGTAATTTAAAAGAAAATGTCGATTAAAAACAACAGATTCACACACACCGAATTTCAACTCCCACAGGTAGAGTGACAGTATGCTTAAGAAACAAATAATATCAGTTTGGCAGATGATTCTTTGGAAGTATGCATATAATATATATATAAATATACGCTGAAGTAATTCGAGAAACATTATTAATATTTAAAAAGCATGTGTTTGAATTCGGTGGTTTATTTTATTTTGAATTGATATATAAGGTAACGGTATTCATTAGATTGAAGAAACCTAGTAATTTGATAAAACTATAAATATAAATATACTGGATGCGGTGGACTATTCGGTAAGAGTGCTGGCTCCCCATGTGGGTTCTAAACCCGGCCAAGTCAAACCAATAACTTACAAAATTGATACTAGGATATGGCAAGGACTGGTTAGTTCAGTATCAGGATAATGTGACTGAGTGGGATATCGGTCATGGTGCCAAGGACATGGTCTCCCAGTAGGGCAGCACTATAAAGTTTATGTGAGTGCACACTGTCACAAGTCAATCCCAGTCCTGATATGTTCTTAGATGTTGCTACGACGTAACACCCAAAACACGAACTTTCTAAGACCAAATAACAGCTTTTAACAAATTAAATAAATAAATGAATAAATACACTGCCCTAATTCTTACCAAAAGGTGCTGAGAAACGAGTATGTGCATTTGCTTGTCGGGGGCGGACGCCGCCTCCGCTCCGCCCCTCGTGTCGTCAGGGTCGACCCGGGTATTGTTTGAGGAGGGGGGGGGGGGGACGCGCTTATACTACGTGAGTGGTAAGGAGTCCAGGTCTGTGGTGACTTCCCGCTTATCGATCAGCTCTGTGTGGTTTGAACAGATTCATCAGAGACTGGATGCAGGGGGCGAGGCTTCAGATGTAATGTATTGGGTGTCAGTCCCCGCTGACACTCAAACACATTTCACTAAGTTGCGTTGATTTGTTTGGCCCTGCGCCAACAGTTCTACACTGCAGACTGTATGCATGACCCTTTTACTAAGGTAAAACAAGAAAACATTTTAGCCTTTTTGAGGGCAGCTGGACTGTACCACGTGATATAGTTTACTAAATAGATTCTATCAAATATTAATAAAAACTTTTCTTTTTCTATGGGAATTTGTTTCCCTTGACCACAACATATATTATTGTGAGCTTTCTAATTTAATGAGTGTCTATTGGCACATAATTGATTGTCTGCTTTTAAATGTAAAAGCGATGATTTGAACAAAAAAAACTAACATTTCTCGCTGTGAATATGGCCTATGCTGCCGATATGGCGTAAAGCAACCACCAATCAATCAATCAATCAATCAGATGCCCCCCCCCTCAGTTAACCCAACCCCCTCACCCAGTTAACCCGCCCCCCCCCTCCCAGTTAAACCGCCCATGTACAACGCAGAGGACTGTGACCTCAACTGTTACAAAGTGCAAGCCTTTGGTTTCATTTAAAGGACGTCCTGATATGACCTTAGATGTTGCTAGGACGTAAAACAACAACAAACAAACAAAATCATTTAAAGGACTTATTGTCCGACCAGACCGGTAAATACGCCAGGTACACAGCTGCTACATGTGCGGGTGGAGAAAAGCATGTGTGGCCCGCCATTGTGTGTTACAAAGGTGCAGGGTTGGGCACAGGACACAGAGAATGGAATCAGCAAAGGCAGTTGGGGGACGGCTCGGCGTAGAGAGGCAGCGCATAGAGAGATTAACAAGATAAGCCTGACGCTTTTAATCTTGGAGACCTCGCATAATTCAACCATGTTAGTATAGTGTGTATTCCTTGTCAGCCTGTCGAGGTTCATTAGGCAGGGCGAGATGAAGCACCCCCCCCCCCCACCGCCCCTCCCGCCCCTCCCCATCCCCATCCCCATCCCCGCCGGGCTAACTCTGGTCATAAATTTCTTATAACAAAATTGGCTAAAGGCATGGAAATGTACTTAGCCAAACTCCTTTGGTATTACTCTTAGCTAACATTAACGTTGCACAATCTGGTGGTTTTGAGTTTCCTGCTATATATATATATATATATATATATATATATATATATATACATGTATATATATATATATATATGTATATATATATATATATATATGCTGTATAAGAATTATACAAGTATAATAACCCGGAATATCCCTCCTTTCCCTCATCACTCACTCAGCTCCATGGACTGTGGGAGTCTCTCATTGTCATCTACTGCTCCAGCCTCCCCAACCCCAGTTCCGATGGTGGCACCACCACCCCTTCACACTGTAACCGCTACTCAGTGTACCACTGAAAATTATATATATATATATATATACAGTAAAACTTCTCTAACGGACCACCTCCACAGATCCACCACTCCCCTATGTTGATCGCTTTATTTGGGTCCCAACGACACCATTGCAAGGGTATTTTAACTCTCTAAGCCGACCACCTCCCTAAATGGACCACTTAAAGTCAGTCCGAAGGTCGGTCGATTTAGCGAGGTTTCACTGTATATATACAGTTGATTATCGGAATGATCGCAGCTTCAGCTCAAACCTGGTAGTCATGATTTCATTTAACCTGCATGTCATAATTTATTGGTTTTGGTCCCTTAAAGCTGAGATTCCTCACACGCGGTATGCGATCTGCGAATGCGAATGCGAATGCGGCAAAAAATCGAAATGCCTTGAAGTCAATGGGCTGCAACCCTTACATACGGTATGCGAATGCGAATGCGAATGCGAATGCGACAACTCGATCGGTCCCTGTAGCGACCGGTCCGGCATGCGGCATGCGACACGGGGGTGCGAATAGATTAGCATCAGTCGCATTTGTCCATTGATATAAGGCTGGAGGAGGCGACTGATAATTACGGACAGCCGGGACAGGGTGGTGTGAATAGAAAAGCATCAGTCGCATTTGCCCATTGATATAAGGCTGGAGGAGGCGACTGATAGTCTTTAGCCCTGTATCTACACCAAGTGCAGTAGTGGTGGTGGTGGGGGTTCGGGTTGGTAAAAATGCTACCAGAGCCACAAAAATATGAATACTTATCTATAATTTGGTAATTATAAAGGTAGGAACCTCCATCTGCAGTACCAAGAGTTACATGGATATACATGCCATATTAGGCCATATACAGTGCAGTATGGAGTATACTTGTTTATTTTTATTTTTTAAATATAGCCAGTGATGTGCCGTCTGCCGCATGCCGCATACCGTGTATAAGGAATCTTCCCATTCGCATACCGCATGCCGCATGCGCATGCCGCATGCCGCATACCGTGTGTAAGGAATCCTAGCTTTAGTCTTCATTTGTTCAAATCTTCGGACCATGTGGACATCGCACAGGAAATAATGCCGTCAAAGCATTATATGGCATTCTCTGTGGCTGAGTGGTTAGAGTGTCTGACTTTTTTCTAGGTCAGGCTCCTAATCTGAGGGTTGGCGGTTCGATTCCCCGTGCTCCCAGCTCTGCCAATTTGGATTTCCACCGCTGTGTATAACTTACAGCGTCATCAAAGGCCGGTTGCTCTCATACCATGTCTATGTGGTGTGGGAGGTTAAAAATCCCTTGGGTCGGTAAAAGGGTAGGCTCAGGCTTTCTATCGACCAGCAGTGGAATGAGGAAGACCAGTCGTCTATGACTGAAATTTCCCCTGCTTAAACAACTAATGGACCCCCCCCCCCCCAAAAAAAATCAAAACATTATTTAGGTCAGAACATACTTATAGTTTCGTAAGATTTCTGAAGCGCATTAATATATATCTACTGCCATAATTATGCAGAAATGTTTTGGCCATGGCGAATTCGGAAATGGTTAATGTGAAGTGAACCCTAGGGGACTGCAACTTACATAACACAACCACTTAGCTCCCTGAATGATCTCAAACTCATACGTGTGCTCCGAGTTCCGCCGGTCCCTCACGAAGCTGTAGGGATCTTGTCATCCATTTGTTTCTAATGTCGATTGCAGTAAAAATTGTCCTAGCTAGCAAATATTTGGCATTAGAGAAGATACTACTTTCTCTATCACAGTGTATGTGTATTTGCCCCCCCCCCCCCACCCCCACCCACCACCACCACCACCACCCCCGCCTTCGGTCATGTTAGCTGAAGCTGTGACCTGACATCCCGGGTCCCAGCTTCAGTCCTTCCTGAGGGACCAGCAAAACTCCGAATTTCTATTTCGAAGAATGAAGTGTAGCAATGTGAATAGCTGATACGTCTGTGATGTGTAGCAGTGTTAATACCTGGCATGTCTATGATGTGTAGCAGTGTGAATACTGACATGTATGTGATGTGTAGCAGTGTGAATAGCTTACATGATTGTGAAGTGTAGCAGTGTGAATACCTGACATGTCTATGGTGTGTAGCAGTGTGAATACTGACATGTATGTGGAGTGTAGCAGTGTGAATACTGACATGTCTGTGAAGTGCAGCAGTGTGAACCGAGTGTCCGACAACCCCCCCCCCCCCCCCCACCCCCGTAGCCTCACTCCGCCTAAAGCGGTACCTCAGTGAGTAGCGAGTCGTCCCGGTGTGGTGGTTTCAGCGGGTTCCCGTGCTCAGAGGTGTCCCTCGCTTCTGCGCTGCTTCTGCGCATGCGCGGTTTTCGCATCAACGGGCCGTAATCGATTAACACGACCCGGGCGACTCGGGTCATCCGAGTCGTCAGAAATTCAAATAGAACACGGCGAGTGGAGTCGACAAATACACGTGCCATGTGCATAAAAAGAATAACTTAGATTAATTAAATGGAAATATAGGTAAACTGGGCCATCATAAAATACTTTAAATCCTATTTTGCTGTATTTTTATCGGTTATTAAAAAAAAAAAAAAAGATTGTCCACCCGAGCGCGGAGAAGCGTATTCGATTATTCGACCCGAGTTTGTAGGCTGTGCGCATGCGCCAATAAGTGGCTCAGGTGACCCGAGTTGATGCGAAATCCGTGCATGCGCAGAAGCAGCGCAGAAGCGAGGGACACCTCTGAGCACGGGAACCCGCTGAAACCACCACACCGGCATGTATTGCGAGGCCAAGAGGCGCCCCGTCTGAACCTGGAGGGGCCTTAGCATCCTCAACCCACCCTCCTCCACCACCCCTCCACCACCCCTCCACCACCCCTCCACCCACACTTACACCACCCCTCCACCACCCAACCAACACGCCTACACCACACCTAAACCACCCGTACACCACCCCTCCACCACACCTCCACCACCCCTACACCACCCCTACACCACACATAGACCACCCCTACACCACACATAGACCACACCTACACCACGAACACACCACCCCTACACCACCCCTACACCACGCACACACCACCCCTCCACCACCCCTACACCACACATAGACCACCCCTACACCACACATAGACCACACCTACACCACGCACACACCACCCCTCCACCACCCCTACACCACACATAGACCACCCCTACACCACGCACACACCACCCCTACACCACGCACACACCACCCCTACACCACCCCTACACCACACCTACACCACCCCTCCACCACTCTTACACTACACCTCCATCACCCGTACACCACCCTTACACCACCCCTCCACCACAACTTCACCCACACCCCCACCACCCCTACACCACACCTATACCACACTTACACCACCCCTACACCACACCTATACCACACTTACACCACCCCTCCACCACACCTACACCACACCCACACCACGCCTACACCACCCCTACACCACCCCTACACCACCCCTACACCACCCCTATACCACACCTCCACCACACCTCCATCACACCTTCTCCACACGCAAACCACACCTACACCACACCTACACCACCCCTACTCCACCACCCCTAAACCACACATACGCCACCCCTCCACTACCCCTACACCACCCCTACACCACCCCTACACCACACCTCCACCACACCTCCATCACACCTTCTCCACACCAAAACCACACCTACACCACACCTACGCCACCCCTACTCCACCACCCCTAAACCACACATACGCCACCCCTCCACTACTCCTCCACCACCCATCCACCACCCATCCACCACCCCTACACCACAACTCCACCACCCATATACCACCCCTACACCACACCTACACCACACCTACACAACACATGTCCCAACTCAACCGTTCCACCAGTACCCCCACATCCTCCCCCACCCTTCCTCACCCTGACCCAACCCCCACCCCACCCTGCCACATCGTCCCCGACGCCTGCCCCGACCCTCACCTCCACCCGCCTGTAGCTCCCCCCCCCCCACCACCCCTCCCTCCCCCTCCCTCCCAGCCCGCTTTCAAGTCGCGCCAGGTCTAATTACATGTTCAGCACCACTTGCCTTCGGAGTGACGTCATCAGAGCCGACATGGTGCCAACATTTCAATTTCATTTCACTCTAAGCCTTTTAGTCGAGCTTGTTGTTATAAGTTCTAGGGATTTTCTTTTCTGAGTGCAGGTGTATCTGTTTGCCGAAATTATATATAGAAGTTATTCTATTACCACATCATTTCCCTGTATAAAATATATATATATATATATATATATTATGGAAAATTATTTATAGAAGTTATTATATTACCACAGCATTTCCCTGTCTAATATATATATATATATTATGGAAAATTATTTATAGAAGTTACTCTATTACCACAGCATTTCCCTGTCTAAAATATATATATATATATATATATATATTATGGAAAATTATTTATAGAAGTTATTCTATTACCACAGCATTTCCCTGTCTAATATATATATATATATATTATGGAAAATTATTTATAGAAGTTATTCTATTACCACAGCATTTCCCTGCTTAAAAAAAGAAGATATATATATAAATATATATATGTCACGGTTTCCTGTCGTTCAAATTATTGCAAACCCCACCTATCGCGGATTGATATAGCAAATTATGAATGATGTAAAACCGCCCCCAAAACCTTCTATGTTTGTTATTATTTGCAAAGAACAGGTTTGTAATCACCCACTTCTCAGTCTGACTCATCTTCCATTATTATTTATTATTCTAACCGAAGCAACGGATATACCCCCACCCCCACCACCACCACCCCCACCACTACCACCACCACCACCACCACCGCCCCTGGAACCATATCGGGAAGGAACTGATAGAGTTTCAGGCACTTTTGAAGTAGGCTCACTGACTGCCGGGATGGCGTAGGATTGGGTGTGGGTGTGGGTGTGTGGGTGTGTGTGTGTGTGTGTGTGTGAGTGGTTGGGGTGTGAGAGTGTCCCAGAAGGCAATCGGCCGGAAGTGCATACAGGAGAATCCAAGTGGCTTTACCGTCCTTAATCTTTATTCTTATGCCTATAATCGAACCAAATCTCGCGATACGAATCACAGAGCCGCAACATTTTAAGACCAATAATAATGAAACAACAAAAAAGCAACCAAACCAATACTGATGAAACCGACTAGAAATTAGAATAGGGCAAGGACTGGGTAAAGTTGCTATTAACCATACCAACCAATTATCTATCTGCTACTGAAATGCAGGCAATCAAATAGCTTATCAGCAACCACTGTGTGGTAAGATAACACCAACACTACAACTGGCCAGCATTAAAAACAAGTCTGGGTACCCGGGCGTATATGCTATGGACAGTATAAATACAGCCTCAACAAAAAAACAAAAACAAAAAAAGTTGCATAGTTCGAAGAAAACATCAAATTTTCAAAACCATAACACTTATCTAGATTTAATTCTATATATTCAACTTATACCCCTGTCACACTACGACGTAACGAGCCAACGTGGGCCTAACGTGGTCAGTTTTCGTCATTACGTTGGGTTACGTCATGATGACGTCAGAATGACGTTAGAATGACGTCGAGCTACGTCACATTACGTCGTGTTACGTCGAGTTACGTCGAGGTTTTGGACATGTTCAAAAATTTCGACGTAGCTCGAACGTAAGGGTTTACGTTCGCCGTACGTTCTGTTCACGTTCAGTGAACGTCAATGACGTTAAACGGACGTTTTTCCAACGCTGCTCACTACGTTCAACTACGTTCCACTACGTTCCACTACGTTGACCCACATTAAACCGAGTGCAAATGCCCACGTGGTGTAATGGGAACGTCAGGAGAACGTCGGGAGAACGTTGGGAGAACGTCGGGAGAACATCAGGAGAACGTGCATTCAATGTACGTTCAACGTCTCATGACGTAGGTAACGTCATGTAATGTTCCGTGAGCGTAATGATGTTCTCCTCTCTCATTGAATGACGGTATCACTACGCTTTACCGACATTACGCTCTCGTCCACTACGCTGCATCCACGTTCAACTTCTGCCCAAATTTGCATACTACGCCCAGAAGTTCAACGTTCTTCACGTTCTCCCTATGCTGACGTCATTACGTCGTAGTGTGACAGGGCCATTAGATACTGGTGCACTTATTAAGCACTTGTTGCTGCATAGAAGGTTATAATAAGTCAATTTAATAGAACCTGTTACTACTGAAGTCTATGGTGTCAGAGTTTTGGCGTGCTTGCCAAAATTAATTTGGCATGTTTTAACGTGAAATACCTCCAAAGTTAGCCATTTAAATTAAAAGTTACTTCAAACTAACGTAACGTAGATCATAACGATCAGCATAATGTATTTATCTCAGAAAATGGCAGAAACTCAAAAGCATCGGATTACTTTAACTCAGCGTCAGGACAACGTGACTTGGTAATGGTACCGGTAGCACTGTATATCACCGGGGCAGCACTAAAAAGGTACATTGAGTGTGCATTCATAAATCAGTTTTATACACCTTCATATTGAGCTAATGTTGAGGGGAACTAAAACCCCAATAAACTATAAATCAGTGGGTGGTAGAGTGGGTGGCAGAATGATGACAATGTGGGTGGCAGTGTGGGTGGCCGTGTGGGTGGCAGCGTTAATGGCAGTGTGGGTGACTGTCGGTGGCAGTAATGGTGTGCGTGAGTATGGCAGTGAGTGTGGCAGTGAATGTGGCAGTGAGTGTGGCAGTGAGTGTGGCAGTGAGTGCAACGGTGAACGTGGTAGTGTGGGTGGCAGTGAGCCTGGTAGTGTGGGTGGCAGTGTTAATGGCAGTGTGTTGTGACTGTCGGTGGCAGTTAGTGTGGCAGTGAGTGTGGCAGTGAGTGTGGCATTGAGTGTGGCAGTGACGGGCCTCCGACTGGGACCACCCAGATGGAGGCGCCTGACGGACTGTTATGGCTGAGTGATTTGTCGTCACGGAGATTGGTTCTGGTCAGAAAGCGCTGCACGGCTCATCTCCATACGGCTGGTATGCGGGGCGGGGTGGGGCGGGGCGGTGCGGGGCGGGGCGGGCCGGGGCGGGCCGGGGCGGGGCGGGGCGGGGCGGGGCGGGGCGTTGTGTTTGTTGCTGCAGTAAGCCTGATGTGTGAGCCTATTATTGTCCTCTAGCCCCCCGCCCCTGACAGCCTCACCTCGCCCTGCCTCCACCCCCTTCTCCTAACAGCCTCACCTCACCTCGCCTCGCCTCCAGCCGCCTCTCCTCACAACTTCGCCTCGGCCCGGTTGCAGCCCCCACCCTGTCTATTCTCACACCGACATCCCCCCCCCCCCCCTCCCCCCGCCCTGTCCGTCCGAACCCTGCTGTGCTGGGCATTCAACAGCGCAGATGAGCTGGCCACGTTGAACACATATTCAACCGACAGTTTTATACCCCGCAACTTCTGGGTGTTACCGGGGGTGAAACCCTATACACCCACACCTCACACCCAACACTAGCACCAACACACCTTACACCAAACCCTCGGAGGTCCACTATGACAGTCTACACCAGCTCACTCACTCACAGATCACTCACTGCTCAGCAGAGTGCGCATTGCGTTTAGCAGCAGGACATCGCTGACCTGCACATCCCGATCTAGCCCGACACTGCGCAGGTTCCCGCTACTGGGAAGACTCGGGCGGTGAGCTGCTACAAGGACCGGAAGTGGACAGTGGGCCTGTTCGGGAGGTCCGGTGAAAACCCCCAATCAGCGGGGTGCATAATTCTTCCATTATCGCCCACAAAGTATGTCCCACAACGCCACAGCGCACTGTGGCGGGACACGAGCGAACTGACCTCGCCGCACTCAGCACAAAACGCCCGGGCCTCACACAGCCTACAGCTGTCGGCTTACTTACATCTCACCGACTCTTTTAACGCATACTTTTAGTAAATGCCCGACCACAGTTCCCGAATGAAGGACTTCCGGTGTCGTCAGGTCTCCACATCCGGGTCTTGCAGCAGGCGGCTAACGAGAGCCCGCAACGTTGTCGGCAACATGCAACACTTATCGGAGCAACCCAGCGGGGAACGGTTGGTACCAAATGCTGTCACCAGGGTGCGGCACTGTATGGCCCGATATGGCCGCGAGGGGCGCTACGAAGAGGTGACACCAGAGGTCGCCCCTAAGACGGTGATGTAAGGTGCAGAGGGTAGAGGGCTGTCAGGGGAGTGAGAATGCGCCCGGTCTAAAGGGTGTGGGGTGGTGTACTGGGTGTGTGGTGGTGTACTGGGTGTGTGGTAGCGCTCTGGGACTGTGGTAGTGCACTGGGCGTGGGGTTGTGTAATGGGTGTGTGGTAATGTACTGGGTGTGTGTCAATGTACTGGGTATGGAGTAATGTACTGGGTGTGTGGTGGTGTACTGAGTGTGACATGGTGTACTGGGAATGTGGTAGTGTCCTGGGTGTGTGGTTGTCTACTGGGTGTGTGTTACGGTACTGGGTGTAGGGTGGTGTTCTGGGTGTTTGGTGATGTAGTGAGTGTGTGGTGGTGTACTGGGAATGTGGTAGTGTCCTGGGTGTGTGGTTGTCTACTGGGTGTGTGTTACGGTACTGGGTATGGGGTGGTGTACTGGGTGTTTGGTGCTGTATGAGTGTGTGGTGGTGTACTGGGAATGTGGTAGTGTCCTGGGTGTGTGGTTGTCTACTGGGTGTGTGTTACGGTACTGGGTATGGGGTGGTGTACTGGGTGTTTGGTGCTGTATGAGTGTGTGGTGGTGTACTGGGAATGTGGTAGTGTCCTGGGTGTGTGGTTGTCTACTGGGTGTGTGTTACGGTACTGGGTATGGGGTGGTGTACTGGGTGTTTGGTGCTGTATGAGTGTGTGGTGGTGTACTGGGAATGTGGTAGTGTCCTGGGTGTGTGGTTGTCTACTGGGTGTGTGTTACGGTACTGGATATGCGGTGGTGTACTGGGTGTTTGGTGCTGTATGAGTGTGTGGTGGTGTACTGGGAATGTGGTAGTGTCCTGCGTGTGTGGTTGTCTACTGGGTGTGTGTTACGGTACTGGGTGTGGGGTGGTGTACTGGGTGTTTGGTGCTGTATGAGTGTGTGGTGGTGTACTGGGAATGTGGTAGTGTCCTGGGTGTGTGGTTGTCTACTGGGTGTGTGTTACGGTACTGGGTATGCGGTGGTGTACTGGGTGTTTGGTGCTGTATGAGTGTGTGGTGGTGTACTGGGAATGTGGTAGTGTCCTGCGTGTGTGGTTGTCTACTGGGTGTGTGTTACGGTACTGGGTGTGGGGTGGTGTACTGGGTGTTTGGTGCTGTATGATTGTGTGGTGGTGTACTGGGAATGTGGTAGTGTCCTGGGTGTGTGGTTGTCTCCTGGGTGTGTGTTACGGTACTGGGTGTGGGGTGGTGTACTGGGTGTTTGGTGCTGTATGAGTGTGTGGTGGTGTACTGGGAATGTGGTAGTGTCCTGGGTGTGTGGTTGTCTACTGGGTGTGTGTTACGGTACTGGGTATGGGGTGGTGTACTGGGTGTTTGGTGCTGTATGAGTGTGTGGTGGTGTACTGGGAATGTGGTAGTGTCCTGGGTGTGTGGTTGTCTACTGGGTGTGGTGTTACGGTACTGGGTATGGGGTGGTGTACTGGGTGTTTGGTGCTGTATGAGTGTGTGGTGGTGTACTGGGAATGTGGTAGTGTCCTGGGTGTGTGGTTGTCTACTGGGTGTGTGTTACGGTACTGGGTGTGGGGTGGTGTACTGGGTGTGTGGTGCTGTACTGAGTGTGTTGTGGTGTACTGGGACTGTGGTAGTGTACTGGGTGTGTGGTTGTCTACTGGGTGTGTGTTAATGTACTGGGTGTGGGGTGGTGTACTGGGTGTGTGGTGCTGTATGAGTGTGTGGTGGTGTACTGGGAATGTGGTAGTGTCCTGGTGTGTGTTGCTATGGTATGTGTATAGCATGTACTGGGTGTTGCGGTATGTGTATATGCGTGTAGTTGTGTTGCAGGTATGTGTAGTGGTGCGATGTAGTGTGTTGCAGGTATGTGTATTGCGTGTAGTGTGTTGCAGGGTATGTGTATATGCATGTACTGGTGTTGCGGGTAGGTGTATATGCGGTGTGTGGTGCTGTACTTGGCGTGTGATAGTGTACAGGCTGGTGTATGTGTAGCTGCAGTGTGTTGCAGGTATGTGTATATGCATGTAGTGTGTTGCAGGTATGTGTATATACATGTAGTTTGTTGCAGGTATGTGTATATGCATGCAGTGTGTTGCAGGTATGTGTATATGCATGTAGTGTGTTGCAGGTATGTGTATATGCATGTAGTGTGTTGCAGGTATGTGTATATGCATGTAGTGTGTTGCAGGTATGTGTATATGCATGTAGTGTGTTGCAGGTATGTGTATATGCATGTAGTGTGTTGCAGGTATGTGTATATGCATGTAGTGTGTTGCAGGTATGTGTATATGCATGTAGTGTGTTGCAGGTATGTGTATATGCATGTATGTATGGAATGTACAAAAAGTAAAGCTTCTTTTATTTAACGACGCCTCTAGAGCGCATTGATTTTCGTATCATCAGCTATTGTACATCAAACATATGATCATTCTGACATAAAATTATTTCCGATAGGCAGCAAGGCATCTTTTATATGTACTTTCCCACAGACAGGACAGAACATACCACAGCCTTTGATGAAGCAGTTGCGGGCCACTGGTTGGAATGGAAAATAATCCAAACTGAAAATGTGTCCATTGAGCAGGATCGATCAGATGACCGAGACCTTCACAGGTGGAGACTCCACCACCTGATCCACGTCCCGGTCCGTATGGTATGCAACGTGTCTACGTATGTGTATGCATGTGTGCATGCATGTGTACATATGTATGTATTATATACACACCCATTAAATGTTACTTTTTATGGTAAATGACATTATTCTATCCTTCAACTCTTTTAACCAAGTTGCGACTATATCATATCATGGTTCAATTATGCAGCACATTAGAATGGCTCCTGATAGCGAGGGCTCTGTAAATTTACATTACTATTATTATTATTATTATTGATGTAATTATTATTATTATTATTATCATTGCTACGGTTAGTTTGGGGAGTCCATCCATGTCTCCCTCTAAACACACACACTCATGCAGCGCCTTGTGTTCCGCAGTTCCGGTCGTTGAGGCGTTTGTCTATAGAGATGTGCGACTGAACCATAAGGGACAGATTCAAACCCAAAGTGATCGATGAAGACGGATCCGTGCCGGTGGGAGCCGTCTCTTCTGCCGACAAAGTGGCCCGGCACGGGGAGGAAGGAAACCCTGAAATATAATAGGCCCCTGTCTCCACTTGCCCGACAGTATGCTTCCTGTTTGCAAACAAGCTCGTCTCAATGGCGGCCATTTTCTCCAAGTGCAAAGTCTCTGTCTGGATGCTCAAACAAAGCGAAGGATGAATACATTTGAAGGATTTAATTTGTGCGTTAAATATCGCAACTATGTTCTGTGATGGATACTTATAGTTGCATAGTTTTTATTTTTTGTCATTTTTCTGAGATAAATATATTAAAATGATTGTTATACATTATCTTACTTTAGTTTGAAGTAACTTTTATTTTAAGTGGCTAACTTTTGAGATAATTGAAGTGCAGCCATGCAACATTAATTTTGGCATGCTTGCCAAAACTCTGACACCATAACCATCTGCAATAACATGTTTTATTCAATTGCCCCAGTATTCGCTTCTGTGTGGTGACAAATGTTTAATAATTGGACCAGTATCAAAGCTAGATATGAAGAATCAAATTTAGATATTTGCTTTGGTTTTGAAAATGTGATGCTTTCAACGGACTATGCAGCTTTTAATATCGCAACTAGGATAGGGCTTGGTACACATAAAAAATATGTTTACCAAAAAGACTATATTAAATTGATAAGGTTGGGGTTCTGGATTTCTATTAATTTTGAATAAAACTAACGTTTTGCACTGCGCGTACCGTCAAACTCAAGGCATTGTCAATGGTCGTGAGCAATGTTCATTCAGAAAATACAGAAAAAGTCAAATATCTCTAAAACCACACCACCTAGAAACAAATCGTTTGGTACACGTTCATGTGCATGTTCAAAACTTGTACGGACATAAACCGTACTTTGGTCGGTTTCTGTCCGTTTCCCCCAATCCGGTGAGGTGTGATAGGGCCTTTAACTTCGGTGATCAGACGAGAACTGGTGGTTTCAACGTGATATGGCCATTGACATCAGTGCTGCTGCTGTAAACGCTGCTTAAGGGGCTGTCACATTACGGCGTATGGCGGGAGCGTATTGAAAACCTACGTACGCCGTGCTGGTGCCACTTTCGGGTGTGTTTGAGCATATGGGGGACCTATGAGGAGCGTACGAGGAGCGTATGAGGAGCGTATGGGAGCGTATGGGAGCGTGCTGTGACATTTTTTGACATTATGGGCCATACGCCCTCATAGGTCGTGTTTTGTTGAGCATGCACAAAAAATATTGGACGGACAAATTTATGAAAGCGTATGGCAGCGTATGCCTCATACGCTTCACATACGCCGGCATGTTGCGGCACTGGCGGCGTATGAGTAGCGTATGAGTAGCGTATGAGTAGCGTATGAGTAGCGTATGCAGCGTATGCCGACGTATATGACGTAAAGCCGCTACGCCGCCATACGCTCCCGCCACACGCCGTAATGTGACAGGGCCTTTAACTAGCCACCGGGAGAAAGTCAGGTAGGACTCTATTTTTCAACTCGACAAGCCGAAAGATAAATTGATCACTTACATCTTGTGCGATTAAGCAAAAAGAAAGCAAAAATGACCACCTACAACAACTGTGTACTGTGATGGACACTTTAACATTGGACAGTAAAGGAACGACAAATTCCTGACCTAAAAACATACAAAAAATATCTGTGCAAAATAAGGCTAGGAACCCCCAACTAAGCTGCACCGCAAAGGGGCAGGTGATACATGTCACGGCCCACCAGCGAGACGCCCAATGGAAGGTAACCATACCAAAAGCACCCAGATAACACACCTCACAGCTGCGTACAAGCCTATGATATGTAAATAGGAGTAGGCTAGTCTAGAAATAAGAGTAGAAAAAATAAAGCACATATATGCCAAGAAAATCCAAAAAAATTAACATAGACTACTATAGTACTAACCAGACCAACCAACTATCTATCTGCTACTGAAATACAGGCAATCAAATACCTTATCAGCAGCTACTGTGTGATAAGACAACACCAACACTACAGCTGGCCAGCATTGAAAACAAGCCTGAATACCCAGGCTTATATGCTATGGACAGTATAAATACAGCCTCAATAAAAAAAAAAAAAAAAATGAGTAAATTTGAATTAAACAATTCAATGTAAAAAAAAAAAGGGGGCGTGGTCGGTGGAGGCGGTCGGGTCGGGTTTTCGCGGCGTGATGTGGTTAGCAGCTGTAGCGGGTTTGAAAGGGTTGAGATTGCATCTCTACTGTCTCAAATGTAGAAGCTTGATTGTTGGAGTTTTACATCCTGGCAACATCTAAGGTCATATCAGGACAGGTACTGACGTGTGACAGTGTGCACTCATGGCGACTTTATAATGCTGCCCCACTGGGAGACCAGGTCGCCAGTACCATAACCTGATATCCCACTCAGTCACATTATCCTGACACTGATCCAACAAGTCTTTGCCCTATCCTACTACCGCGAAAGGAAGAAGGCAAGGCGGGGGTGGAAAGAAAGGGCGTTTTATTAATGCCTCAACAACAGAGCATACAGAGGAAGGTAATAGACAGGCTCATGAGGAGCAATGCACAGAAAGGGCTGATGAGGAGCAGCAGAAAGAGGCTCATGAGGAGCAATGCAATGAGGGTCTCATGAGGAGCAAATAGGAAATACAAGAAAATGGGAATGTTCAGGGAGAGTCAGTGTCTGTATATGTTCAGTGAGGGGGTGCCGAGGAGCCCTCCACTGAAAAGAAAGGTATGATAGAAGAGATGGGTGGGCGGGTGGAGGAAAAAGGGGAGAGAGCTGGAAGGCGGCAGGAGGGCGAGTGCCTGAGGGAGGCCGGCGGGCGGCCTTATAAGGGAAGAGGGACGGGCGACAGCAGGTGAGGTGTGAATGCTGCCGGCCCGGGGGAGGGCGAGAGGCGGTGAGCAGCGGGCATCGGGTGAGGCGCGAATGCTGCGCGACACGGGGGCGGGGGAGGGAGCGGCGTGAGGCGGCGTTGGGTGAGGTGTGAGCGCAGCGCGACAGCCCGGGGCGGGGGAGGGTCTCTTCCTCTCCTCGCATCAAACGTAATGCTTCACATTATGACCAATGCTGAGCGCCTGGATAGGAAGTGCCAAGTATCAATTTGTAAATCATTGGTTTGACTCGACCAGGGTTTGAACCCGTGAATTCGAATACCACGATCTACCAACACGCGAGACAGACGCTCAACTCATTCGGCCATCCTGTCTGTTGAAATGTAGAAGCAGACAGGGAGGTTCATGGTCACAACGTCGGATCTAAGTTTCACCTCTGAGAATTACGCCAGCTCAAAACAGATGTAGTTACCTCATAACAGACGAATTACTCCAGAACAGGGAAGCTACCTCACCACACCGGGCTGTAATTACCTCACAACATGATGGCCCGGACGGAAGGTCGGAAGTTCAATTCCCGGTCAAGTGAAACCAATGACTCACACAATTGATGTTTGTCCTTACCTAGCCTGGCACTCGACATTACTAGGATAGGGCAAGGACTGGTTTGCTCAGTATCAGGATAATGGTACTGAGTGGCAAATCATGTCATGATGCTGGTGGGGCAGCACTATAAAGTCACCATGAATGTGACAATGTCGGTACCCATCCTGATATTACCATAGAAGATTCCCGGATGGAAAACTCCAACACACAAACAGACAATATGATATAATTCACCTGACAACAGCCTTGAATTACCCCAATATCGGTTGTAGTTACCTCACAACGGGTTGCTGGTACCTGACAACAGGCTGTGGTCAGGCTGTTGTTAGTGTTACCCTATAACAGGCTGTGGCTACCTCATAACAATCTCAGACGAACCATCAGCTATCTGAGAACATCATGTAATTATCTGAGCCCGTGTGTGTCATTCATCACGTAATGGGGCTCTCACCCTACGACGCTTCTCACCGGCGACCCGGCGATGTGTTGCATTTTGGGGGAAACATCAGGACGCGTTGGGACGCGTTAGCGTCGCTTTATCGGCACGGCGGTACACGTCGGTACACTATCTGTGACGTTGACGGTCGGCGGACAATGTTGGTGAGCATTATTGGTCGCTGAGTGTTTTCAACATGTCAAAAAAAAACAACGACCGTCAGCGTGCGCAAATATATGGGTAAGGACGTTAGGAGGACGTTAGGTGGACGTCGAGCTCTGTTGGACGCGCCGGAAGAGCGTTATGCGAACGCTAGGCAGATGCCGCACGCGCGGGCGGGTCGTCTCCACACATTGCGGCAAATGGTTGGTTTGTTGTTTTACATCCTACGAACATCTAAGGTCATATGAGCACGTCGCGCCAAACTTTTTTTTTTTTTTCCTCACTCGTCGAAACCCGTTGGCCGCGCGCTAACAAGACGCTACTCACACGCTGCGCCAACGTCCAATTGTCCCATATTTCCCCTAAATCTTTAACGTTGCTCGATGCTTTAATTTTATTTTCAACGCTGACAGGTCACCGGTGAGAAGCGTCATAGTGTGACAGACCCATTACAACATGCTCCAACCTCAATCTGAGCGACTCCAATCACAGGTCTATGCCTTATCCTCAGCAAGGGGTCGAACCCACAAGGAGGGACCAACGCCGTACAGGGAACATGCGCCGAAACCACTAGGCCATTCCGTCCGGTACCTGCATGAAAAGCTGAAGAGTGCTGAATTTGGAAATTTGTCCCTAAATCCAACATTAAGATTCTTGCCACCCTTCGATCTGCGCATTTGGGAACAGCTGGCCGAGACAGCCGCTATTTTGACTTGGGTGAAATCTAGCAATTAAAGTGTGTATTGTGGAGTTTGATTGATGCTGGAGGGGGAGAGGCGTGGTGCACAGTGTTGTCATACCGAGTCGCCGTCATTACCAGGCTCTCAAATGGCAGTCTTACGTAATTAGATAATTAGATAGCCTTAATGGGTTTACCCTCCCAATGTGTTGCTACCTTGTCGTGGTGGGGAAGCTTGTGTGCCTCCATGACCATGAGAGCTATACCGGCGGGGGCTAGCCCCCTGGCAGGTTTAACCAAGCCGGGCAGGACTCATGGTAGAGGACAGACTAAGAGCAGCCGCTGGTCCTCCAGGTTGGGGGTTGGGCGTGGGGCCAACAACCCGACCCCGGAAAAAAGAACAACGTTACAGAATCACGAATAAGTAAGTAAGTAATGGGTTTACCTCCCATCCACCCTCCCACCCACACACCCACCCTCTCTCTCTCTTTCTCTCTCTCTTTCTCTCTCTGTCACTCTCACTTTCGCTCTCTCTTATGTGATGAATAACGCATTATGCGAGTATAGAAATACGAAAGGCAATTGTTGTAATTATATATATTACTTGGTATTACTGATATTATTGATATTACCAATATTGGTATACTCCATAAGACACCACACTTAACCGGTGGCGCCACCTGCGGCCCGGCCCACCTCTCTTCAACCAGAGGTTGGCAAGTGTCAGTCTCACCGGAAGAGTTTTCTTATATTAGGTACCCCAAAGTGAATTTTTATTTTAATGTTTCAGTGTTTAAAATTATATAGGTGTATAGATCTTTTAAATCCGATTCCAGTGATATAAAATATATATAGAACTCTTGAAAAGTTTCGAAATTATGAGGTTTTAAAGATTCATTTATTCACCCCTATTTGTGACAAATTTCCAAATTAGGGAAATCTACACAAAAGCTATGTTGCATATAATTTGTCCAATATTAAAGAATCTCACTCTCTATAGCACAAATAACAGGCTCCATTTTTTTCACAGACCATTAGCTTTGTTATTCTGTCAGATATTTCATGCTAAACTTAATAAATTCCTTAATTTCTACTGAATATCATCAGGGTTAATGATAAATTCTTTGAAACATCATAACTTCTGTTTTACTTACACTATTATATATATCCCGTATAAGCATTATGTGACTAGTGCTCGGAAGTGGCATTTGATTGCTGCATTGATTCCTTGTATTGTCACCCCATTAGAAGTGGCGCTGTCATCTAGACTGCATTCCTGTCTTTGCTTCCAGGTGGCACCACACTCATGTGAGATTACAACATTCGATATCTGATAGGTGTCGCCTGCTGTCTCCAGTGACCAGTCCTTGTTACTCTCATCCTTAAATTGTTGCCATTCAATAGGGACACATACCTGCAATGATTAGTGATGCCAAGGGATATTTAACCTCCCACACCACATAGACATGGTATGAGAGCAACTGGCCTTTGATGACGCTGTAAGTTATACACAGCAGTGGAAATCCGAATTGGCAGAGGTGGGAGCACGGGGAATTGAATCAGTGACCTTCAGATTAGGAGTCCGACCTAGAAAAAAGTCAGACACTCTAACCACTACGTTACAGAGAACACTCATGCCAGGGAGACCCCGGCCACCCCCACTGCCTCACTACTTGCACTCCCGGTATTTTCAGCCACACCAGGCGCAGTGGCCGAATCGGCGGGAGATCGGGAGTTCGATTCCCACTCGAGTCAAACCAATGACTTACCAAATTGATACTTGTCGCTTCCAAGCTTGGCACTCAGCATTAATAGTGTCATGGGAAAATGGGAAATATTGCACCTAGAGCGGGACTCGAACCCACATATCTATGCATTCCGGGCCAGTGTGCTAACCATTACACCACCTAGGCTCCCTGATATCACCACACTACCCACGCCTACCTGTCTATGTGGTTATTTGCCTGAGAGGTCAGTGTAGACCACTATACTAGGATAGGGCAAGGACAGGTTAACTCAGTGTCCGGATAATGTGACTGAGTGAGATATCAGGTCATGGTGCTGATGGCCTGATTTCCCAAGTGTCAGTACCCATCCTGATATGACGGGGATGTTGCCAGGAATATACACAAACACATATATATATATATATACTTATATATATATATATATATATATATATATATATATATATACTCGTAATAACGGGCTTATCACTATCCATATATAACTATATACATATATAAGATACCATCTCAAGCACCCCACATAGACTCCCCACATTTCTTGGATATTTATGTGGGCGTCCCAAACCTTCCTATCTGCTTCATGGTAATGATGGCCTACATATCACTTTAATCTGAGGTTCTCCTCCTTATTGAATGCTCCCACAATCCAATCTCCCCATGCAGCGCACCGTAGCCCCACTTTGGCGCGTCACTGTATGTGCTAATCACAGGGGCGAACTTCCCTAATATTCTCGCTTTCCCGTTGAAATTCCGCATGAATGACAACCACCATTCTAAATCCTCCCTTATCCCGCTATTTAAACATGCTTGGTGAAATGGCTCTCTCAGTGTCCCCATTAGGTCATATATATACATCTTGTGAATGTTCTGCCGCCCTGCATAACCTTAGCGCAATGTGCCAGAAATCTGCCCACTCGGTCCAACTCCCTCCTAGTTGCCTTCTTACGCTCTTGTAACTACTGAAGGATAATCAAGGTCTTATCTAACATGTCTTGTGGGAGGCTCAATTCTAAGGTCCGGGAATTAATATTTACACATAGAAATCTGACAGTATTATCCACCGCGCTTACCTTTTTATAACTGATATAGAACCCTAATCTGCGTATACCATTTATCAGTGTCCTTTGATCTCTCATTGCTTTGATTGCATTGGATCCAACCACACAGAAACCATCTAAATATGTTACTACTCTGCAGACCCCTTCCCTAGCCACACCTCTCAGAACAAAGTCGGATATCCTAGAAAATATATACGGGCTGGACGACAGGCCCAAGCATAGCTGATTGTCGATATAGTGTGTGTAGTTCCCATCTATGTCCACCCTACCGAGGAGGCCCTGACCGGGCCTGTCGTCAGGGTGAATCAACACCACCTGGTATGCATCTTTTATGTCTACCGTACATAGGAAATCCGCCTGTTCCATGACTTCTGTAACACCATCAACACCTTTATAGCAAAATTTAGTAGCAATCTTATTTGTACAAGTATTAACAGATCCCCCCGTGCGGCCAACCACAATCTACCACTGTGCGACCCCCGCAAAGCGATTGAGTGTCAGGCCAAAGACCCTATAACACTAAGACGGCACACTCAGCCTGTACTGTGTAATCAACATGATCAAACCCACCACTTGGTGCGCTGGCTGTTCTCTTGAGTACACAGTTGCTATATTATATGTATAAATGTATATATGAATGTGAAAGATGTGTGATGATGGCGATGATGATGATGATGATGCTGATGCGTATTTGTTCATAGCAATTTCTTATTCATATGTATTCATACTTACCTATATCATGTATAATATAATTGTATGTGTTTACATGTGAAACACCAACCAGCAGCCGGGCTGATCAAACCCACCACAAGATGGCACTGCAAAATTTACATTGCCATGGGAGAGATAGGGAGTGAGCTCTCTTAGTGTTATAGGGTCTTTGGACAGTCCCGGAAATAACCCCAGTAGCGGGTTCTTCCCTAAGTTTCTTGCATAAAATCGGCCATGTGCTTAGGTGTAGTTGCATCATATGTCAATACACGGTCCTGATTTATCACATGAAAACCAAACACTACTCCCATCAATATGCAAATACAGTCCTGATCTACCGCACCTCTGATGAAAGCCTCCACGAACACGCGGCATGGCTTCAGCTGGGCCCTCACTCCAGCCACAAAATGTACACAGTCACAAGTTCCATTGACACATGCGTCACTCACGGAGAAGCCAACAAGTTCGGATCCGATCTCCTTGCTAATCCTCACATCGATGCACTCATTGCTACCATATCTTACCTCAAGTCTCTGGTCCTTAGACCCGCCCTCCGGCAGCCTCCAACTCACGCATGACACCCGCTTCAGCAATTGAAATAGGGGTGTTTGTACTCACAGTTTCCGCGCTCATCCCCTCACCAGTGTCCTCAACTCCCACATATTCACCTATAATGTGGTTACTCCTTGCTACCGACGGAGTTGTACTCACAGTCCTGTTGGTAGTCACCCTCATCATCGTGCCCTCCCTTGGCACGTGAAGCCCCTCAGTGGTGCCGATGCACCTGTTGCCGTCCACACCCCTGGTTTCCACTTCACTGGTCACACTTTGCCGGTAAACCAGGTCAGTAGCCAGCTGGCCCCTGACCCAGTTGCCCCTGAGCTGAGTCACCACCCTCATTACATAATCCTTCCTCGATCGGTCCTGCACCAGGCCCTCCAATCTGGCCCTGTGCATTTGATGCCATCGCTTCCAGATACATGTGGTGGCGGTTGTAATGACTTGTACCAAGTCATTCTTTGCACTTGAATCGCTTGTGTGATTTTGCCCCATACTTGGAGCAAATATGAACAAAGCGACACTCTTCTTCAGTGCGTGAGCACCCTGCCTCCCCATTCCAAGTGTATCATGCCCCTGACACCGGATTACCAGTCAATCTTCTTGTCATTCCTGTCTCCTTAACCCCTGTCTTCTTTCCTCGCTGGTTATGTGCTCCATTGTGTAACATGCTCTCCTCATTGTTCTGTTTTAGTAAATGTGGCGAAACCACTCATCTCCACATTTTTCCTCACAGCCAGAGCATAGTCCACATGGGCGGAGTCTTTATAGTAATTGACTCTCGCCCGACAACTCATTATGGGTATGTGCTCGATGAATGCTTGGTAGTCAGCTGTTGTTAGGTCTTGAACATCCATGCACCGTAATGTGGATGCCGCCACCAGTTTGTGAATGTTCAAGTTCCTAACATCCTTCACCCGGGATACTGGGTCATGGTGCTTGCAGCCTGATTTTCCAGTGGGGCAACACTATAAAGTCACCATGAGTGTGCACTGTCACAAGTCAGTACCCGTCCTGTTATGACCTTAGATGTTGCCAGGACGTAAAATTCCAATGACCAACCAATCCTAGCAGCATCGGTGGTCATATCAGGACATGCATCGACTTGTGACACAGTCATAGGACTTTTATAGTGCTGCCCTCCTGGGATACCATTTTGCTACCAACATAATACGATATCCCACTCAGTCACATTATCTAACCCTGAGTTTATGATTGTGAGTGTCTAGCTTTTCTGCATGTCTTTTGACACAAGTTTGATTGCATACTTTTTCATTCTTGTCTAAACCACCAATCAATAAAAAATCTAATTACGGCAATGCCCATTGCTAGTCAAAGTAGTGACAAAATACCTGCCTATCTTAAATTTCCTATTTGGAATCTCCAGTGAGAAAGAAATTGTTTACATGAAATAAAAGGTGTACTTTCCAATTTATTTTGGGTTACGAAATTTGAATGTTGCGCATCGGCATACTTCGGCTTAAAAATGTGTATCAAATATCCAAAGATTATATGCATACGCAGGTCATGCATACCCCACCGTACCTATTTGGGTACCTCAGTGAAAATTATAATGTATTCACTTTTAATCAAATAAATAAATAAATGACAAAAAAGGTGTCCTTTCCGCATTTCTTTTTTTTGGCGCACAACAGTTTTATTTTGCATATTTGCGTACTCCGGTTTAAGACTACAAAATACGAAAATATCGTATGGGTAGGCAGGTACAGGGATTGTGTCGGCAGTACAAGGCACCAATGCAGGTCCGCGACAAGCAAAGGTGAGGCGAGGCGGCGACAAACGCTAACTGGGTGTTTTGAATTTGAAGCGGACGCTCTGACGACTAGGCCGCTCGATCCTGTGCGAATTATGAAATGCACTCAGCACCACCTCAATAAGTAAGCCGAGGAAGCCATAGGGTGGGTGGTGGTGGTTGGGGGAGTGTGGGGGAGGGAAGCCACAGGCAGCTGGTACAAGTGGTTTCCATGGCAATCCCAACGCTTTCATACACACAGAAACACAGAGTGGAGCGCGAGTGAGGGACGTCTCAGGTTTAAAGATCTGGGTTAATCCTGTGTTCAGCATGCTTACCATGTTCCTCACTCTTGTGTGACGTCACTTCCGGCACTAGCGAAAGCTCCCACTCGGCAGGATTTAATGCGCTCTTTCAACTGCCTTGTGATTCACTGCGCAAGTCTGTGGCGCCCGTTGGAACAGGGCACTTCCGGTCTGGGAGAGACATGCGCAGAGACGTGGTTTTGCTTTGTGTCAGTTGAGCGCAATCCCCAACCATTCGGAATATATACCGTATATGTCCCAACCGACGTGCATGGCGCGCGTGCAGACACATGGATGCATGTCTATTTATTTCCCGTGGGTGCAAAGTAATTATTTGCGATGGTTTGTTTCAAATTAACATGTACTATGATTACATATGCAGATATTGTAAAACATTCATCACTGTTTATTATTTCATGGATTTGTTTGTGTCGTGCCTCTGAAATAAAGTGGGATTGTCTTATTTTATGTGCATTCAGTCTGAATATGATCGTAAATTTGTGCATGCTTTCAATCTTGAAATGGGGGGTGTGCTTCTATTGGGTAGCATGTTTCTATTGGGACATATACGGTAATTTGGTATTAAATAGACATCAGATATGTGCAACGCTGTATATTATTATTGTTATTGTTATCGCCATCGGCATCACTCTCACCATCACCATTACCATCACCATCATTATTGGTGTCGTCGTCATCATCATCAATATCATTATTACTATTATTATTGTCATTATTATTGTCATTATTAATAGTATTACTATTATGTTACTATTATTATTATTTTCATTATTATTGTCATCATTATTATCATTAATATTACTATTATTTTCATTATTATTGTCACTATTATTATTATTGTCATGGGGGTGATGAAAATGGGAAATACTGTGCCTAGAGCGGGACTCGAACCCACATCTCTTTGCATTCCGGGCCAGTGTGCTAACCATTACACCACCTAGGCTCCCTGATATCAACACACTCCCCACGCCTACCTGTCTATGTGGTTACTTGCCTGAGAGGTCAGTGCAGACCACTACACTCGTCCCCCTGGAATTGTAAGTCTTGTAATGCTTACAATTAGATACATACAGGCAATGCACTAACACATACATACACAGGGTAGGTTCAACAACCATACAGCGCAAAGCTAGGTGTAACAGGCATCCTGATCACAGCGCAAAGCTTGTACAGGATCCTGATCACGGCACCATGTCATGGGGTAATGAAAATGGGAAATATTGCGCCTAGAGCGGGACTCGAACCCACATCTCTTTGCATTCCGGGCCAGTGTGCTAACCATTACACCACCTAGGCTCCCTGATATCAACACACTACCCACGCCTACCTGTCTATGTGGTTACTTGCCTGAGAGGTCAGTGGAGACCACTACACTCGTCCCCCTGGAATTGTAAGTCTTGTAATGCTTACAATTACATACATACAGGCAATGCACTAACACATACATACACAGGGTAGGTTCAACAACTATACAGCGCAAAGCTTGTACAGGATCCTGATCACGGCAACCAGTGTCGTTGGGGTGATGAAAATGGGAAATACTGCGCCTAGAGCGGGACTCGAACCCACATCTCTTTGCATTCCGGGCCAGTGTGCTAACCATTACACCACCTAGGCTCCCTGATATCAACACACTCCCCACGCCTACCTGTCTATGTGGTTACTTGCCTGAGAGGTCAGTGACATTCCACAAATATTACTGCTGATGTAAAAAAAGAAGAAGAGTAAAGTTTGTTTTATTTAACAATGCCTCTAGAGCAGATTGATTTTTGTCATGGGCTATTGGATGTCAAACATATGGTCATTCTGACATGTCTTTGGAGGAAACCCCCTGCCGCCACATAGGCTACTCTTTCCAATAAGCAGCAAGGAGTATTTTATATGCACTTTCTCACAGACAGGACAGCATACCACAACATTTAGATAAACAAGTTTTGAACCACGGGTTGGAAGGGAAAATAGCCCAAACTGGAAATGAGTACACTGAGCAGGATCCATCAGATGACTGACACCTTCACAGGTAGAAACTCTACTGCCTGAGCCACGCCCCGCTCCCTGACTGCTGATGTATGTGCATAAGGAAATATAAATTGTGTAAATAATTGTAGCATCATATAATCAGATGACAAGACCAGTAGTACCCCGGACCTGAAACAATAAACTGTGTTCGATGAATAAGATTCACATTTACCAACTACAAGTGGAAAGGTTTCCTTTCATCTACGCCAAAACTCTTAACACCACAGGGTTTTGCAGTAATAAATTAAATTGGCCTAGTATTCTCTTCTATATGGCAACACATGCTACTTAATAAGTGCATCAGTATCTAAATTAGATATGTAGAATCAAATTTAGATAATTGTTTTGGTTTTGAAAATGTGATGCTTCATCGGACTATGCCGCTTAAACTCTACCTGGAGTATTCCCCCTCCCCCTAAACCCCCCCCCCCCCCCCGCCCCACCCCTCCCCTACCTCCCCTGCCTTCCAGTCCCAGACTGGGCGCCAAACCCGACAGGGGTGGCGGAGAATGTGCCAATATGTAACACACAGCGACAAATGATATTGATTATGGCAATAATCTGCACCCAGCCGCTGCCAACCGCTAACGTAGGGTTCTCTGCGCAGCCGCGCCAATTCGTCACGTGTGACGAATTGGCGCGTTACTAGATTAGTTCTATGTAGCCATACGACGCCTGGGCTGTGGGTGTGGGTGTGGGTGTGGTGTGGGGTGTGTGGTGTGGGGGTGTGAGGTGTGGGGGTGTGGGAGTGTGGGTGTGTGGGTGTGTGGGTGTGTGGTGTGGTGTGCGGAGGAGGGGGTGATGGCGATATAAAACTCCCAGCCTTTGTCGTTCTCCGTAGATTCATTCTCCTGTGGGTGCGTGTGTGGGTGTGTGGGTGTGGGTGTGTGGGGTGGTGTGGGTGGTGTGGGTTGTGGGGTGTGTGGGTGTGTGGGTGTGTGGGTGTGGGGGTGTGGGTGTGGGTGTGGTGGGCTGTGTGTGGGTGGTGTGGGTGTCGTGGTGTGTTGGTGTGTGGGTTTGTGGGTGTGTGGGTGTGTGGGTGTGTGGGTGTGTGGGTGTGTGGGTGTGTGGTGTGTGGTGTGGGTGTGTGGGGTGGTGTGTGTGGGTGTGTGTGTGGGGTGTGGGTGTGTGGGTGTGGGTGTGTGGGTGTGGGTGGTGGGTGTGGGTGGTGTGGGGGGTGGTGTGGGGGGTGGGGTGTGTGGGTGTGGGGGGTGGGTGGTGGGTGGGGGTGGGGTGGGGTGTGTGGGGTGGTGTGGGGTGGGGGTGTGGGGTGGGGGCGTGGGGGGGGGGTGTGTGGGGGTGGTGGGGGTGGGGTGGGGGTGGTGGGGGTGGGGTGGGGTGGGGGGGTGGGGGGTGTTGGTGTGGGGGTGGGGGTGGGTGGGGGTGGTGGGGTGGGGGTGGGGGGGTGGGGGGTGGTGGGGGGGTGGGGGTGGGGTGGGGGGGTGGGGTGGGTGTGGGGGTGTGGGGGGGTGTGTGGGGGTGGGGGTGTGGGGTGGGGGTGGTGGGGGGGGGGGTGGGGGGGGTGGGGGGGTGGGTGTGGGGTGGGTGGGTGTGTGGTGGGGGGTGGGGTGGGGGGTGGTGGTGGTGTGGGTGTGGGGGGGGGTGGGGGGGTGGGTGTGGGTGGGGGGGTGGGGTGGGGGTGGGGGTGTGGGTGGGTGGGGGTGGTGGGGGGGGTGGGGGGGTGTGGGGTGTGGGGGGTGGTGGGGGGGGGGGTGGGGGGTGGGGGGGGTGGTGGGGTGGGGTGGTGGGGGGGTGGGGGGTGTGGGGTGGTGTGGGGGTGGGGGGGGGTGGGGGGGTGGGGGTGGGGGGGGGGTGGGGGGTGGGGTGGGTGGGGGGTGGTGGGGGGGGGGGGGGGTGGGGGGGGGGGGTGGTGGGGGTGTGGGGTGTGGGTGGGGGGTGGGTGGTGGGGTGTGGTGGGGGGGGGGTGGGGTGGGGGGTGGGGTGGGGGTGTGGGGGGGGGGGTGTGTGGGGGGTGGGGGTGGGTGTGGGTGTGGGGGGTGGGGTGGTGGGGGGTGGTGTGGGTGGGGGGGGTGGTGGGGGGGGTGGGTGGGTGGGTGGGGTGGGGGTGTGGGGGGGGTGGGGGTGGGGGTGGGGTGGGTGTGGGGTGGGTGTGGGGGTGGGGTGGTGTGGGGGTGGGTGGGGGGGGGGGGGTGGGTGTGGGGTGGGTGGGGCTGAGTGGTGAGTGGTGGGTTTCGGTGTGTGGGTGTGGGTGTGGGTCTGAGTGTGAGTGTGACTGTGGGTGTGGGTGTGTGCGTGTGGGTGTGGTTCTGAGTTTGAATGTGGGTGTGTGGGTGTGGGTGTGGGTGTGTGGGTGTGGGTGTGTGGGTGTGAGTGTGAGTGTGGGGGTGTGGGTGTGGGTGTGTGGGTGTGGGTCTGAGTGTGAGTGGGGGTGTGGAGGTGGGGTTGTGGGTGTGTGTCTGAGTGTGAGTGTGGGTGTGGGTGTGGGTGTGGGTGTGGGTGTGTGGGTGTGGGTGTTGATGTTAATATGGAAGTCGCTGTGACTAATAGTAGTAGCACCAGCTAATCACCCCATGTAGTCCTGCACGACTTACGTTGAATGGGTGTGGGGTATTTGGGGTGGAATGTCGGGTGCTGTGGTGTGGTGCTGGTGATGTGAATGTGTAGTGATGTGGTTGTATGGTGGTGTGGTGGTGTCGTGGTGTCGTCGTGGTGTCGTGGTGCTGGCGTCCTGCCTTTTGAAAACACTGTCTCCCCACCCCGGGGGGGGGCCCCCCTCCACCCCACCCCCCACCCCCCCCCCCCCCCCTCACAATACACGTGCACATCCGCACGTCCCACCCCTGTTCTACCAGAGGTAGAAGGGTGTGTGTTGTCTGGAAGCAACATCCTACGCAACACTAACAGTAACAGGGCAATTAGTATATATGACGAGGGAATTAACCAGGCCACATTAACCAGCCCATCAAGCCACACTCCTTACCCACACCCGTCTCACCCCACCCCCACCAAACCACACCCATCCCATGTCCAAATCCACACCGACACCCCGCCCTCACCCACACCCATACTCTCCCCCACCAACACCCATACTCTCCCCCACCAAACCACACCCTCCTCACCCCCCGCCATCTCACCCCCCCCCCCCCCCACCAAACCGCACCCTCTTCCCCTACCCATCCCCTGTCCAAATCCCACACTGACAAACCCCCCTCACAGCACACACCCACCTACGCTCCCCCCACCAAACCACACCCTCCTCACCCCCACCCACCTCACCACCCCCACCAAACCACACCCTCTTCACCCACACCCATCCCCTGTCCAAATCTACACTGACACCCCGCCCTCACGCACACCCATCTTACTCTCCCCCACCAAACCACACCACCTCCCCCCCCCACCCCCCCCCCCCCCCCCCCCAACCCCCCCCTCCCCACCCCCCCCCCCCCCAACCCCCGCCACCCCCCCCTCCCCCCACCCCCTCCCACCCCCCCCCCCCCACCCACCCCCCCCCCCCCCCCACCCACCCCCCCCCCACCACACCCTCCCCCCACCCCCCCCACCCCCCTCCACCCCCCCACCCTCCCCACCCCCCCCCACTCCCCCCCCCCCCCACCCACCCCCCCCCACCCCCACCCCCTCCCCCCCCACCCCCCCCCCCCCACCCCCCTCCCCCCCCCCACCCCACCCCCCCCCCCCACCCCCACCCACCCCCCCACCCCCCCCCCACCCCACCCCCCCCCACCCCCCCCCCCCCCCCCCACCACCCCCCCCCTCACCCACCACCCCCCCCACCCCACCCCCACCCCCCCCCCCACCCACACCCACCTTCTCCCCCCACCAAACCACACCCTCCCACCCCGACCCCACCCCCCCCCCCCCCCCCACCAACCCCCCCCTCCACCCCCCACCCTCCCCCTCCACACCCCCACCCCACCCCCCCCCCCCACCCTCTCACCTCCCCCCCAACCACACCCTCCCCCCCCCCACTCCCCCCCCCCCCCCCACCCACCCCACCCCTCCACCACCACCCCCTCCAACCTCCCCCCCGACACCCCGCCCCACCCCACCCACCCACCCTCCCCCACCAACCACACCCTCCCACCCCCACCCCCTCCACCCCCCCCCCACCAACCCCACCCTCTCCCCCCACCCATCTCACACCGCCCCATCAACTCACACCCTCCCACTCCACACCCATCCCCCCCCCCCCCCCACATCCCCCCCCCCCCCCCACACCGTTCACCCCTCCCCCACCACACCACCCCCACCCCCCTCTCCATCCACCCACCACCCCCCCTCACCCACAACCCGCCCTCACCCACGAACCAACCCACGCCTACAGCTACATCCCGCCATCACCCACCCACATACAACACAATACAAAACGGCCACCACCTACACACCGACCCTAACACCCGCACACTCACCACTCCTTACCCCCCCCTCCTGCCCCCAAACACCCCCCCCCGCACCCACACACGCACCCTGCCGCAACAATTCAAGTCGCCCGACTCATTGTACCTGGCCATGGGAATATGTGCCCACTGTCACGTGACATAACGTGGGATAACGACCCCCCCACCATCCCCACCCTACCCTACAGTCTATCTCTCTATCTATCTATTCCGTCTTTGTTTTTAGTGGCGAAGTATGGGCACCATCTACTAACACATTAACAACCGTTTTCACATAGCGCTAACTTGGGGTTAATCAAAGACCCTATAATACTAAGACGGCTCACTCAGCCTGTACTGTGTAATTAAAATGATCAAACCCACCAGATGGTGCGCTGGGTGTTCTCTTGGTTAAACAAATGCTATATTATATGTATAAATGTATATATGAATGTGAAAGATGTGTGATGATGGCGATGCTGATGATGATGCTGATGATGATGTGTATTTGTTCATAGCAATTTCATATTGATGTGTATTCATACTTACCTGTCTCATGTATAATATAATTTTATGTGTTTACATGTGAAACACCAACCAGCAGCTGGGTTGATCAAACCCACCACAAGGTGGCACTACCAAATTTACATTACCATGGGAGAGATAGGGAGTGAGCCGTCTTAGTATTATAGGGTCTTTGGGTTAATTAAGCCCTGACCAGACCGCGTGACATGGAACCACCCCCCATCCCACTCGTAAACTTGTTTGTTAGTTTGTTGTTTGTTGTTTGACGTCCTATCAACATCTAAGGTAATATCAGGACGGCTCCTGACTTGTGCCAGTGTGCACTCATGGCGACTCTATAGTGCTGCCCCACTGGTAGACTAGGCCACCAGCACCATTACCTGATATCCCACTCAGTCACATTATGCTGACACTGATCCAACCAGTCCTTGCCCTATCCTAATAATGCTGAGTGCCAGGCTAGAAAGTGACAAGTATAAATTTTTAAGTCATTGGTTTGACTCGACCAGTGTTCGAACCCACAAACCCATGGGTTCGGATCCGCTGATCTCCCAAGACAGGAGATGGACGCTCTACTCATTCGGCCATCCCGCCTGATCCACCCCTAAACATATCCACGCCTACACCCCCTCCCCCCGCCCCCACACCCTCCCTCCCACACATGCGCACATGGGCCGATTTACATACACCTATACCCGACTTTCGGTCAGGCCTCCGCTATATATTACATGTTTACGTTATAATAGTTGTTTTTCTTTTCATTAGGAAGACTTGAAATTAAAGTTGCATAGTCCGATGAAGCATCAAATTTTCAAAACCAAAACAATTATCTAGAATTGATTCTACATATCTAACTTGGATGCTGATTCACTTATCAAACATTTAGTGCTAGATATAAGGGAATATTGAGTCAATTTAATAGAATCTGTTACTGCAGAAGCCTATGGTGTCAGACTTTTGGCGTGCTTGCCGAAACTAATTTGACATGTTTGCACTTCAAATATCTCAAAACTTAGCGATTTAAAATAAAAGTCACTTCAAACTAAAGTAAGGTAGATTATAGCAATCAATTTAATATATTTATCTCCGAAAAATTTTAGAAACCCAAAAACATCGGACTATGCAACTTTAACTTTGTGTCGAAAACACACACAAGACCAGACGCGGTGGCCGAATCGGTAGAGTGCAGGCTTCCCGTGCAGAAGGTCGGGAGTTTGAATCTGAACTGAGGCAAACCATGACTTATAAAACTGATATTTGTTGCTACCTAGCCTGGCACTCAGTATTAATATGATAGGACAAGGACTGGTTAGCGCAGTGTCAGGATAATATGAATGTGGGATATGAGGTCATGGTACCAGTGGCCTGGTCTCCCAGTGGGGCACCACTATAAAGTTACCCTGAATGCACACTATCACAAGTCGGTACCAGTCCTGATATGACCAATTATGTTGCTAGGTGACATAAAATTGATACTATTTATTCCTAGCCAGGCACTCGCCATTATTAGGATAGGGAAAGGACTGGTTGGCTCAATGTCAGGATGTGACTGAGTGGCATATTACGTGCTGGTGGCCTGGTCTCCCAGTGGGGCAGCACTATAAAGTCGCCATGAGTGCGTACTGTCATAAGTCGGTACCCGTCCTGATATGACCTTAGATGTTGCCAGGATGCAAAACTCCAACCACCAACCAACAGGTGCAGGCACCGCCATCTTAGACACCTTGACCCTTCTCTCTCGTGGAATCTGACACATATTAGTCAAAATGTCACTCAAGATATTGAACTTTGGATTACTTCAATTCGGAAATAACGCAATACAGTACAACCCCGTTAAACCAAGCTCGGTTAAACCAAAGGATCGGTTAATAACTTTTTTCGGCGGCCCGGCAAAATACTACCATTGCTCATATAAAAAAGTTGGTTAAACCAAAGTCCGTTGATCCAAAGTATCGGTTAATCCAAACAGAATTGTCAGCCCCAGGCCACTTCCGGTATAGTTAAACCAAACTTTCATGTGGTTTTAAGGTCATCTGACACTTTTTTATATGATAAATTGTAGTATTTTGCCAGGTCGCCGAAAAAAGTTTGGATTAACCGATCATTTGATTTAACCGAGGTTGGTTTAATGGGGTTAAACTGTATATACATAAAAAAACAATAATCATATAGTGTCCACATACATTGTACATTCATAATGCACCCCCGTTATTGCCAAATCCAAGTCAAAGTCAAAGCTCGGTTAAACCAATGATCAGTTAATCCAAATAAATTTCTAGGGCCCCTTCAAGTTTGGTTTAATGGGGTTATACTGTATAATCGAAGGGAATGATTGCACAGTAGTGCCCGTTGTCAAATGGCAACTCCGCATCAAGACCAATCTTGTGCTGCCATAGCAGGTGTCTTGTCATTGGTGTGACAGTCAAATGAGACAAAAACTGTTTGTATATTGACAAATTGCTTTCACATGGCATGGCTCGTCGATTGCGTGGTAGGTGAAGACAGGTAGTGTTGTTCCCATACGTCCATATTTGTGTAATGAGCCGTGTGGGTGGGCGGCGATATTTAAAACGGGCGCAAGAAGCCTTAAGGCCCGGTCACATACACGTTAGTGAACTTAGTTGAACAACCTAGTTGAACGTAGTTGAAGGTAGTTGAACATAGTTGAACATAGTTGAACATAGTTGAACATACCGGCATCCATACTTTTCCGTGATGAGAATGTGATAAGAACGTGTGTGGGCCATGAGTTCCGATTTAAGCTTTGGACACGTTCAAAAGAGCACTACGTTTGAGGCAGATGTAGCCTTTGTGATGATAACGTACTGTAGCATATTTCTTACTGTACTCTAGTGTACTCTAGCATATGCTAGCATACTCTAGTCTACCCTAGCGTACTTTGACCAATGCAAAACCTTGGCCGTTCTGCCGTGGTCACATAGCTGTTAGTGGACGAAGTTGAATGTAGTTGAACGTAGTGGAGGGTAACATTGTTCAACTTAGTTCAACATAGTTCAACATAGTTGGATGTACCGGGATCCGTACCATAACATACCAGGATCCATACCATAAGGTATTTATCCTTACTATTAGGTGGGTGATCAACCAAGACCTGCATACCTTAACATAGTTTAACGTAGTGATAGCACGTTCAACCACGTTCAACTAGGTTCACCAACGTGTATGTGACCAGGGCTTAAAGGTCGTTAACATCACTTGGCTCACACTACACGAGTGTTTGCTATGTGTACCTTCAGGTGCCAGCACCACACCTGTCACACCCTGCATCGTCTAGAGGTGTGAACACCACACCTATCACACCCTGGCTTGTCTCTAGGTGTCAGTATTACACCTATCACACCATGCTTCGGATGTGGGTATCAGTATTACACCTGCCACACCTGGTGTCGTCTGAAGGTATCAGGATTACACCTGCCACACCTGGTGTCGTCTGCAGGTATCAGTATTACACCTGTCACACCCTGCTTTGTATGTCGGTGTCAGTATTACACCTGCCACAACCTGGTTTGTCTGCAGGTATCAGTATTACACCTGTCACACCCTGCTTTGTATGTAGGTGTCAGTATTACACCTGCCACAACCTGGTTTGTCTGTGGGTATCAGTATTACACCTGTCTCACCCTGGTCTGTATGTAGGTGTTAGTATTACACCTGTCACACCATGGTTTGTCTGTAGGTGTCAGGATTACACCTATAAGACCCTACTTCGTATGTGGGTGTGAGTATTACACCTGTCACACCCGGCTTTGTTTGTAGTTGTTAGTATTACAACTGCCACACCCTGCTTTGTCTGTAGATGTCAGTATTATACAGTTACACCTGTCACATCATGTGTCGTCTGAAGGTGTCAGTATTACACCTGTCACACCTCAGGTGTCAGTATTACACATGTTACAACCTATTTCATCTATGGGTGTCAGTATTACACCTATCACACCGCGTTTTGTCTGTAGGTGTCAGTATTATAATATTACACCTGTCACACCCTGTGTCATATGTAGGTTTCAGTATTACACCTGTCACACCATGGTTTGTCTGTAGGTGTCAGTATTACACCTATCACATCGTGTTTTGTCTGTAGGTTTCGGTATTATAATATTACACCTGTCACACCCTGTGTCGTATGTAGGTGTCAGTATTACACCTGTCACACCCTGAGTGATAGATGTAGATGTCAGTATTACACCTGTCACACCATGGTTTGTCTGTAGGTGTCAGTATTACACCTGTCGCACCATGGTTTGTCTGTAGGTGTCAGTATTACACAGGTCACAACCTGTTTTGTATATAGGTGTCAGTATTACACCTGTCACACCCTGCATCGTACATAGGTGTTAGTATTACATATGTCACACCCTGTTTTGTATATAGGTGTCAGTATTACACCTGTCACACTCTGCTTCGTCTGTGGGTGTCAGTATTACACCTGGCATACCCTGTTTTGTATATAAGTGTCAGTATTACACCTATCAAGCCCTGCATCCTTGTTGGAGTCAGTATTACACTATTACACCTGTCACACCCTGTGTCGTCTCTAGATATCAGTATTACACCTGTCACACCCTGCTTTGTATGTAGGTGTCAGTATTATACTATTACACCTGTCACACCATGCTCCGTCTGTAAGTGTCAGTATTACACATGCCGTGCACTGCTTGGCATATAGGTGTCAGTATTACACCTGTCACACTCTAGTTTCTCTGTTGGTGTCGGTATTACATCTGCGTGACTGCAGGCGCTGTCTGTTCCACAAACACCATTCTGCCTTCTACTAGTTCTAGTAGGACCCGCTAGGTGAGAAAGGCCAACATTCTTGTTAGTCCTTCATCAGACGGGTTGTGATGAATTAATGGTTCTCTTTTCACTGGTCTCCAAAAGTCACACAAAAACTCTGAAACCACAGGCTTCTGAAGAAACAGGTTCTATTAAATTGTCTCAGTATTAATTTCCATGTGGCAAAAACATGCTTAATAAGTGCATTATTTTCTAAGTTAGATATGTAGAGTAAAATCTATATAATTATTTTGGTTTTGAAAATTTGATACTTCATTAAACTATGCAGCTTTAATATGCATAGTAGTAATAGTATATTCCAATAGAACACACGCTGACTACTACCTGCGCAACTGTCTGTGTGTAATACTGCAACTTATTTTGGTGAACATGAGACAATTAATACCAATGCACATATTTTACTACATTCTTTCTTTTTTTCTATTTTTTTTCAAATTTGTATTCCAGTTAAATAACATATTTTTTCAGCACCGAGGCGCTGGTCTTCCGGCATTAGCAATTATAGTGCATATGAACTATTTATGGATGAGATGATGCGATGGTATGAACAATATAGACAGTAGTAGGTTAAAATGAGGCATTACAAATATAGTGGGGGGTCTTATTTTGCACATGTAGACTGGAGAATAGCCATTTACCTTTAGACTATATCAGTGATTTGATGATCATACCTGAGAGGAGAAATGAATATAATGGGCATGACTTGCTGATACAGGTAGTCGTGGATTTTGGATTATGCAAATAATGGTTGCACAACTCATTTAAATTGTCTTGGGTCAACTATAGCTTTGTCAGTGGTATATGTTTTATTGGTTTAGTCAGGTGTTATAGGCTGGTGGGTATACTTTGGTAGTTGTTATTTCTTTTACTCTTTTTGCCAGGGGGGGGGGGGGGATTTCAGAGAGGGAGAGGGAAGGGAGTGGTTTGGGACTATGTATTTATTTCAGTTCTCAACGTTTGTGGTCTATCCAGGTAGGTTTATTAATGTATGTCTATGTTGGGTACTCAACGTTTAATCTAGATGTTCATGTTACACGAGTGATATTAATGTATTGCTCAATTTGTATAACATCTAAATCAAAAAATTAAATCTATTATTTGGAATATCTTTTGCTATTATTTGAATAATGTGTCACGAGGATGTAAATAATCGGAAATATCAACTTATTGTGATGGCAACATAATTGGATGTGATATTGCATCATGGTGTTGGTGGCGTGGTACCTCAGTTAGCCAGCACTATATAGCCACCATGAGATTACACTGGTACAAGTCAAGTCCATGCTTCCTTCGGACTATCCAACTTTAATATTGCCTGCTGTATAGGTTGGTTGGTTGTTGGAGTTTTACGTCCTGGCAACATCTAAGGTCATATCAGGACAGATACTGACTTGTGACAGTCTGCACTTATGGCAACATTATAGTGCTGCCCCACTGGGAAATCGTGCCACTGGCACCATGACCAGATATCCCACTCAGTCACATTATCCTGACACTGAGCCAACCAGTCCTTGCCCTATCCTATGAATGCCCCTGCTGTACAGTGTGTGTTCGATGCTGCTCCATTATCGTCCTACCTGGGCCGCACGCGGTGGCCGAATCGGTAGAGTGCAGGCTTCCCGTGTGGAAGGTCGGGAGTTCGAATCCCAACACAGTCAAACCACTGACTTAGAAAATTACTGCACGTCGCTACCTAATCTAGTTTCGGCAATATCAGGTTACGGCAATGAGTGCTTAGCTCAGTATTAGGATAATGTGACTGAGTGAGATTTCGGGTCATGGTACTGGTGGCCTGGTGTCCCATTGGGGCAGCACTACAAAGTTACTAAGAGTGTGCATTGTCACAAGTCGGTAGCCTACCCATCCTGATATGACCTTAGATGTTGCCATGACATAAACCCCCAACAAACAATAAACAGTTCAGTATCAGGATAATCTGATTGAGTGAGATATCGGGTAATGATACCGCTGGCCCGGTCTCCCAGTGGGGCAGCACTATAAATGGGCCATTCTCTAAACCTTGGCACTAAAGTGTGACATGGAAACCAAAAGTGAAAACCTTCCAAATAATAGCAAAAGATATTCCAAATAATAGATTTCACTTTTTGATTTAGATATTATACAAATTGAGCAATACTATTACTCATGTAACATGAACATCAAAGACATATCCAGACATTCATTGTAACATACACAACAAAGTCAAACAAGATTTTATTGATTACAGTTAGGCAAACAATGTTATGTCTTACAAGAAAAAAGTTGAAAAAAAGTTGAAAAAAGGTTTGGCTAAATGCATGGTGTCAATCTGTAAATTTTCACATTTTCACTCTAGCACAACATCATACAAGTATAATTTTGATATCTTTTGTGGAATAAATTCAATACATGTTGAACTGCTAAAATGCCTAATAAACAGAGGCTAGACTTATTATTTGACTTGCTATCAATGAAAGAAATACTTAATTATCAGCATCGTAACATGGAGAGCAAATATGCGGTGCCCAGTTTTGGAGAAAAACCCAAACACGTCATAAGTGTGCACTGTCACAAATGTGACGGTGCCCACCCTGATGTTGCTAGGATTTAAAACCCCAACAAACAAACCAACAAACGAAGATCAAACCCCAACCCACCACTGCGTGCATGGTATGCTTAGGGTGCAATAAGGGGCCGTTCAAAGTTGTCAACACTGTCACGCTCGTGCGACAGGGGGGAGGGGGCTGACAATCTACGACTTTCATCGTTTAATAAAAAGGTTAATTTCTTTCGGCAATTATTTTTTATTTTTTATTTTTATTTTTTATTTTTATTTTTTACCCTAGTCGAGTAAAACCAATGCCTTAAACATTGATACTTGTCGCTTCCTAATCCTAGGCAGGCGCTCAGCATTATTAGGATGGGCAAGGACTGGTTGGCTCAATGTCAGGATAATGTGACTGGGTGGGATATCGGGTCATGGTGCTGGTGGCCTGGTCTCCCAGTGGGGCAGCATTATAAAGTCACCATGAGTGTGCACTGTCACAAGTCGGTACCAGTCCTGATATGACCTTAGACATTGGCAGGACCTAAAACTCCAACAACCAGCCAACCTTGTACAAACTTTGAAAATGTTAACAACTTTAGATGGCCCCTAAAGGGGCTGTCACACATCACCGGATTGGGGAATCGGAAAGAAACCGAACAAAGTCTGTTGATATCCGGCAAAGTCCTGTTTGTGTCCATTGCATATCTGTTGCATATCCATTGATATCTGTTGATATCCGGCCAGATCCGGTACAAGTTTTGAACATGCACAAAACTTGGAATGGATGCCGTCAGATTGACATCTATGATTGTTGTCCTGTTTGAGTTTGTTTAGTCCGCTTATCATCTGTTGGCTATCCGTTAATGTCCGTTTTATGTCCGTTTCATGTCCATTTCATGTACGTTTATCCGGCAGCCTTTGACCCGATATCGCAACATTTTGACATATTATAATACATTTTGATACTTATCACACCCGAACACCCCCAGACTAGAACATTCTGTCCGGTGTGGTGGTTTCAGCGGGTTCCCGTGCTCAGAGGTGTCCCTCGCTTCTGCGCTGCTTCTGCTTCTGCGCGGATTTCGCATCAACTCGGGTCACCTGAGCCACTTATTGGCGCATGCGCACATCCTACAAACTCGGGTCGAATAATCGAATACGCTTCTCCGTGCTCGGGTGGACAATCTTTTTTTTTTTTTTTTATGACCGATAAAAATACAGCAAAATAGGATTTAAAGTATTTTATGATGGCCCAGTTTACCTATATTTCCATTTTAATTAATCTAAGTTATTCTTTTTTTGCACATGGCACGTGTATTTGTCGACTCCACTCGCCGTGTTCTATTTGAATTTCTGACGACTGGGATGACCCGAGTCGCCCGGGTAGTGTTAATCGACTACGACCATCCTTATTAGATTCTGACGCATGCGCAGAAGCGAGGGACACCTCTGAGCACGGGAACCCGCTGAAACCACCACACCGGTGCTCAATCCGGTGATATGTGACAGCCGCTTTAGTCATAGTAAGTGGACGTGGTTAATACCCCAGTCACACGACGGCCAGCGTTCGCCTCCGACCGCCTTACAACCAAAATGTCGCCGAGCTCCCAGCATCCCACTCGCTGCATTGAATCAAAGACGCGGTCGGCAAGCGGTTGGTGAGTGTTTGGCGAGTGGTTGGTGAGCGGTCAATGTTCAAGGAGGTTGGATGGCGACTGCTCAATGACTGCCCGGCGACCCAAATTCTCACGCTCCTGGTGCAGTATTGCCGAGTGGTGGTCGCCATTGGTTGGCGATGACCACTCTGCAACCTCCTTATGACCAAAGTGTTCCGAAATGGTCGGCGACAACTTGCCGACCGGTCTTAAGGAGATCGTATGGTGGTCCTATGGTGGTCTCGAATTGTTCGCGAATTGATCGTAAGCGAACGCAGGCCTCATGTGACTGGGTAGATAAAAGATTCACCCCGTACTTACAGTACAGGGGTGAACGACAATGTAGTCTAAATATGGGCGAAAATAGCTTAGTATGGAACAGGAAGTAGAATGCCTGGCACCAGTGTCAAATGGTTACATATATCAACACAGAGTTGGTGAAATGGGAGAGAATGCAAAAAGACATGATGGCGGCCAGAGAACGCCGTCGATTTCACTTTTAAATTGCATTAAAGTATAAATTTTATTATATTTTCCAACTCAAAAGTAGCGGGGGAGTAGCGGCTAAATATGAAGACATACATAAAGAATATATTGTGCTTCTTAAATTAAGAATTTACCAGCTCAGTTAATTAAACCAGCAAGTCGAAATTCTTCGCCAGCTTTTCTAATGGGTTGGTTTTCACCCCTGTACTGGAAGTACGGGGTGAATTATCTTTTATCTAGTGACTGTGGTATTAGACGGGCGGGTTGAAGTGAAGTAGTGCGTGTCGGTCACGGTGCGCAGGTGTGAGGACAGCGACTGATGAGACACACGACACTGCCGGGGTGGCACATAGACACGGCGTCATGCCTTGTCTCACTGCGCCCCACCACGGAGTGCTGTCTGTGGGACAGGTGTCCCCAGCATTCAGCCTGGTACCCATGCCACTTACATGCCCTTATAAGGACGTGAGCAGTCACCGATCAATCCCTGACTACCTGCAGCTAAGTGGCTTGTCACCCCACGGGTGTCCGCAGCTAGTTAGGGCAGGGCACGCCAGGTACCCGGCTGACGCCGAATTGACCAATCAGAAGCGAGATCAGCTGTAGATAAAGCATGTGTATTCAATGGACGAAGACAGCGCAGTCGACTATATGTTGGTTGGTTGTTGGACTTTTATGTCCTGGCAACATCTGAGGTCATTCTCGGGATGGTTACCGACATGTGACAGTGCGCACTCATGACGACTTTATAGTGCTGCCCCATTGGGAGGTGAGGCCGCTAGCACCATCACCTGAAATCCCACTCAGTCACATTATCCTGACACTGCGCCAACCAGTCTTTGCCCGATCCTAATAATGCTGACCGCCTGGCTAGGAAGTGACAAGTATACCTTTTAAAGTCATCGGTTTGACTCGACCAGGGTTCGAACCTGTGGGTTCGAATCCTATGATCTACCAAAACGGGAGACGAACTCTCAACTCTTTCAACTGACTTGAGCTAGCTGCTGGTGACAATATCATAGAGCATATACATATAATGATATATTGTAAATAACTGTATTATCACATGGCTGGAAAACCAGTGCAAAGTGCTGACAAAAGTCTTTATTCAATGAATAAACTATGCTTACAAAAAAAAATCTGTCTGCTGCGATTCGTCACATTCAGCACCACTCACGGCAAGCTGCGGGTTAAAGCCGCATAGTCCGATGAATGCAGAACATTTTCAAAACAGAAACACTTACCTAGGTTCGACTGGTGCAGTCATTAAACATTGATTGCTAAAGGGAGGAATATTAAAGCTCTGTCACACCTTGCCAGATTGGGGAAACGGAAGGAAACCGAACAAAGTCCGTTGATATGCAGCCAAGTCCGGTTTGTGTCTGTTGCATATCCGTTGATATCTGTTGATATCCATTGATATCCGGCCTGATCCGTTACAAGTTTTGAGCATGCACAAAACTTGTAATGGATTACGCCGGACTGACCTATATGGTTATTATCCATTACCGTCCGTTCCCCATCTGTTCCCACCTGTTACGCGTCCATTCCCGTCCATTACCGTCCGTTCCCATCGGTTACCATCCGTTCCTGTCTGTTACCATCGATTACTGTCTGTTCCTGTCCATTACATATCCATTCTACACCCGTTGCCGTTCACTATAGTTCTTTTTGTATACTGAATTGTCCGTTGGTCGTTAGATACGTTATCAACCATTACCGTCCGTTGCCATCTGTTACCCATCCGTTATCATCTGTTACCCATCCGTTACCATCCGTTACATAATTTCACGTCCGAATCACACAGGACTAGAATATTTTTCTCCGGCTCTATCCGTTTCCACCATCCGGCGAGGTGTGACAGAGGCTTTATGTAAATTTAATAGAATCTGTCACTGCTGGAATTCAGATAATTTGACACCGACACCGCATATGAGTCTAAAGTTGGATTTATTTTCTTCTTCGATAATGAGTCAGTAGTAAGCACATGTCAATTTTAGTATGCACATATTAAGTTTAACAGAATAAGCACAGTGAGATAAGCCAATGAGTTATGCACAAAGAGGTCAATAAGCTTTAACCCTATGCGCTATATAGTCTTTAGCAGGGGTGGGTGGGATCGCAGTTCAGAGCCAGCTAGTGTCCTCCTGTGGCCGTGTCGAAGTGAGCTCTCTGCTGCTGAGATGGTCCTTATATAGGTAGGTGCCTTGGCCGTTAGTTTGAGCTGTCGACCACAGATGGCAGGTCGGTAAGACAGAGTTAGCATCTCGAAGTATTTACGTATCAAATAGAATAACCAGACGGCGCTGGCGAAGAAGTCAGAAAGAAGTACCGCCGTAAGTAGATAGGTGGCAGCACAAGTATTTAACCTTAAGGCTCCGAAGCTATGGCGGCGATCGAATGCCAAATTACCTGTGTTGCTGAGCATCACGAACAACTCACAAGCCAACGATAACCAGGGTTTCAAGGTGCATTCCAAATTAATTTGATATGTTTTCATTTCAAATATCTCCAAAGTTAACCATTTATAATAGAAATCGCTCCAAACTGAAGAAAGAATAGATTATAATGATCAATCTAATGTATGTATTTTGAATATATGTATTTTGAATATAAGGTAGAAACCCCAAACCATTGAATTATGCAACTCTAAGGTGGCAGATTTAAGCTTCATATTCCGATGAAAACAGAATTACATTTTTTTAAATATATAAACACTTCCCTAAATTGAATGCTACATATTAAACCTAAATACTGATGCACCTAGTAATCATTTGGTGCTGCCTAAAAGAGCATAGTAAGTCAATTACATAGGACCCATTCCTGTTCAAACCTATGGTGTTGGAACTTTTATGTTCTTGCCAAAATTATAGGCCTGTCACATTACGATGCTTCTCACCGGCGCGCTGCCAGTGCGCAAAATAAAATCTACGCGTCGAGAAACGTCAAACTTTTTGGGGTTTTGAGAGAAAACTCGACGTTGGCGCAGCGTGTTAGTAGAGTGTTATTAGCGCGCGGCCAACGTTTGTCGACGCGTGACGAAAACAAAAACAATCGGATTTCTCAACATGTCGCAACGACCGGTGCGCGCGCGCGGCGTCTGCATAACGGCCAGTCAACATTAATCCAGCATTCCACTAGCGACCAGCGGACGTCTTAGCCGAATTATGATAGCGCATGAAGTACTTCCGGCCGCCGTCGTTCGGCGCGTTTCGGCATCCGTACAGCGTGTTATTAGCATGCTGTCAGCATCCTCTGGGCGTGTTGTGAGCTAAGCGTTCACAAAACACTCTCAGAACGCCCACCAATGTTAAAAGAGCGCCATACACACCGACAACACGTCCAAAATGTCAAGAAATGCTCAACGAATGCCAAGAGCGCATCTGCTATCCGTTATGCACGCATCCATGGCACGTTACCGACGTGCTGATGGGATGCTCGCAGTCGCTCAAAACAATATCAACACAATCTCAACTTCACTCGACGTTCTGCAACGTCCACCCAGCATTCTCCTAACGCACTAGTAATGTGTATAAAAGTCCTCACAACATGCGGACCCACATGTTTACACGCGTTGTCGGTCGTCGAGATTTATGTGCATGCTGAAAACTTTGGATGCGCCACTATGCCCGCCGGCGTTTAGCGCCAACCGTCCACCTCCATCAATGTGTACTGACGTGTACTGATGCTCACTTAATGCTCCCCTAGCGCTTCTCGATGTTTCCCGACGTTTCGCCAAAAACGGGCACATGTCGACGCGTGTTGGAGAGAAGCGTCGTCGTGTGACTGCAGCATAAACTTGGCATGTTTTCACTTCAAATATCTCTAAAGTTAGCGATTTAAAATGACAGTTGCTTCAAACTAAAAAGAAAGGCACGTTGGAACAATCAAACCAATGTATTGATCTAAAGAAATGACGTAACCTGAAAACCATCGGAAAGCAACGGTTGCTTTGGCATCTACACTACAGTAAAACCTCTCTAACCGACCACCACCACCACAGATTAACCACTCTCCTATATCGATCGCTTTATTTGTGTCCCAAACGATCGCCCATACTATACCATTCTAACGATAAAACAAAAAAACTCCCTAAACCGACCACCTCCATAAATGGCCCATTTAAAGTCGGTCCAATGGTCGGTTGATTTATAAATTAGAGAGGTGTTACTGTGCTTGTCAGATTTGAACTCTCCCTCTTCGACATTCACTCAATGCGGAAATGCCAGGCTGCTGTGCTGATGAACACCAGAAACACGTGACTCACGTGACCTGGTGAAGGCGCAATGCGACCGGAAGTGACCCTGCGCCCGTCACGCCGCCGCCGCCTGTATTGGCGCATGCGTAGTACTTTCACTCTCGCGGCCATCGACAAAGCCTGCAGGAAACCTACCCCCAGGCCGCCAACCAGACACCAATCAAGGCCCGGATCCACTCGAGCAGGCGCAGTGTCCGTCTTAAAGGGCCGCCGTTAGTTTCCACGCATCCCGCCAGGTTTAGAACGCCTCTATTGGCATGCATGGCGACAGAAGGATATTCCAAAATCACGATACCGTGACAGAAGTGCAGCAGTCTAAACTTGTCACGGTACTGTTGATATAGATCGGGAGTCAAGCGTCATGGTACCATATAAATTCTCTTAGATGCAAAATATACAGTCAATGCCTACCCAAAATATCTCCCTAACCGTAACCCTAACCTTGACTGCTAGTTGTGTGTGTGTTTGTTGGGGGGGGGGGGGGGTTCTATCAGGGTTAAGTCGCTGCTTTGCTTTTGTTAATTTGTTGATTACGTGGGGGAAATTTCAATTACAGACAATTGGTCTTCCTCATTCTACTGCTCTTTGTCCTATCCTAGTGAATTTAGAATATACAAACTGTGGCTATTTGCAAAGCTAAGAGACTACATGACAAAAGAAATGTCAATAAAAATCTTCAAAGGCATGGTGCTCCCCTATTTTATCTATGGAGATGTAAACTACATGGGTGTGAAAAAAGAACTTCTAAAAAAACTGCAAATACTGCAGAACAGAGCCAACAAAATCTGCCTCAGAGTAGACAAGCTGCACCCTACCTATGACATACACAAAAGAACCAAAGTAAAATTACTAGAAAATAGGAGAATAATTCATTTGAAAACATTAACATATATCTATAATCAAAGCAATAAACTCCTAACAAAACCAGAAAGGACTACTAGAGCAAACAATGCACCACTGCTAAAGCAGACCAGAAGCCAAATAAAAGCTCACGAGAGAAGCACGATGGAAATGGCTGCCAAGGTGTGGAATGCCCAGTGGTCAAGGAATGACAAATTCCTGACCTAAAAACATACAAAAAATATATGTACAAAATAAGGCTAGGAAACCCCCACTAAGCTGCACCGCAATGGGGCATGTGATATGTCACGGCCCACCAGCGGGACGCCCAATGAAAGGTAACCATGCCAAAAGTAGCCAGATAGCACACCACACAGCTACGTATAAGCCTATGCTATGTAAATAGGAGTAGGCTAGTCTAGCAGTAAGAGTAGAACAAATAAAACAGATATATGCCAAGAAAATCCAAAAAAAATAACATAGGCTACTAACCATACCAACCAACTATCTATCTGCTACTGAAATGCAGGCAATCTAATACCTTTTCAGCAGCTACTATGTGATAGGATAACACCAATGCTACAGCTGGTCAGCATTGAAAACAAGCCTGAATACCCAGGCTTATATGCTAAGGACAGTATAAATACAGCCTCAATAAAAAATTTAAAAGAATTTAAAATATACATTTTAAAGAAATTAATTTGACTCAACTGGGGTTAAACCAGAGAGCGTGTATATAAACAGATGAGAGGGACAACTCCCGCGAAAATCGGTAACATAGGCTACAGTGGCACTCCTGGCGGTTATTGTTGAACAAGCTTTGAGTTTGATGGTACATGCAGTGCAAAACATTTGTTTTATTCAAAATTAATAGAAATCCAGAACCCTAACCTTATCAATTTAATATAATCTTTTCGGTAAACATGTTTTCTATGTGTATTCCAATCAGTTTGTTTCTAGGTGTTGTGGTTTTAGAGATATTTAACGTTTTCTGTATGAAGATTGCTCACTGCCATTGCCAATGCCTTGAGTTTGCCCATATGTGTAAACTGTTCAACAACCACCACTTGGAGCGCCACAGTCGGCAGCTGTTACAGGGTCTAGTATGAGAGTTGTCCCTCTCATCTGTTTATATACACGCTCTCTGGTTAAAACAAGATTTAAATTCTATGATGCGCCACATGGGAAGTGGGCACTCAACTCGCTTAGTTATCACGTCCCGTTACTAATTACCAATGCTATGTGTAAAGGCCCAGTCAGACCTTACCGGATTGAGTACCGGAACCACCGGACAAAGAATTGTCTATTCCGTTGGTGTCAGGTGTCAAAATGTACTGAAATGTACCGGATGAAACAAACACTAAACGGACAAGGAACGTACATTAACGAATTGCCACCGGACGAGAACCAGAAGAGAACTGGATGGCAACCGAACTGGACACCAACCGGACACCTACCGGACTGTTGACGGATGCGCCAAAAACCGATGGACCAAATTCCCGCAGCACCGTCAACAAACTCTTCAGAAGCAAACCAGTGGCATAACGGGTGGGTACCGGAAATGAAACGGACAAAATGGACTAAACAGACTTAAAACGGACAGCAACCATACACCTCAGTCCGGCGGTGTCCAGTACAAGTTTTGTGCATGTTCAAAACTTGCTACCGTACACACCGGAGACCATCGGACACAGAACGGACACGCCGGATGCCAACCATATATAAACCATACATCGCTGTATTTCACCAGACACTGTCAAGGAGTTGGTTGTTGGAGTTCTACATCCTGGCACCATCTAAGATCATATTAGGATGGGTACCGACTTGTGACAGTGCACTCATTGCGACTTTATAGTGCTTCCCCAATGGGAAATCCAGCCACCGGCACCCTGACCTAATATCCCACTCAGTCACATTATCCTGGCACTGAGCTAACCAGTGCTTGCCCTATCCTATTCATGCCAAGCACCAGGCTAGGAAGCAACAAGTATCAATTTTATAAGTCATTGATTTGACTCGACTGGGAACCAAACTCCTGATCTCCCGCACGCGAGACCCGCGCTCTACCGCTTTGGCCACCAAGTCCGATAACGCCAGGGTTAAGAGATGTCCACAAATAGGCAAGGTGAATGGGTGCACTCAGATAGCTGATTACAGTTTGTAAAGTGCCTGTCACACTATGCCGGATTGAGCAATGGACAGAATCTTTTAGTTCGGTGGTATTCGGGCGTGATAAGCATCAAAATGTATCAAAATGTTGCGATATCGGGTCAAAGGCCGCCGGACGAACAAACATTACACGGACATGAAATGTACATGAAATGTACATGAACGGATAGCCAATGGCTGATAAGCGGACTAAACAAACTCAAACTGGACAAGAACCATTGACGTCAATCTGGCTGCATCCATTCCAAGTTTTGTGCATGCTCAAAACTTGTAATGGATCGGGCCAGATATCAACAGATATCAACGGATATGCAATGGATATGCAATGGACACAAACCGGACTTTGCTGGATATCAACACATTTTGTTTGGTTTCTTTCCGTATCCCTAATCCGGTGATGTGTGACAGCCTTTCGCAGGACAAAGCCTTCAGCCTCATGTCGGAAGCTAGCGCTGAGTGACACCTGTCAAGGTCTGCTTTGATCCCAATGTCCACCACGCTACATAACCGGGGCTGCACTTCCGGTCTGCCTTGATTCAACAAGTGTACTATTTGTGTCTCAGTTAGAAAGTAACAATATGCACTGAAATACTGGCCCTCAATTTGCAGTATTATTATCAGATAAAACATTACCAATGATATGACACAGATTGCCACTCAACATGGAAGGTGAAGTGGCCGATACAAACTGTCAAACAGCATCAACTGTCATACAGCACCACGTATTTACCAGCTAAATCTGTCAGCTAGTTTTAACTGTCAGGCAGTATCGACAGTCATTCAACATCAACTGTCAGCCAGCAACAACTGTCAACCAGCAAAAAACTGCATCAGTCTGCATCAACTGTCAGCAGGCAGCAACTGTCAGTGTCAGGAGGCACCAACTGTCAATGTCACAAGGCACCAATTGTCAGTGTCACCAAACACCAACTGTCAGTGTCACCAGACACCAACTGTCAGTGTCAGAAGACACCATTTGTCAATGTCAGAAGGTACCAACTGTCAGTCTCACCAGACATCAACTGTCAGTGTCAGAAGACACCATTTGTCAGTGTCAGAGGTACCAACTGTCAGTGTCACCAGACACCAACTGTCAGTGTCAGAAGACACCATTTGTCAGTGTCAGAAGGTACCAACTGTCAGTGCCACTAGACACCAGCTATCACTGTTAGTGAGACCGGTCGCCAGCATAACAGAATGACTGAACCGTGAATGGTGAGTCGGGCGCTCTTAGCTCCCTCAACGCTAACCTGCTGATAAAGCGGCATACTTCCATCAAGTATAAACTGTTCACAACCAAATCACTCATCAACTTTTAATCCCACATATTGACCTAGATAATGGTGCACTTATTAAGCGTATGTTGTTGCACAGAAGGAACTACTAAGTCAATTTAATAGAATCAATTACTGCCGAAGTCTTATAAATAATGTCAGAATTTAGAATTGCACACCAACATTAATTTTGGCAAGTTTAAACTTCAAATATCTCTTAAGCTAGTTATTTATGGTAAAAGTAACTTCAAACTAAGGCATTGTAGATAATAACGAGCAACGTAACATCTTTGTTATTGTTGTGGGGGGAGATGAAAATGGGAAATATTGCACCTAGGGCGGGACTCGAACCCACATATCTTTGCATTCCGGGCCAGTGTGCTAACCATTACACCACCTAGGCTCCTTGATATCACCACACTACCCACGCCTACCTGTCTATGTGGTTACTTGCCTGAGAGGTCAGTGCAGACTACTACACTCGTCCCCCTGGAATTGTAAGTCTTTTAATGCTTACAATTACAGACATACAGGCAATGCACTTACACATACATACACAGGGTAGGTTCAACAACCATACAGCCCATAGCTTGTACAGGATCATAGTCACAGCAACCAGTGTCACGGGGTGATGGAAATGGAAAATATTGTGCCTCGAGCGGGACTCAAACCCACATCTCTTTGCATTCCTGGCCAGTGTGCTAACCATTACACACCTAGGCTCCCTGATATCACCACACTACCCACACCTACCTGTCTATGTGGTTACTTGCCTGAGATTTCGGTTAATATTAATTAAATTGCAGAAACTCAAGACCATCGGAATACAGAACTTTAAACTAGAATGTGGTAATCCACACTGGATGTTAATTATGCTGCCTTAAATAGGTTGGTTGGTTGTTGGAGTTAAATAGCTAACTTTTGAGATATTTTAAATGGAAACATCTGGAATGAGCTGGGGTGCTCACTCGGGGTCATTGATAGGCGTGGAGACTGTGGGGCTGAACACCAACCAACCCCAGCCTCCCGTCCTCCATCGGGAGGGTGGGGGGTGGGGGGGCCCACCAGTCAGCACGAGAGGGCTCACACATTCTAGCAACATCTAAGGTCATATCAGGACGGGTACCGACTTGTGACAGGGTGCACTCATGGTGACTTTATATTGCTGCCCCAGTGGGAAATCAGGCCACCAGCATCATGCCCTGATATCCCACTCAGTTACATTATCCTGACACTGAGCCAACCAGTCTTTGCCCTATACTAATAATGCCGAGGAAGTGACAAGTATCAATTTGAATCGACTAGGGTTCGAACTCATGAATCCCACGATCTACCAAAATGAGAGACGGATGCTCAACTCATTCGGCCATCCCGTCTGGTTCCTCAAATAGGAGCAACATGGGGTGCATCGAAAACAAGCCTTCAAACTACACTGCAGGTCACACATGAGGAACTGCAGTCCCGGGTTACTTGATAGCGTGCGACCGGAAGTGACCCAGTTAATGCATGCTACGTGTAGGTGGCCGCGCGCATGCGCAGTACCCGGGAGCAACGTGAGCCAGGGGCGCCGGGCACTCAATTACCGGCGGCGCATAGGAGCTTTGGAATGAGAGACAAAGCCGAAAGTCACCAAAGTGAAGGCACTTCCGGTTTACTACCGACACCGAAAATGGGAACCCGGGTTCATGCAGTCTGGGTACATTAAGCAGTCGATCTGACATTGTCTACCTAAATATCTCCACTATGTAAATCTACACTACCGTAAAAACTAGTGGTTGATTCAATTTTCTATTCTTTTTAAAGTTCCATAGTCCGATGGTTTTGAATTTCTGTATTTTTTCTGAGAGATATATATTAGATCGATCACTAGTATCTACTTTACACTAGTTCAAAGTTACTTATATTTTAAATGGTAAACTTTTGAGATATTTTGAGTGCAAACATGGAAAATTAGTTTTGGCAAGCTTGCCAAAATTCTGACACCATAGACTTCTGCAGTAAAAGGTTCTGCTAAATTGACTCAGTATTGCCTTCTACGCAGAAACAAATGCTTAATAAGTGCATCAGTATCTAAGTTAAATATGTCAAATCAAATTTAGATAATTGATTTTGTTTTGAAAATTTGATATTTCATCGGACTATGCAGCTTTAAATAAAGGAAGTTCCCAGAAGCACATCAGTTACATTATCCTGACACTGAGCCAACCAGTCTTTGCCCTATACTAATAATGCCGAGGAAGTGACAAGTATCAATGTTTCCTACCTTTTCGCTATCAGTTCCCCGGTAACTAGGTACAGTCAAAAATTGACCTTGACTTACTGCCACCTCGCCTAATAGTCTGCGGGGTTTATATGGTACCAACTGCAGTAAATTTTGAACACTGAAGAGTTCTCAACAAGGAGCTCAGATCAAAGTGTCTCACTGTGATTCAGGGACACTCCTATATTAACACACACCATGGTAGGGAGAGTAATTACATTTAGATTCTAAATATTAAGAAACCTAATATTTAGTTCGAAGAAGCATAACAGGTATAAAACCAAAACAATTATTTAGATTTGATCCTACTTATGTAACTTAGATACTGATGCACTTAGTAAGCAGTTGTTACCACATACAAGGGAGCAGTATGTCAATTTAATAGTTGTTATTGGAGAAGCCTATGGTGCCAGAGTTTTGGCATGTTTGCCTAAATTAATTTTACATCATTGCTCACGTGCACAGAAGACGAGGAAGCTGAGATTGGGAAAACATGACATTTTATTTGGCCGCCCCCCCATAACCCCCCCCCCCCCTGGCAGCATTTACAATTTGGATCGTCCGGTTCATGTCGCGCACGTCTCTATTCGCAATGAGCGGGGCAGTCATGACCGACATAAGGTCATGTGATATGGTAATGGATGCGGATAGGATGGTAGATGCGACATATGATCATAGTGAGATTAAGGTGAGATAATAAATAGAGCAAGATACATTGACATTGGTAATGAGATTATTGACATAAAATTAAGCAGGGCAACAGATACATGGCAGTTGAACATTTACAATGATAATTGAACAACACAAACACGGATAAATGGTATATATTTGGACTTTTTAATGCACTAGAATGGTAATCGTACATGCGTGAGTATAATGAGAGAAGGCCCCGAGATGCTTTAACCCTATAGTTCTAGTCTCTTATTGTGGGGTGGGTGGGATGACAGATGAGAATGTCCGTCGCCGTCCTCCGCCAAGTCGTAGTGGCCGAATTCAGGTTTTTGTTGCTTTATATAGCAGCTTAGCGGGACCGAAACGTCACGACTGCGTCAAGTTTCGTAACTTTATAACAAATTTCAGCCGCTGACGTTGTATCTAATTTACATACGCGCGTCCGCCAGCTCTCGGTGTAGTTCCAAAAGACCCCCTAGGCGTGTTAGATGTCGATGCACATATTTAATGTTAAAGTTCGAGTATAGGTGGCGCCAGCGGCCATTTCAATAACTATCCGACTCCACCTTGTTCGATTACCCATGTTGCAAGCAACATCAACAATTCACGATTATTATTATTTCTCAATTGCTCGTGTGTCAATTGGCTGGTGATTTTATTTAATTGGTTTAATTGTTTATGTTTGATATTTGTTGTATCTGATTTATTGTTGTGTTTGATTGGCTCGGCCAATCACTCAGCAGGTGTGGGTGGGTGGGAGGTAAATAAACAGCTTGTAGTTGTGGTCAGTCGTGGGCGGCGTTGCAGACTGACTATCAGGGTGTGTGGAGTCCTGGACTCCCAGGTGTTTTGCGATGTGATTGGCTGGTGCGATTCGCGCCTGTGGGGTTGTGATTGGCTGATGTGTTGGGGAGGGTGTGTGTGCGCCCTCTCGTGCTGACTGGTCGGGCTCCCTGCCCCCCACCCTCCCGAAGGAGGGCAGGAGGGAGGGGGGAGGGTTGGTGTTCAGCCCCGCACCCTCCCGAAGGAGTGGGGGAGGCACGGGTGGGGGTGTGGTGTTCAGCCCAGCAGTCTCCGTGCCCAACAATGACCCCAAATGAGCGCCCCTGCTCATTCCAGACATTTAAAATATCTCAAAAGTTAGCTATTTAAAACAAAAGTTACTTCAAACTAATCTAAGATAGACTTACTCAGAATCAATTTAATATATTTATGTCAGAACAATGACAGAAACTCAAAACCATCGGACTATGCAACTTTACGATTTGCGTGAAGTATGTGAACTTTGGTAATCACAAAATCAAAGCATGCAGATATTTGAATGTGTCAACAGAGGGCGTGCATGAATCCCCCCCACCCCCCAACCCACACACCCAACCCCGACACAAACCCACACCCACCGATCCATGTTTGTGCATTTTGTCAATACTGGCATTGTGGCTTTCCGGTGTCGCGGTTTCAGTTCTCAACCAGTTGCAGTTCTCAACATTGCTTCTGCGCATGCGTCAAAGCATCTGCGCATGCACCAAAGCATCGTCTGCGCATGTGTCAACATCAGCCCGATTCAAACCGTCGCCGATCACTGCAAATTGCTGCCTCATACTGTCACTATATTGTCAGTGTCACTAACCTTATAAATTTAATCTAATCTTTTCGGTAAACATATTTTCTATATGTGTACCAAGCGATTTGTTTCTAGGCAGTGTGGTTTTAGAGATATTTCACTTTTTCTGTATGAAGATTGCTCATGACCATTGACAATGCCTTGAGTTTGCCGGTATGCGCAGTGCAAAACATTATTCAAAATTAATAGAAATCCAGAACCCTAGCCAGATCAATTTAATATAATCTTGTTGGTAAACATGTTTTCTATATGTGTACCAAGCGATTTGTTTCTAGGTCGTTTGGTTTTAGAGATATTTCACTTTTTCTGTATGAAGATTGCTCACGACCATTGACAATGCACAGACGATGCTGTTAGATGTTGACGCATGCGCAGAAGCGATGTTGAGAACTGCAACTGGTTGAGAACTGAAACCGCGACACCGGCTCTAGTAGCAGATACAATTATACACAAAGATGACATAGATTGTCAGAGGACATGCGTGTGGAGTTTGAGTGATGGGTGATGTTGGATTATAGCTGTACAGGCCGATGAAAGCATCACATTTCCAAAAACCAAATCACTATCTAGATTTGATTCTAAATATGTAGTTTAGATAATAGTGCATTCATTAAACATTTGTTGCTGCATAGAATGAAATATTAAGTCAATTATAATAGAACGTGTTGCTGCTGAAGCCTGTGATTTGTCCATGTTTTCTCATCACATATTTCCAAAGTTAGCTATATACTATTAAACTTACTTAAAGTTGCATAGTCCGATGGTTTTGAATTTCTCTATTTTTTCTGAGATAAATATATTAGATCGATCACTAGTATCTACTTTACATTAGTTCAAGGTTACTTTTATTTTAAATGGTAAACCTTTTAGATATTTGGGGTGCAAACATGGAAAATTAGTTTTGGCAAGCTTGCCAAAATTCTGACACCATAGACTTCTGCAGTAACAGGTTCTGTTAAATTGACTCAGTATTGCCTTCTAAGCAGCAACAAATGCTTAATAAGTGCATCAGTATCTAAGTTAGATATGTAAAATCAAATCTACATAATTAGTTTGGTTTAAAAAATTTGATATTTCATCGGCCTATGCAGCTTTAAAATTAAAGTAATCTAACTATGAACACACTATCTTTATCGGGGGGAAACAGCAGAAACTTAAACCCATCGGACTATGCAACTTTAATTCTTCTAGGAGAAACCGAGGTGGGGTGCTTTATATTTGTATTTTGTTTGTTTTTGGTACGTTAGTTGATTAAACATGGGAAATTTCAATTATGGAAAATTGGTCTTCCTCATTCCACTGCTCCTTACCTGAGCCTAGTAATGCCGAACACAAGGCTATGTAGTGACAAGTATAAATCTTTATGTCAGTGGTTTGACTCGACCAGCTGTTCGAATTCCACATTCTACCAAAACGGGAGGCGGATGCTAAACCCATGTTCCCACCCCATCTGGTTGTTGTTGGTGCTTACGTTTCTCAACCTCAGAAGGGAACACCGTCAACTAACCGGCGCGGTGGCCTAATCGGTAGAGCGCGGGCCTCGCGTGTGGAATTTCAGGAGTTCAGTTCCCAGTCGAGTCAAACCAATGACTTAAAAATGTATACTTGTCCCTTCCTAGTCAGGCGCTCGGGATTATTAGGATAGGACAAGGACTAGTTCGCTCAGTGTCAGGATAATGTAACTGAGTGGGATATCAGGTCATTGTGCTGGCGGCCTGGTTTCCCAGTTGGGCAGCATTATGAAGTCGCCATGAATGTGCACTGTCAAGTCGGTACCCGTTCTGATTTGACCACAGATGTTGCCAGGACGTAAAACTCCAACAACCAACCAACCAACACAGCTAACTCGCTATCTCCACCCTGCAGGTGTAATTTTACACTGACACAGCATATAAGTTTAAGGTTGGATTTATTTTTCAATAACAACATTTCTAGTTTCAAACAATGTTTAGTTTCAAATGCGTGAAGCACAGTGAGGTCAAGAAGCTTTTAACCCCAAACCCTAGAAACATGTCACGTAGGGGTGGATGGGATGGCAGTTCAAAACGCCAGTCAGTGTCCTCCGGTGGCCGTGTCGAAGTGAGCTCACCGCCATAGAATCAGTCTTTATATAGGCGCTGAAGGCCAATAGTTCGAGTAAACGACTGCAGATGGCAGGTCAGCAAAGTTATTAGTCAGCAGTAATCAAGTTTTGTATTAAAATGTGAATATAGGTGGCGCTGATGCACAAGTCAAATGGTAATGTCGCCGTTACTCGATAGGTGGCAGCATAAGGCTTTTTCTTAACGCTATGAGGTTATGACCTTGTCCGAATGCCAAATTACCCGTGTTGCTGAGCATCACAAACAAAGGTCTAAGATGGACGATTCCCGACACCTCACCGACGACCCAGCCGACCTGCACCATGGGTACCATCACGCACCCCGGTAGGTGTATATCAGGCTTGAAGCTACATTTCCGTGTTACCTGGGTTGTTGCATCTCGTCTAAAGCTCCGTTCACACACGGGGGTTAAGTCGACTCAACTAGTTTGCCTTGTATAGTTCAACTCAAATTGATCGTGAGCCGACTCATCTAGTTCGCTTCAACTAGACCACCTCGCAAGGTAGTTTAGATGAAGCGAACTAGCTTAAGTCGGTCCATCTTGCTTGTGTGGAAGGTAGTGGTTTACTTGAGGTGGCTTAAGCACATCGCAGTTGAGACCTGAGTTTGTTGGTTTTCCGGTCGATCAAAAGCGCATATTACATAATTTGGTCTATGAAACCGCTAGCTGTGCACAGATACTTTTTTCATCATTTATTTTTAGGTTTTCACTGCCCAGCAGAAGTTTTGACCGTTCCAAAACAATACGATTCAGTCTATATATATCTAGGTTGAACCCACACTCTCTCATGGTGACGTCGACTAACCGAAAGTGGCGCTGGTTAGTATGGACTTGCTCATGCGCAGATATCGATTTCCGCCTTAAACCGCCCCAAGTGCTGCATCTGTGGACACGACTCACTTTCATGCCTAGTTCGCCTCATCTAGTTTGCCTTATCTAGTTCGGCCTAAAATTGTGTGTGTGAACAGGGCTTATATCAAAGTGATTGATGTGGCTCGCCAAGGCTGACCTGTTCGCAGCCAGCAATCATCACACCTCGTCTTTGTTGGCTTAGATTGGTTATTTCCAAAGAGCCACGGGTAATAAATGATGCCGCGCAAACCCAATGTGTCAGCCGCTCCGGCTTTCGCTAACATTATGATTGGTTTTACAAGACAGCGGAGCTGAAGTGTGTCTCACTTGGTGTCAAGATTCTTCTGAACTCACACTCCGACCTCGGCATCAGGACACAACCTTTGCCCACCCACCTTCCCCACCCTTTCCTGAGCTGATTCTCACCTTCTTTGCTCATGAACTGCAGACATAGACTAAGATTGTTTGGTTGTTGGAGTTTTACGTCCTGGCAACATCTAAGGTAATATAAGGACGGGTACCGACTTGTGACATTGTGCACCCATGGTGACTTTATAGTGCTGTCCCACCGGGAAATCAGACCACCAGCACCATGACCCGCTATCCCATTTACTCACATAATACTGACACTGAGCTAATATAACCAGTCCTTGCCCTATCCTATTAATGCCGAGTGCCAAACTAGGAAGCGAAAAGTATTAATTTGATAAGTCATTGGTTTGACCTGACCGGGAATTTAACTCCCGATCTCCCGCACCGGAGCCCTGCGCTCTACCGATTCGACCACGGCGCCCGGTGCAAGGACTAAGCTGGAGTAGTGAATGTCAATCCCGCTGCACTCAAACACTCAATTCCCATCTAATGGCCCTGTCACACTACGACGTAATGACGTCAGCGTAGGGAGAACGTGAAGAACGTTGAACTTCTCGGCGTAGTATGCAAATTTGGGCACAAGTTGAACGTGGATGCAGCGTAGTGGACGAGATCGTAACATCGGTAAAGCGTAGTGATACCGTCATTCAACGAGAGAGGTCAACTTCATTACGTTCACGGAACGTTATGAACGTTATTCCATCACCAGAACTACGTTACCTGATGGCGAAACGTTGAAGTACGTTGAACGTACGTTCTCCTGACGTTCTCCTGATGTTATCCTGACATTATCCTGATGTTATCCTGACGTTATCCTGACGTTCCCATTACACCGCATGGACGTTTCCACCGGGTTTAATGTGGGTCAACGTAGTGGAATGTAGTGGAACGTAGTTGAACGTAGTGACTAACATTTTAATAACGTCGGTTTAATGTCATTGACGTTCACCGAACGTGTACAGAACGTACGGCGAACGTAAACCCCTACGTTCGCGTCACGTCAAAAGTTTTGAACAGGTTCAAAACCTTGACGCGCGCCGACGTAACACGACGTAACATGACGTAGCTCGACGTCAGTCTAACATCATTATGACGTCATAATAACGTAACCCAATGTATGACAACGTAATGACCAAATGTGATCACGTCAGGCTTACGTTAGCTCGTTACGTCGTAGTGTGACAGGGGTATAACCCACCCATCTCCACACTGCGCTAACACTGAATGATCCAATTAAGGCTCAAATGCTCACTTCTCAACAGTCGCCATGCTGATATGACTGGAGACAGCACAGAAACGGTTACACTGAAAACACAAGGACATTTGCTTCAAGTCAATATGTATTCTATTGGGATTATGAAACAACATGTAAAAAACACATCAGTTTATCCTGAGTAAATGCATGTGTTGATCATTACAATGGACAAAGTTTTGTCCCATTTTACTTCTCACATTTTGAGACAGTCTCACATATATATTATTTATATAGCGTATATATATATATATATATATATTCTAAATATATATATTCTATATATATATATAGACGCTATATAAATGAATAAAAATCCGATTAAGCATGCAAACATGCACGTGTATTACGTGTGTATTCATTCACGTGTTCTCACGTATGTCATTGAATTCTTGTCATGTCAGGAATTGTCAACAAATATTCCAAATACCACAACAGATATTGTTGCTATGTATTAGAGCTACAGCATGACCTGCTTACATAATAGGACTCCTAGCAGAAACTAGAAGCCACTTCTTAAACACTTTTTGTGTGAAAATTATGTTAATGTTCTTTGTATTCAAACAGCTGGCTGGCGGACTTGGCTCTCCTGAGTCAGTGACTTCTGACTCCCTCCCCTCCAGGTGGCGCCTCAATCAGTGCTCACCGCCTAACAATGGACACTGACGACACTGACGACACTGACAACACTGACAACACTGACACACTGACAACACTGACAACACTGACAACACTGACAACACTGACAACACTGACAACACTGACAACACTGACGACACTGACGACACTGACAACACTGACAACACTGACGACACTGACGACACTGACGACATTGACAACACTGACAACACTGACGACACTGACGACACTGACGACACTGACGACACTGACGACACCAGGTTTTGGTGAATCTGGAGGGACTGAAGTTTGATTCCTGGTCGAGTCAAACCAATAACTTATAAAATAGGTACCTTTTACCGATCATCGCTTGGCGTTATGAGGTCAGGACAGGGACTGGGTGCACAGTGTCAGGATAATGTGACTGTGTGGGACATCAGGTCATGGTGCCAGTGGCCTGATTTCCCAGTGGGGCAGCACTATAAAGTTGCCATGAGTGCACGCTGTCACAAGTCGGTGCAGGTCCTGGTATGGCCTAGGGTCTTACTGGGGCGTAAAACTACACCAACCACCCAGCCTCCCCCGGCCCTCTCAGAGGACTGTGGTTGGGCTCTTAGGCTGCCTTTTTCCTTCCTCCCCCCCCCCCCCCCCCCCAATTTATCTGACCACTACCCATCGGAAGCCAACTCCCGACCACATGGGACCGCTTTCAGCGGTGCCCATTCAGTGCTGCAGATTTGCAGCCTTCAGCGCACCAATGCGACTGAAAACTCCCCAAAAACAACAAAACAGACACCAGGTTTCGCTGAATACTTTACATTCCACCGGCTTTCATTTAAAGGTGCATAGGCTAATGAAAACATCAAATTATCAAAACCAAAACACTCATCTGCGTTTTATCCTACATATCCATCTTAGAATGAGTTGAGCGTCCATCTCCCGTGTTGGTAGATCGTAGGGTTCGAAGCCTGGTCGAGTCAAACTAATGACTTAAAAAGTTATACTTGTCCCTTCCTAGCCAGGCGCTCAGCATTATTAGGATAGCGTAAGGACTGGTTGGCTCAGTGTCAGGATAATTTGACTGAGTGGGATATCAGGTCATGGTGCTCGCAGCCTGGTCTCCCAGTGGGGCAGCGCTATAAAATCGCCTCGAGTGCACACTGTCACAAGTTGGTATCCATCCTGAAATGACCCTAGATGTTGCCAGGCCGTAAAGCTCCAACAACCAACCCACATCCTAGATTATTTGGAAACGACATAAATCACAGATTTCTCCCAAATTCGCGGAAATCCACGGAATTGACGGGATTGCAAAATAACATATGACATGCATACACACACCCGGAGGCAAGGACATGGCTGGGCCGTGTGGGGCATAAGCATATTCAGCGCTAACCGGAGCGACCCAACTAGCCATCGTGCGACCCAACCAGCCATGTTTGAACTCGTTTGAGCTCGTTTAAACTTGTTTCCGGTACAAAGGCTAGGGCACCAGGTTGGAAACGGAGCGATAATAGATGAAAACTCCTGTGCCTCTGCCAGAGCAAATAAATGCCAGGGGACCAGGCTAGACCTCCACAGAGCTAGCAGTGCAGTAAAATATTATTTTACTAGTTTATTGTTAAGATATTATCACATATTTATGTATCTTTTGTACAGATTAAATTGTTTGAAGTATATTTGAAATTGATCTACATTGATTTCTGTTTAAATCACACAATATCACTACTTAATGAATGGGAAACTCATCCTGCAAGGGTATGCTCGATATTACTCAGTGGTAACCCGTTTTTCATCCTTTCGTTGCTGTGGACCCTTCTCGCGTGGAGGGTGGGGACCGGAAGTGACGTATTGAGACAACATGAAAAGAGCGAACCATGTTGAACCATGGTGGGCAAGGACCCGGTGTTGCAGTTTCCGCGGCACACCAGGGGCCATATGCATGGGGCAGTGTTAGCGAGCCAAAACTGGGTTTGGACGGGATTTCTAGTTTAGCGGCGAAAAGTCGCTATGTATGGAGCAGTGTTATGGAAACACCGCGAGTTTAAGGTGGGGTACGCTAACACCACCCCATACCAGGTTTAAGGGTGGTGTTATGTACCGATTAGGCCCAAATCTATTCAATGCTATAATATTTGACAGAATAACCTACTCAAAAAGTGAAATTTGGTCAAATTAACCCCAAAATCCAAGCGATATTAACGCCGCCACTACATTGGCGGCGATTTTCATATTGTCGAATGTCAACAAAACAAATCGCCGCCACCGCCGCCGCCAAAAAGTGGCTTGGGTGACCCGAGTTGATTAATCGATTACGCCCACTCAGCTTGCCCAATTAAAAACCGCGGCTGGTTCCTGAAGGTGAGGGCCTGAGAAGTGTGAACGGTGTCCAGTTGCCATCAGGGGCGTAATTGATTAACACGACCCAGGCGATTTGGGTCACCCGAGTTGTTAGAATTTCAAATCGAACACCGCGAGTGGAGTTGTCAAAAACAAGTGCCGTGTGCAAAACGACCCGACCCCAGTCACCCAACTCTTGGCTAGGGTTTGCTAGGAACAATGACGTCACATGTATGCTGGTACCATCCTGCAGGATGGAATAGCTACTGGCACCAGTCCCACATGTTTTTTGTTGGTAATAACACAGATTCATTAAATGGAAATATAACTAAACTATGCAATCATAAAATACTTTAAATCCTATTTTGCTGTAGCTATATTGGTTATTAAATAATAAAAACAAGTTTTGGATTAAGCCACCATTTTTTCCAAACCGAGCGTGGACTAATCGACCCTAGTCTGTAGGATGTGCCCATGCGCAATAAAGTGTCTCGGGTAACCCGAGTTGATTAATCGATTACTCCCCCACGTGCCCGGTGTGTGTTTGTGTATATATATGTGTGTGTGAGTGTGTGTGTGTTGGAATGTGCTTCTAGTCTGGATGTACCAGTTTGTAAACACATCAATAGTGCCCACTCCCAGTGCTGGACTGAATCTCTTCATGCCCCTGTCACACTACGACGCTTCTCGCCGGCGACCGGTCAACGTGTGGTGTTTTTGGGCGATAATTAGTGAAATATTGAGACGTGCTGGGGGCGCGTTATGCGCGCGTCGGTACACGTCGGTACACGTCTTTGTCGCCGGCGAGTCGCCGACGAAAGTCGGCGCGCGTTATTGGTCGCTGAGTGTTTTGAACCTGTCCAAAACTTCCAACGCGCGGCAACGCGCGGGATGAAATGGGTAAGAACGCTAGGAGGACGTTAGGCGCGCGTCGCGCTGCGTTGGACGCGCCGGCATAACGTTATGGGAATGCTAGAAAGACGGCGCGCGCGCGGGAGGGTCGTTGCTCACGCGTCGCGCAAACTGGGCCATTTTTGTTTTACGCCCTACCAACATTTAAGGTTAAATGAAGACGTCGCGCCAAACTTTTTTTTTTTTTTCCCCAGCGCGTATACACACGTTGGCGGCGCGCGCATAACGTGCCGCGCTGACGCCGATCTTTTCTCCCAAACCGCCGAAAAGTTTGACGTTTCTCGACGCGCAAGATTTTATTTCCAACGCTGACGGATCGCCGGGAGAAGCGTCGTAGTGTGACAGGGGCATTATAATAAGCAGTTATTGCTCGATATGAGGTTTGAGGCCTGGAACTAGCTATTGAGGTAGGGCTACTTATTGATCAAGGGGAATTCGACATTTATACATAATTGAACTCCCGACCTTCCGCATGGGAGGCCTTCGCTCTACTTATTCGGCCACCGCGTTCAGTGTGTGAAAGTAGGACACTGGTTGTAACGACTAAATGACTATTTGTTTGGACTAGTTTCAACAACTGCTTGAGGTGACTAGTCGAGGAGAATATGTGTGACTAGTCTGCCAGTAAGGTGACCAGCCTGCCAGTAAAGTGACCAGACTACCAGCAAAGTGTACAGCCTGCTCGCAAAGTGACCAGTCTGCTAGAAAAGTGACCAGTCGGCCAGTAAAGTGACAAGTCTGATTTGAGATACCAGTCAAAAACTTAGAACAAGCTAAGTGACCAGTATGTTGGTTAGGTGACCAGTCTAACAGCAAAGTGACAGTATACCAGTAAAGTGACCAGTCTACTAGCAAGGTGACCCGTCTGAGAAAAGAGTGAGAAGTCTCCGAGCTAAGAGACCAGTTCACAAGCTAAGTGACTAGTCTGCCAGCTAAGTGACCAGTCTGCCAAGTGAATGAATAGTCTGCCAGAACATGAAACATCTTGGAACTTAGTCTGAACACCATGAGAGCCGTCAGAAAAAACTTGTAGGATCAGATTCACTAAGTCAATTAGAGCCTGATACGATTTGCTGATACAAATCAATTTTGTCGATACGGTCTGACAAATATAGTTGCCAAAGTCCGATGCTTTCATCAGTCTTTCACCAGAGCAGACAAAGCTTATTGGTATTTTACCAAAGCAGACAAAGCTTATCGGTCTTTTACCAGAGCAGACGAGGTATATCAGTCTTTTACCAGAGCAGACAAAGCTTATCAGTATTTTATCAGAGCAGACAAAGCTTATCAGTCTTTTATCAGAGCAGACAAAGCTTATCAGTCTTTTATCAGAGCAGACAAAGCTTATTGGTCTTTTACCAGAGCAGACAAAGCTTATCGGTCTTTTACCAGAGCAGACAAAGCTTATCGGTCTTTTACCAGAGCAGACGAAGCTTATCGGTCTTTTATCAGCGCAGACGAAGCTTATCAGTCTGTTACCAGAGCAGACAAAGCTTATCGGTCTTGTACCAGAGCAGACAAAGCTTATCGGTCTTGTACCAGAGCAGACAAAGCATGTCGGCTTTACACCGTAGCTGGAGCAGACGATTGCTCCTTTGTGCCCACACCACGTGTACATGTGCATAATGGACGGCTTAGATGAGCAGGCAGAGTGTTTGTGCTACTTACCTGAGTGTGCGCCCAAATGGGCTCCTTCCGAAGGCCCAAACAACACCCAGAAGGGTGTTTCAGATTATTTTTTTCATGAGTCTAACAGATTAGCTTTCTACCCAGACAAATGATCTCATTAGATCATTTCCAACACCAACCCACCCTCTGACATCAATGAAAGAACTAATGATGTTGGTTGCAGCTCACTGCGCATGCTCCGTAGAAAAAAGGTCTATTTGGTAGTGGTAGCATTGCAGAGCCGGAAGTTTTTAACAAACCGGATCCTTACATCCCAGACTATTATTAAGGCGTCCCATAACTACTGCGGATGTCACCATTACGGCCACCTAGCGGCGGCCGTTTGACCCAGCGTCTCCTTCCAATGTCAGTCTCCAACCAGAGGTTTCCACACGAGGCTGCATGCAGTGAACAGGTAAATCTGGGCTGGGAGAGTGACCACACGAGTATGAATGCATTCTCCAAGCAGCTCCCCGTCTCCCCCCCCCAACCCCCCCAACCCCCCAGCGTCATTTACTAGATGTAAGACGTTAAACCGCTCGCCGCATCCTGATTAAGAGAGCAGTGCTACAGCGGCTACACTGCACTGCGCCCTACTTCCTTCCTGCGTGCCGGTCGTCTGCCTACACTCGCCGTCTGTCACGTGGTCATGATTCCTGCTTCCCGCAGAACTCCGGGTCAGGGGGTCACGCTTCCCGGGGGCGTGCAACAAACAATTCACCGCCCGTAATTTGCCGGGCGAATGCGGGGGCGGCGTCCGTGATGTGTCTCTTAGTCTTAGTAGAGTGTGAGGTGTGTGGTGCTGTTTAAAAAGGGTATATATATATGTGTGTGTGTGTGTGAGAAGTTTGTGCAGTATGAGGTGTTCTTTAAGGCTCAGTCACACCTTACGGGATTGGGGTACCAGATAGAAAACGGACACTGTCCGGTGAAATATGTCAATGTCCGGTTTATATATGGTACGCATCCATCATGTCCGTTCTCTGTCCAGTGGTGTCTGGTGTGTATGGTGGCAAGTTTTGAACATGCACAAAACTTGTACCGGACATCGCCGGACTGACGTATACGGTTGGTGTTGGTTTTAAGTCTGTTTAGTCCATTTTGTCCAGTTCATGGCCTGCAGAGTCCATTGACGGTGTTGCGAGAATTTGGTCCGTCGGTTTTTTATATGTTTTTGGCGTGTCTGTGAACAGTCCAGTATGTGTGCGGTTGATGTTCGGTCCGTCCGTTTGACATTCGGTTGTCGTCCGGTTATCGTCTGATGGCTATTCGTTAATGTACATTCCTTGTCCGTTTAGCATCCGTTTCATCCGGCGGCCTTTGACCCGATAGCGCAACATCTCGACACATTTCGGTACATTTTGATACCGAACACCACCAAACTAGAAAATTCTTTGTCTGGTTGTGTCTGGTACTCAATCCGGTAAGGTGTGACAGGCACTTTACAGACGGTGGGTGGGTGTGGGTGGGTGGGGAGTAGGTTGATGCAGTACGTAGTGTTGTCTACCGAGGGTGGGGAGGGGGGGGGGCGATATTAGGTGTTTTTTCTATATAGCAAGAGAGGGGGGGGGGGGGATTTATGGTAACGTTAGTTACCTACAGGGGGTGCCAACTTTGAGGTAGAGGATAAGTAGGGAAGGACAAGGTTGGAGGAGTGGACGGGAGATGGGAGGGTTGTCAAGATACGGGGGTCAGGGGCAGGACAGTGTGGGGGGGGGGGGTGCGCCTGGCTCAGATTGCTATGGATTTGAAGTTGTGATTCCCACTGGAGCCTGGGGCCACATCACACTGCCTCCACATCACACTGCCTCCACCTCACACTGCCTCCAACTCACACTGCCCCCCACCTCACACTGCCCCCACCTCATACTTCATCCACCTCACACTGCCTCGCCCTCACACAGCCTCCACCTCACTGCCTCCACATCACACTGTCTCCACCTCGCACTGCCTCCACCTCACACTGCCTCCACCTCCCACTGCTTCCATCTCACACTGCTTCCACCTCACATTGCTTCCACCTCACACTGCCCCCCACCCCACACTGCCTCCCTCACTGTTCCACCTCACACATCCCCCACCACGCACTGCCTCCACCTCACAGCCCCTACTCACACTGCTTCACCTCACACTGCTCACCTCACACTACTCCCCCTCACACGCTCCACTCCACTACTCCACCTCACATGCCTCCACCTCACACTGCCTCCACTCACACTACCCCACCTCACACTGCCTCCACTCACATACCCCCCACACTGCCTCCACCTCACACTGCTTCCATCTCACACTGCTTCCACCTCACACTGCTTCCACCTCACACTGCCCCCACCCCACACTGCCTCCCCTTCACTGTTTCCACCTCACACATCCCCCACCACGCACTGCCTCCACCTCACAGCCGCTACCTCACACTGCTTCCACCTCACACTGCCTCCACCTCACACTACTCCAACCTCACACTGCCTCCACCTCACACTACTCCCACCTCACACTGCCTCCACCTCACACTGCCTCCACTTCACACTACCCCTACCTCACACTGCCTCCACCTCACACTACCCCACCTCGCACTGCCTCCACCTCATACAGCCTCTACCTCACACTGCCTCCACCTCACATTTCCTCCACCTCACACTGCCCCCACCTCACTGCCCCCATCTCACACTGCCTCCATCCTAAACTATGCCATCTTACACGCAAAGTTCCTGCCAGTACACGTGTTTACAAATATACACTTGGTCCACGTGAAAATGTATGACAGAAAGCTTCGCGTGACACTGTTCTAATTATAGTGACACTGTTCTAATTATAGTGACACTGTTCTAAATATAGTGACACTGTTTTAATTTTAGTGGCACTGTTCTAATTATAGTGACACTGTTCTAATTATAGGTACACGGTTATAATTATAGCGACACTATTCTAATTATAGTGACACTGTTCTAATCATAGTGACACTGTTCTAATCATAGTGACACTATGCTAATTATAGCGACACGATTCTAATTATGATATAACACTGTTCTAATCATAGTGACACTGTTCTAATTATAGGTACACTGTTATAATTATAGCGACACTATTCTAATTATAGTGACACTTTTCTAATCATAGTGACACTGTTCTAATCATAGTGACACTGTTCTAATTATAGCGACACGATTCTAATTATGAAATAACACTGTTCTAATCATAGTGACACTGTTCTAATTATAGCACCACTGTTCTAATTATAGTGAGACTGTTCTAATCATAGTGACACTGTTCTAATTATAGTGACACTGTTCTAATTATAGCGACACGATTCTAATTATGAAATAACACTGTTCTAATCATAGTGACACTGTTCTAATTATAGCACCACTGTTCTAATTATAGCGACAATATTCTACTTATAGTAACACTCTTCTAATCATAGTGACATTGTTCTAATTATAGAAAATCATCACTTTATTGACTAGCACTGCTTAGCTGAGTGGTCCCCGCCATCCCGTTATCTCACGCGGGAAGTACCCGCTACCGGAAGTAGAACTGCGAGACACAGCCACATCCGGTGAAAGTGGTTGGTGACCGATGGCCGCAGCGACTTGGATTGTCTTATTGCGTTACTGTTGCCGTTGGTAACCATAGTAACCCGGTTATAGATCCACGGGGTGGCCGCTCCATTGACCGGAAGTCGCTTGGGCGGCGGCCATTTGATTACGACCAATCAGGGCGGAGCACCCCGCGCGAGGTGACATCTGGCGGCGGATGCAAATCATACTGGAACACGCATGCGCTGTTTGTTGTCTGATAAGAACTCTCCAATCAGAATGCGGCGCCCTCTCAAACAGAAAGCAAGATGGCGGCTGGACGATTGATCATCAGAAGGTTGTGTGTTGCGATGCGGCATGCCGTGATGCATGCCGGGAATCTGACGTATCGCCTACACGCGCCTGTACACGTGACCCTAGAGACGGGGGTTGGGGTGGAGGGGGTTTGGGAGTCAATTTAATAGAACCTGTTACTGCCGAAGGCTAGGGTATCCAGCATTTCAGTCTGCACACTAAAAATATTTTTGCAGGTTTTTGCTTTAATTAGCTCAAAAGTTGAGTTCCAGTCTGATAGTTTGGCATTTTCCCCGTTTTTTTTTTGTTTTGTTTTAAAGATTCATTAGGTTGAGCATTATAAATTACCTTACTTTAGTTTGAAATAACGTTTATTTAAAATGGCATACTTTGGGGGTATTTGAAGTGAAAATACGCCAAAGTAATTTCAGTAAGCACATACAAAAATTCTGACAATCATAGGTTTCACCAGTAACAGGTAATATTAAATTTGCTTAAAGTTGCATGGTCCGATGGTTTTGAATTTCTGTATTTTTTCTGAGATAAATATATTAGATCGATCACTGGTATCTACTTTACATTAGTTCAAAGTTACTTTTATTTTAAATGGTAAACTTTAAAGATATTTTGAGTGCAAACATGGAAAATTAGTTTTGGCAAGCTTTCCAAAACTCTGACACCATAGACTTCTGCAGTAACAGGTTCTGTTAAATTGACTCAGTATTGCCTTCTACGCAGAAACAAATGCTTAATAAGTGCATCCGTATCTAAGTTAGATATGTAAAATCAAATCTAGATATTTGGTTTGGTTTTGAAAACTTTGATATTTCATTGGATTATGCAGCTTTAATATCCATCAACAAATGTGTAGTATGTTTCACTAATCTAAGTTAGATATAATAGAATCAAATTTAGATAGCTATTTGGTTTCGAAAATTTGATACTTTCCTCGGACTATGCATCTTTAACCATTTATTATCAAAGTTACTTCAAACTTAAGGTTGGTTGGTTGTTGGAGTTTTACATCCTGGCCACATCTCAGGTAATATCAGGACGGGTATAAACTTGTGAAAGTGCGCACTCAAGGGGACTTTATAGTGCTGCCCCACTGGGGGGGGAGAAGGTCGCCAGCACCATGACCTGATATCCTACTCAGTCACATTATCCTGACACTGAGCCAACCAGTCCTTTCCCTATCCTAATAATGCCGAGCGCTTGACTAGGAAGCGACAAGCATACAATTTTAAGTCATTGGTTTAACTCGACCAGGGTGCGAACCAGTAGGCTTTAATCCCACAATCTACGAAGACGGTATGCAGGTATTGCAATACCTCAGGGAGTTTGACGCCCCTGCCCTGCAGAGTTGTAAACCACTGCCTTGTGGTACAGGTTCTTGACAGAACCGAAGGCTAAGGGAGCAAACCCTAAACAGAAAACCATGTCACTGTGGCAGCATCAAGGGCGGTTGATGTATGGAACTCCCAACATCTCCCGACCAGGCACTGCAGGCACTGCAGGGACACATGTTCTTGCTGGTGTGAAACCTCTATTTGCTCCCCGAGAGAGTGCCGCTGGTAACTTGCAAAAGCCAGCAGCACTTCAACACTTTTGCAGGCAGCTTTCATGAAAAACGGACCGACTCATGGACATCACTCTCACAGCAGAGAGCTAAATGGAGAGCGGCAGTCAAGTAATGAAAGCAGTCTTTGTCGCATCACGATTGACAGCATGATGATGATGATGATGATGACGAACACGGGAGATGGCACTCAACTCATTTGGCCATCCCGTCTGGTCCTAACTTAAGGTAGATTATAATGACAAACTATTTATCTTAAAATTAAAGAGCCACTGCCACACGGCCGCTGTGTCGCCGTGGGAATCCCGAAGGCACAACATCCCTGCAGTTGACCGTCTGTGTTTAAGCCGGCGACACCAGCTTTGTGGATGCTAGAACAGTAAACGTTGAGAGAAGCCTGGGCGGAATGACCCAGAGTACACAGTGTGTGCACACATCAGGGAGCTGTGCAGTGTGGCTATCGATCACAGACTTATCACTTCTTCCCCAAGCTTAGCTTCATGAATCAAAGCTCTCCACACCTGAGGAGTCACGTGACCATGTCCGAGGACCGCAGCCGTCAAGCCCGACTTGAGCTGCAGTCCAAAGTCATGGTCACGTGTCTCTCTCTCTGTACTGATTTGATTCATGTTTGGATCCTCCTCCTGGGAAACCGCCAATTTACATGTCTCTGTTCTCAAAGCATTGTTCTACCAATGACTCCTAGTACTACCGACCGTGACCAATCAGAGGGCACATTATGAAATTTGCGGAAGCGACTTTTCTGATAAAACCCTGGTAGTAGGGTTTAATCGACTTGGCCTAATTCCCATTGAGTCCCACGTGACAGTGCCTGACTGCGCTGACTAAGCCTCTGTGTGAGTGGTTACAGTGACTTACATTTTAATCTACAGGTAAGAATAATATAAGAGTGTATAACATATCCGTAGATAAGAGTTGACAATAGGCAATATCAACAATAGGTAATCAATAGCATAATAGCATAGGTAAGAGGTGTGTCACTCCGAAGTGCAGCAGGCCGAGTGCTGGGCCAGCGCAGTGACCAGTGTCCAGTGCAGCGCGACACAGGCGCTGCACGCGCCCCTAGCGTCGAACCCGGGAACCACAGTGGTAGCGGGGCGAATAGAATAGAGTTGCCGGAGGCCCCTCGCTCTACACCTGTATACAGTTTACTGTATACGGGCTATATATATATATATATATATATATATATATATATATATATAAGCATGTCTCAAAAGGTGATAACTCTTTTTTTTGGTGTCCATTGTAACGATTGACACAAAACAGCATAGAAATGGTTAAACTGAAAACACAAGGACATTTGTTTCAAATCAATATGTATTCTATTGGGATTATGAAACACCATGTAAAAAAACAAATCAGTTTATCCTGAGCAAATGCATAAGCAGATAGTATGTTGATCGTTGCAATGGACAAAGTTTTGTCCCATATTGCTTAGCACCTTTTGAGACAGTCTCATATATATTATAAATTATGAATATCTATGTATAGATATTTGATACATAAGTTATATATATAATTTTATACAATTATAAATAATTATATACAATTATATATAATTATTTATAATTTATCAAATTTAATTGATTAATATATGATTTTAAAAGGCAATCTCCATGAACAAAATTTTACCTGGCAACCTATTTCAACTTTGCAGCAAAATCCATCTGATACAATGAAGGTTAATCAACACGGTTTAATCATGTACAACTTAACACTCCCTGACCACTCAACCCAATATATGTTCCAGAGAAATTCCAGTCACAAGACAAATGAAGTCATCCAGGTGAGCATTGCCCTCGCATAAATATATATATGTGCTCTATAATCAATTATGGGAATATAAAGAAGGACATTATCATCTTCAGTTATATATCTATTGTTATTTGCGAACCACAGCTAGTGTATGCCAGTGATTAGTTCCAGGTTTGGCCACACTGGCGCCACCTGTCAGAGGCTGTGACCACCTATAAGCCAGCTGTGTCTGGTCGGTATCACCTCCAGCCCCACTCCGATGGTCAATTTTTTACTGTATATGTACAATACTGTATAATGTATATATATATTGTAGTCGCATAGATATATATTATATATATATAAAGTCTGGCTATGGTTCATTTATAAAATGAACCAACTGCCAACGGATGGGTATGACAACCACCTGTCCTGGGTGCCTGACCATGCCGGCATACAAGGAAACGAACAAGCTGATTGGGCTGCGAAGAAGGCCCTGAACTGTGGCAACATGAGTGGGATGAAACCATTAGTAAACTTAAAGAAATTGAACCATCTGTGGGAAAACCACCACAGACTCATGCGGGAGGTCGGCGGGACCAAGTGGTCCTTAGCCGCTGCCGTATTGGCCACCCGTGGCTTACAAATGCTTTTCTGCTCAAGGGGGAAGCTCCCCCTGAATGTATTGGGTGTCAGTCCCCGCTGACACTCAAACACATTTGACTAAGTTGCGTTGATTTGTTGGCCCTATGCCAACAATTCTACACAGCAGACAGTATGCATGACCTTTTTAGTAAAGTAAACCAAGAAAACATTTTAGCCTTTTTGAGGGCAGCTGGACTGAACCACCTCATACAGTGTACTAAATAAATTCTATCAATTATTAATAAAACTTTTCTTTTTCTATGGGAATTTGTTTCCCTTGACCACACATATATGAGTGTGAGCTTTCTAATTTAATGAGTGTCTATTGGCACATAATTGATTGTATGTTTTTACATGTAAAAGCGATGGTTTGAACAAAAAACAAACATTTCTCGCCGTGAATATTGGCCTATGCTGCCGACACGGCGTAAAGCAACCACCAATCAATCAATCAATCAGCTATAGTACAAAAGGAACAGGACATTAAGAAGTGGGTTGAGATTAATGTATTCTCTGGCATAGGGAATATTTTGACGTAGCCGTAGTAATTAAAGAACAAAAAATTCCATGGCTGTAATGACAATGGGAACGCCCGCAGTTCAGGTCGGGGCCGCAGGTGGCGCCACCAGTAGCAGTATGTAGTATAGGAGATGAATACATCGAGGATAATCAGATAATGGTTGGTAGATAATGAAATAGAACAATAATAATAATAATTCCCTTCCGTGCCTTTATACTCGCATAATGCTTATACATCTCATACATATGTAGGCCTATATACATATATATAGATTTACACGATTTATTGATTAGTGAAGGTTTAATGGCATGCCAGCAGAACAAGCTAACATAAAATATGGTTGCAATGAAATTTACACGTAAATCGTAAATGGTCAGAGGAAAACAGACCAGCTACATTATTCTGCCTTGCTAAAACACACTGAATGTCACATGTTATACAATCAGTATCTGATTTTTCTTTTGTTTAAGTTGCATAGTCTGATGGTTTTGAGTTTCTGCTATTTTCTGAGCTAAGTACATTGTCTGGAATGAGCGGGGACACTCATTTGGGTTCATTGCTGGGCGCAGGGACCGCAAAGCTGATATGCCCCCCTCGCCCCCCCCCCCCACCCTTCCACTGCCACCGGGGTGGGTGGGTGGGGGGGGGAGAGCGGGAGAGGGGGAGAAGCCCCCACCCAACCCAACTGGCAGGGGAGGGGGCTTCCACACAGACACTCAACTCCTGCCACTGGCCAACCAATCACACAGCCACAGAATAAAAGCACCTCCACATCAGAACACCAATCAGATCACAAACTGGAGCCCATGTCTCCACCCCATCTAGTGGCCAGTCTGCAACAGCCTCTCTGACTGACCAGACCTACAAACCTCTTATTCAAAGATGCCATGACAAAGTTCATCAGTAAAAAAGAGGGGCCATGGACGCCCAGCCAAGGCCAGCACTCAGAAAGGCGCATCTTCAACGCTATCCATACAACTCGGGGACAACCAACCGGAGAAGCATAGCACACTCCCGATGCAGCTCGGAGACAGCCTGCAATCCCAGGATGCTACTAGCAGCATGCCCCGGTACGGAGCCAGCAGGTGCAACACACACGACACCTCCAGCGGGACTGACGGCGAATCGGACGACTCGTACCCGGAGCCCGGGCAACAGCAATCACGCCTGAAGGCTCAAAAGCAAAGGGACGAGGCAAGCCTGGACCAACGGATGAGTGACTTGGAGCAGAGGATGACCACAGGCATGGAAGCAAGGCTGGAGGCCATGCTGATAGCCATTCAACAGCAGCTGGAGGACGCTGCCCCACCAGCACGCCCACGGGCGGCCCCCAGGGAACCATCACCATTAGCGGCACCCAGACGTGCACAATCACCACCAGTACGGCAAAGGGATAATCCCAGGGACCGGCACGGGAGGCCACACAGGGCACCGCCGGCCCCCCCCCCCCAGTCCAGCAGCCCTCCCCCGACAGGCGGAGAGGTGATCCAAGACAGAACATGTACCCGCAGCTGCCCGAAAAGGTGGGCATACGCAGGAGGTCGAACAGCAGAGGTGGCGCACAACAGTATCGGGAGCACGACGACCAACTGGAGGAGGACGCCATGGACAGATACCAGGCCAGATACAGACGTCTTGAATGTAGGAGGGCTATTCTCCATGACATGTTTATTACAAACCCGATATCGAAGCCTTACATGTATCTAAAATGCCCAGGGGTGCAGCTCACTGGCGCAAAAGCTGGCAGCGCGCACCACAATGACGGAGCGAGAATACATGCGCGCATACAAGGCGCTACTAGCGGATCGGAAGGCATACGACGGCCATGACTTTCCACACATGTTCGAGCATCTCAAGTGCATAACCGACGACTGCATGCGCAAACCATGGCCCGCCATGAGGGAATGGTACCAAAACATATTTGACATGGTCGAGAAGGAGGAATTCGGGTGGCACGACCACCAGGAAACCCAAAATGACCGTGCCACATTCTGCACCGCCCAGAACAGCTACCCCACCCACGGCAGGGATGACTGCGGGCCAACAACAGTAACCGACAAGACCGGCAGGGGGCGCATCGAGGCAGAGCCCCACGAGCGGCCATGCACAGTCTTCAACTCGGGCAGACGCTGCAACCAGAAGCAGCACCATCAAGACGGTCCACAGGACGTGGTGCACACGTGTGCATACTGTTTCAAAACATACCAAGTCTACTATGAGCACACCGAGCAGCAATGCCGGAAGAAATCCCGCGACAATGTAACAGAAAACTAAAGATGGGGGGCATCCACAGTGGCAATATCATGGAAACCCCCAAACAACGGATAAAAAATGCAGCAACCAGAACCGGATCGCCCATCGAAGGCCCGCACATGCACAACGGCAGCGGAGCCAACATTCCTGAAACGAGGGGACTTAAGTTAAGGTCACGCCACAAACACATGAAAGCGAAAAAGGAGGCAACAGACAATCGGGCGAAATGTTCAAATAACACCCCCCGCAACACAACAACACGCCACACCCAAGACCCACTATGACAGGCCCCGCCCTGACATCAAAGGCCCCACACAACTCCAAGCCCGAACCAACATCACCAATGATCCAAGCGCCAACCATAAAGGGTGTGTGGGCGGGGGTGACGTGGGTGGTGGCCCCACAAAGGGACACAATGACGACACAAACAACATCATTGACTTTGAGATCATACGCCACCACTGTGCCCAGGATGCAGCGATATTACACAACAGCCGCATAGACCCCGAGCCGAGGGCATTCAGCCAACACCGCTGCCTACACTGGCCAGCCCCACGAGATGGAATAGACGACGGGATTGCCGCCATATACACAGCATTAAAGCGCACTGGACTGCCCAACGCCATCTCAGCCCGTCGACACGTCCCATCCGGACTCAACATAAACGAATGGAGAAAAAATCTATCCGGCTCGCCCGACCATCGGCAGCTAATAGATTTCATGGACTATGGATTCCCACTAGGATATATGGGACCTACATCCAACACCTCCCAATCACTCAACCACCCCAGTGAAACCCAGCATCCAGCAGCAGTGGATGACTACATAGCCAAGGAAGTAAGTTGTGGAGCCCTATACGGCCCATACAAACAAACTCCTTTTATTGAATGGTTTCATGTATCGCCATTAATGACTCGCGAGAAATCAGACCCAACTAAACGACGCATAATAGCTGATATGTCATTTCCGAGAGCCACTTCAATCAATGCCTACATAATTAAAAATACTGCACTCGGCCACACAAGGGAGCACTGCCTCCCGACAGTAGATGGCTTCACAAAAGAGTTGAGGGAGGCTGGCAAGGGGAGCTTCATGTTCACGATGGACATAAGCAGAGCATTCAAAAACTTCAGGTCCTGCCCCCTTGACTGGCCCCTCCTGGGCGCAAGATGGCAAGATGGATACTACCTCGACACATCAGTACCATTTGGCACCCGAGGATCCAGCTGCCATGTACAAAGAGTTGCCGAGGCCGTAGTTTACATACTGAGAGAGAGGGGTATAAGAGCCACAATGTACCTCGATGACCTCATTGTAGTCGCAAGTGACAAGCAGACATGCCAAAGACATTTCCGGATAACACAACAAATATTCAGCGACCTTGGGTTACCAGAAGCCGTCGAGAAGACACAACAGCCAGCCACAAAAGTATGATGGCTGGGCATATGCATTAATGCCCAGGACATGACCCTTACAATGCCGCGAGATAAAGTCAACATCACCATCAGAATCATACGCACAACAGCAGCCAGGGAACATGTAACATGAAAACCGCTGCAGTCGCACCTGGGGAAATTACTCCACATATCCAAATGTGTCCAACCGGCCCGGCTGTTTGTCGGACGACTCCTCCACGCCCTACGCAGCATGACCAGCAACCGCATGGCAGTCACTGATGAGATGAGGCGGGACCTGACCTGGTTCCCGGAGTTCACATCACTAATACCGGCAAATCAGCCAACTACCGAAATAGTGGTCGATGCATGCATGGGAGGCATCGGTGGAGCAGAGAGAAAAAGCGCCTACTCCCCCCAACTAGCTGATGACACCAGTGACGACCCAGACAGCATCAACCAGCTGGAGGCGGCCAACATCCTTGTGGCACTCCACACACTGGCTAAACATGAACCGGCTGGAGGACACGTCCTAATAAACTGTGATAACACCGCCGCAGTTCAACTAGCAACCGGCCGCGGCCATAACCCACGGCTCCTCCAGATTGCTAGGTCCGCATGGATGTTTCAGGCCATGAACAACATTCGTATAGCGTACATGCACATACCTGGTGACCAGAACGAGCTCACCGATGCACTCAGCAGAGCACACATAAGCCACATACACCGTAACAATGTCATTAGAATATGCACTGCTAGAAAAATAAAGCCAGTCATCCCCATCATAACTGCATACCAACAACTTGACCCTCTCACTCCACACAGATCCAGCCTACACCACACTCTTGCAGGCAGCGGAGGCGAGGCAGGACACCGCCAGGGCACCAGGCACCTGGGCGAACTACCGCACGACCGTCAATGAATACACACGTCACTTCACGACATACGGGGTGACGACGCTCAAGCCGATGCCTCTCGAAGTACGTTGCTGGCTAGAGGAGCTAGCGGGCCGACAGTGCCCATCCTCCGTCACCAACTCCGCATCACACCTAAGGATGTACCTCCGCATCCAGGTGGCCTCCACACAGCCACTCAACCACATAACGGTGCGACTGGCCCTCGATGCATTGAGACGGTCCAAGTCACACACGCCGAGGCCTGCCCAAGACGCCCTGAAACCAGTCATAAAAGCGGCAGTGCGACAACTAAAAAAGGACCCATAGGGCAGAGTGGTGGCCACAGCCATCCTCATAATATTCTTTACATGCCCACAAAATTTATATAAATACCAGGGACTCCAATAAAGTAAACAAAGCACTCATCAAGGCAACACACAACTAATATGGCTTGGCGGACTGATTGGCCGAGCCAATCAAAACACAAAACAACAAACCAAACAACATTTATTAAATTACCATTCAAAGACATTTGAGTTGTTATCTACCACACGATTGACCCACAAGCAATTCAACTATCAAATTGGTATGATATTCAACAAATCATAACTATATTGTTTATTTACACCATCATCACCAATTTTATTCGCTCTGCTTGTTAAATGTTATCTTCTCATATAATCACTTCTTATTGCTATGTTGTATCATCATATGTGCTGCATCTTACATCTCATCCCATAAACTGATCATATAACATGACCTTATGTCGGTCAGATGGGGCTGCCCTCTATGGAAGATCTTCTGATCAAAAAGAATCTCTGGTGGACTGGACACCTCATGAGGATGTCATCAGACAGGCTACCAAAGCCTCCGGTTCAGGGATACCATCAAGAGAAACCTGAAGCTGAGAGACATTAAGACTGATTCATGGACGCAACTCTCACAGCAGAGAGCTAAATGGAGAGTGGCAGTCAAGTAATGAAAGCAGTCTTTGTCGCATCGCGACCGACAGCATGATGATGTCAGTCGTTGCTGCTCTCATACCAACATAATTGATGATGGGGCGGAGGCGCCCGAATAAAAGCCATGTCTTCCCAAGCTCAGCTTCCACGTCTTCTGTGCCCGAGAGCAATGATGCTGATCGTTGTAATCTATTTTATTTCAGTTGGAAGTAAATTCTATTTTAAATGGCTAACTTTGAAGATATTTGATGTCAAAACATGACAAATTAATTTTGGCAACGACACCAAAACTCTGACACCATAGACTTCAGTAGTAACAGGCTCTATTAAATTGACTTATTACGTAGGCAGTAACAAATGCTTAGTAAGTGCACCAGTATCTAAGTTCAATAAGTGGCATCAAATCTTGATATGCGTTTTGGTTTTGAAAATTTGATGTTTTCATCGGACTCTGCAACTTGAATTAACAAAATATTACGGGTATACAACTGACCTCGTGTGTAGCAGACGGAGATCTCACCTGGCAATTCTAACTCACCTAAAAAGGAAGCAGTAGAAAACATCAAGAGAACAGTTTGATCATGCAGGTTGGTTGCTTGTTAGTTTTACGTCCTGACAACATCCAAGGTCATATCAGGACGAGTACCGACTTGTGACAATGCGCACTCAGGATAACTTTATAGTGCTGCACCACTGAGAAATCCGGCCACCAGCACCATGACCCGATATCCCACTCAGTCACATTATCCTGACACTGAGCTAACCAGTCCTTGGCCTATCCTATTAATGCTGAGTTCCGGGCTAGGAAGCTACAAGTATCAATTTTGTAAGTCATTGGTTTGACTCAACTGGGAATTGAACTCCGGATTTCCCGCATGGGGAGCCTGCGCTCTACCGATTCAGCCACCACGTCCGGTGCTTGATCATACACTAATACCCCAGTCACACGAGAGCCAGCGTTCGCACCCAACCTCCTTATGCCCAAAAGGACGCCAACCTCCCAGCATCCAATTCGATACATTGATTCAAATATGTGGTCGGTGCCAGGTCGGCGCTATGGCGGTGCCAGGGTGGCGTCAGGGTGGCGCTGGGTTGCTGCCATAGCGCCGACCACCCGCTGAGCGCGGCATTGCATATTTTGGCACCGCCCTAGCAGCACCAGATCGGCGCCAGATTGGCGCCCACTCGCCAACCAAGGGGACGCCGACCTGGCGGTGCCAGGTTGGCATCAGGGCGGCGCCAAGGCGGCGCCAAGGCGGCACCAGGGCGGCGCCAGATCGCCAACCACTTTTTAATGGCGCCGGCCAAACTGGTCGCAAGGAAGTTGCAAGTGCAGCACTTGCAACCTCCTTGCACCCAAAATTACCGAAATGGACGCCGAGGGGTTGGCGTCCTCGCTGTGCCAGCACTTAAGGAGGGCATAAGGAGGGTGCAATGAGGACGTTTTGATGTCACAAATCGATCGTAAGTAAATGCAGGCCTTGTGTGACTGGGGTATAAACTAGGATAGAGTTTGAGGCCCCAAGTATGGCACCCACTATGCACATCGGTATTATATATATATATATATATATATATATAATATATATATATATATATTATATATATATATATTTATATATATTCTAGTGCGCGAGTGACAGTATTTCGCGTCACAGGTCGGGTTGGGGGTGGTGGTGGTGGTGCCACCTGGGCCAACTGTGAAAAGGGGTCACCCATAAAGTAGTACACAACATATGGGTGATAAAATATAGGGAACATTCCCTTCCGTTCCTTTATACTCATATAATCCGTATGCAGCACATATATATATATATACAATATATAAAATTATAATATATATATAATTATTATTGTATACAGTAAAACCTCCCTAAATCGACCGACCTTGGGACCGACTTTAAATGGTCCATTTAGGGAGGTGGTCGGTTTCGGGAGTTAGAATATGGTTACAATGGTATTGTTGGGACCCAACTAAAGCGATTGATATAGGGGAGTGGTTGATCTGTGGAGGTGGTCGGTTAGGGAGGTTTTACTTCATATTGAATATATAATTATTATTTTATATATTGTATATATAATATAAATTTCACCTATTTAGAGAGAAAAAAACCCATGAGTCTGAATAGTTTCCTTCACCATACAAAGTCTAATTCCTCACACCGCGATGACTGTAAATTGTGTGTGGGGGCGGGGGTAGGGTAGGGTATTTGTATATGGCTTGCCTGGAATTGACTGGCCAGCCGGAAATAGAAGGACAGGGACTTAGTGTCAGTAACACGCATGTGTGAATGCCTGGGTGGGTGCGTGGGGGAGCGATGGAAGTGGGGAAGAGAGGGGGGAAGGTAGGGAGGTGGGAGAGGAGGGGAGCAGAGAAGGGAGGGAGGTACCAAAAAGAAGCTAAAATCGACACCAGCAATAAGCGGCCAGTGTCGGGGTTTATAAGTGCTTATAGTATAACCACATATTATAGATTGCAACAATCAATATTTAAAGTGGCCACGGTGAAATGAAGCCTCTAATATTATCGACATGCACATGTGATTTGGGTCAGAGAAACGCGGCTTGGCAGCCGTGCGCACAAATGTAGTTCCGGTCCGAGTAAGGCAATCTGTGGATATGCTTTGACATAGCGATTGGTTTCCGCCTATGCCCGAAGGACACGAAATGGGTTCATCTGATAATAATCCTATATAAAGGGGCTGTCACACTATGAAGTATAGCCTTAGCGTATGCTGATGTATGTGATTTTCGACCAACACGTTGGCATACGTCGTCATATGGTATGTATACGTTGGGTGTACGTCAGGTACGTTCCAGGTACGTCGTTATACGTCGTCTTACTTCGCCATCCGTCGAGGCGCTGAACATTTTTGTGCATGCTCAAAATTTCCAACGTGTGTCGACGTGTGGCTTGTATGTTGAACATATGCTGCGTGTATGTTTGGGATATATCGGCATACGTTGGGAGTACCTTAGGGATATGTTGGAATACGTTGCTGCATGTTAGCCATACATTCAGCCGGGGGAATGTGCAGTCCGTGTACAGTTTGTGTACTGCCAAGGGATGCATTACGTATTACAAATGTACTTTGAAGGTATTCCTCCTGTATCTCTAGTGTACTTATCGTATATGCCATACTTCTAGCGATGGAGTAAAGTATGTAACGTTGGTCAGCTTATGGTGAGCGTATGCAAGCATTTTGCGAATTTTTTGCGAACGTTTTGCGAGGCACATGAGCGCTCTCTTATGCTAGCAATAGGTCAGAGCTACGTTCTGCATACGTTACGTATGTTGTGTGTACGTTGTGTGTAAGTTATGTGTAAGTTGTGTGTATGTTGTGTGTATGCCCATTTTTATCCCCCCGCTGCTGAAAAGTTTGACGAATGCTGACGTACTTGCAAATTTTCAAACATGGAGCATGCGCTGACGTCGTACGTCATAGTGTCACAGGGCCTTTAAGAACGCATGCCGCCGGACTGACGTCTATGGTTCTTGTCCGTTTTGAGTTTGTTTCGTCCCTTGGCTTATCCGTTTCATGTCGGTTTCATGTCGGTTTCATGTCGGTTTCATGTCCGTTCGTCCAGCAGCGTTTGACCCATTTTGACACATTTTAATACATTTTGATACTTATGACACCCGGAGTAGACAATTCTGTCCGTTGCTTAATCTGGTGATGTGTGACTGGAGCTTAAGGTACTGGAACAAACCAAATTGAATATAGCAACTAATAAAGGATAGCCCCCCACCCACCCTCACACACTAAGAGACACATAGATCTCAACCCAGCACAGTTTACACAGCAATCTACAACCTTATCCCATAATACCCAACTGATAGTTAACCTACTCACACACTAAACATCCATCTTAATTTATTAAAGCTACATAGTCCCATGAAAATATCAAATGTTTAAAACCAGAACAATTATCTAGAATTGATTCTACATATCTAACTCAGATACTGGTGCACTTATTAAATATTTGTCATCACATATAAGGGAATACTGAGTCAATTTAATAGAACCTGTTACTGCAGAAGCCGATGGTGTCAGAGTTTTGGCAAGCTTCAAAAAATTAATTTACCATTTTTGCACTTCAAATATCTCAAAAGTTAGTCATTTAAAATAAAAGTTACTTCAAATTAAAGTAAGGTAGACTATAATGATCAATATAACATGTTTATCTTAGAAAATAAGAGAAACTCGAAACCTTCAGAGTATCCATCTTTAATATCCCCTACTTGGGTACCTGCAGATATACCTATCTACAATATAATGTACGTGGCTGGAAAACCAGTGCCTCGGTGCTGACACAATTATTATTCTAATAATCATTCCTGATGATAATAAAATATATTGTCAAATATTATTCTGCTAATAATTATGGGGGGAAATTATACTGCCCATACTTTTATATATATCCACATTTATTTGCTTAAAAAAGGTACAATACATACAAGTTACCTTCTTAAGCAACTTTCAGCCGACCAATCAGATGCGCTGAAGATGGCCTTTAAACTGAGTCCGAGAGTTCACGAAACAAATATTCCCAACTCGGCATTTGTAGGCCTGGACAAGAAACACCGCATCCACTCACCCCTCAGTCAATCCCACGGCCTTGTACCTCATTCATCGCGCAAATCCCACCACACACCTTCACCCGCCTTACCCTCCCTCCACACACCTTCATGCGCCTTACCCTCCCTCCACACACCTTCACCCGCCTTACCCTCCCTCCACACACCTTCACGCGCCTTACCCTCCCACTGTAAAGAACGTCTGAACTCCTTGAGCTATGTGATGGAACTGTTTATTTCTCTTACCACTTCCCAGCATGCCCCACACATCACCGCATGGTTACGTCATGGTTACTTATGACACAGATACATAACATCTCCTTTCCATGGAAACACTGAACGTAATCTGCATTACCTCACATTGATATTTCAGAATGTAACATGCCAAGAATGTCTTAATTCTAATACATACTTAACCTAACTTATTATTGGAAACCTGTCAATGTCCGTGTGGTATTATAATAGTAAAGCTCTATACATGTGCGAACATATCAACAGTGCATACTAGAATACTGTCAAATTTAATACTTGTTACGTGTTAATAATCTAAGTGAATACAAATCAATTTAAGTCATTACAATTACAGCAACTCAATCACTCATTACAGCGAGTCAATTCCATGTATTACAGCTACTTAATTTCAATCCCGACATAACATATATCGCTCTTTTATTGCAAACAGTACATCTCTTAATGTGACAATTTATGTTAGTTCACGACGTGTGCAATACCACAAAACTTAAAACTAATCTTAAGTTCAGCTATTAAATAAACCCTAACTTTTGTGGACGGCAAACTTGCCGACCGTAACGTGTGTGGTAAGTATTTCGTACATCACTACCGTTTGTACGTGTGTTGTAAGTATGTTGTGACTTATTTACCTTTCACCCAGCTGGGTTATCCTTGGCCAACTCATTCGGACTGGCAGGCGGACATTTAAATATGAACTTACGATTACGGCGTACCAACATATTGTCATTGTTTATTATTTTATCGTCTCTGGGTCCAGGATTGTTACCGTGGACAATTTTACCAGATCTCCAATCACCCTTGTGATCCTTATATTTAATGATATCACCAGATTGCAACTTCTTCAAAGGTCTCCCAGCTCTCCTATCAAAGTATCTTTTCTGATTTAACTGATTGTTCTTCATCAATGATAATTTAGACGGTTGTATTCGCGGTTTAAGACGAACATCCAACAGAGGCATGGGATGGTTCTTAAACTGCGAGACATTAGCAATTGTGATGGAGAAGCTCCTATACCTTCCAAGGTTGTGTTTCGATATTTTAACAGGCCTAGATACATGTCTCCTTCACCAGAGGCTGACTTTTTTAGGATATTTTTGACAGTTTGCACAAATCTTTCAACCTGACCGTTGCTTTGTGCGTGCATCGGGTTAGTATAAACAGGTTCAAAGCCATATTTGTTAGAGAAACTGGTATATTCAATACTTTTGAATTGGGGTCCATTATCAGACACAACGTACCTCGGTATACCGTATCTAGCAAACGTTTGCTTAAGTGCTTCGATAATGGCTTTGCTAGTAGTTTCATGCATCTCCATAACCTCAGGGAACTTGGTATAATAATCTACAATTATTAAGTAGTTTAAACCATTTACATGACATAAGTCCACCCCTATCTTGAAAAACGGGATGTCTATTATTGTGTGACTTATCAGAGCTTCCCTATGAGGGGTAACCCTGAACTCTTGACAAACGGGACATCTGGCAACTTTGTCTTCAATTTGAGCGTTCGTGCCAGGCCAGAAAACGGTGTCACAAGCTAATTGCTTACACTTAATTATTCCTAAGTGCGATTCATGGATTTTGTTCAACATATCTGCCTGCAATGACTTCGGAATAATAATTTGTGAACCCTTAAATACCAAGCCATCAGAGGAAGTTATGTCCCTATTGTACGTGTAGAACGGCCTAATAAGTGGCGATACCATGTTGTTATTCCCCGGCCAGCCATTGATAGTCAAACCTATTATTTCTTGTAATGTACTGTCCAGTTTGGTCGCTGAAACGACCTGCTGTACTATGTCTTTATCAATATCCACGGATGCGACCGACACGTCTTTATCGAAGAGGTCATTTGGCTCTATGCTAGAAGTGTGGGCCCTGGATAGTGTATCTGCAAAATAAAGTGTTGACCGTTTAGTGTAAACCACTTCTAAATCATAATTTTGTAATCGCATCCTCATACGCTGCATCCGTGCAGATAGTTCATGTATAGGCTTTAACATAATAGATTCTAATGGTTTGTGATCTGTCTGAACGATTATCCTATTTCCATATATGTACTCGTGGAATTTCTTACATCCAAAACAGATGGCAAGAAGCTCTTTCTCTATTACGGCGTAACTGACTTGACAATCATCCAAAGCCTTAGACGCCATTGCTACTGGTTGATTATTTTGTAAAATTGTCGCCCCCAACCCAAATTTAGACGCATCGACTTGTAATGTTATCTGCTCTCTACAATCGAAATATCTTAGGACAGGTGCGTGAATCAACAATTGCTTCAGCTTCTTAAACGCCGTTATTTGTTCTTCCTCCCAATGCCAAGCTACATTTTTCTTGATGACTGTTCGTAACGGCTTAGTTATTTGGGCCATGTTGCTAATGAATTTGCCAACATAACCGATCATGCCCAAGAATCTTTGCACAGCAGGCTTGTCAGTTGGGTCTGGCATGTCAAAAATCGCCTGTACTCGCTCCTTATTTGGCCGTAACCCCTCAGCAGTAAGTAGATGCCCAACATAATTCACACTGCGTCTGCAAATTTTTGACTTTTTCGGGTTTAATTTCAGATTCATATCCCTGGCTCGGGACAACACTGCTTCTAAGCGTTCATTGTGCTCACTGATGGTTCTGCCATGTACCAATATATCGTCTGAAATTACATGAACCCCTTTTAGTTTTTTTTGGTGATGGAACTGTTTATTTCTCTTACCACTTCCCAGCATGCCCCACATATCACCGCATGGTTACGTCATGGTTACTTATGACACAGATACATAACACCCACCACACACCTTCACCCGCCTTACCCTCCCTCCACAGCACCTTCATGCGCCTTACCCTCCCTCCACACACCTTCAACCGCCTTACCCTCCCTCCACACACCTTCACGCGCCTTACCCTCCCTCCACACACCTTCACGCACCTTACCCTCCCTCCACACACCTTCATGCACCTTACCCTCTCTCCACACACCTTCACGCGCATTACCCTCCCTCCATACACCTTCACGCACCTTACCCTCCCTCCACACACCTTCACAGCCTTACCCTCCCTCCACACACCTTCACGCGCCTTACCCTCCCTCCACACACCTTCACGCGCCTTACCCTCCCTCCACACACCTTCACCCGCCTTACCCTCCCTCCACACACCTTCACGCGCCTTACCCTCCCTCCACACACCTTCACGCACCTTACCCTCCCTCCACACACCTTCACGCGCATTACCCTCCCTCCACACACCTTCACGCGCCTGACCCTCCCTCCACACACCTTCACGCGCCTTACCCTCCCTCCACACACCTTCACGCGCATTACCCTCCCTCCACACACCTTCACGCGCCTTACCCTCCCTCCACACACCTTCACGCGCCTTACCCTCCCTCCACACACCTTCACGCGCCTTACCCTCCCTCCACACACCTACACGCGACTCACCCTCCCTCCACACACCTTCACCCGCCTTACCCTCCCTCCACACACCTTCACGCGCCTTACCCTCCCTCCACACACCTTCACGCGCCTTACCCTCCCTCCACACACCTACACGCGACTCACCCTCCCTCCACACACCTTCACGCGCCTTACTCTCCCTCCACACACCTTCACACGCATTACCCTCCCTCCACACACCTTCACGCAACTTACGCTCCTTCCACACACCTTCATGTGCCTTACCCTCCCTCCACACACCTTCACGCACCTTACCCTCCCACCACACACCTTCACGTGCCTTACCCTCCCTCCACACACCTTCACGCGCATTACCCTCCTTCCACACACCTTCACTCGCCTTACCCTCCTTCAACACACCTTCATGTGCCTTACCCTCCTTCCCCACACCTTCACATGCCTTACCCTCCCTCCACACACCTGCACGCGACTTACCCTTCCTCCACACACCTTCACCCGCCTTACCCTCCCTCCACACCCCTTCACGCGCCTTACCCTCCCTCCACACACCTTCATGCACATTACCTTCCCTCCACACACCTTCATGCACCTTACCCTCCCCCCACACACCTGACCGCCCCTTACCCTCCCTCCACAAACCTTCACGCACCTTACCCTCCCTCCACACACCCTACCAGCCCTCACGCACACCTTCCTCCCACTCTCCACCCTCACACTTTTACACCCACCCACCCACTCACATATTTACACACCCTCACCACACCCACACACTCACCACACACACACTCCCACCACACCCTCTCCATACAGACACCTTCACCGAATACACCCTCACCCTACCCACACCCTCACCACACCCTCACATATACACCACACCCTCATCACACCCACACCCTCACCACACCCTCTCCATACACACACACTCACGACACCCACACCCACACCCTCACCACACCCTCACCATCCCACACACTCACCCCCCCACACACTCACCTACACACCCCACACATACCCTCACCACAACCTCACCACCCCACCTCCTCACATACCCTCACACCCCACCCCACACCGTCACCCACGCTCTGCACTGTGGCACATTAAAGTGGGTATGTGTCGGGTTTTTTTTACGGTTGGAATGTCCTGTTTTACTAAAGCGACGGCCTAGATCCATGAAGGAAATGCCGGTCTACACCTAGTCTTTGCTAAATATATATATATTATATTAAATACATACACAACTTATTTATACATATATATATATATATACAGTAAAACCTCTCTATCCGACCACCTCCACAGATCGCCCACTTCCCTATATCGATCGCTTTAGTTGGGTCCCAACAATACAATTGTAACCATATTCTAACTCCCTTCCTAAACCGACCACCTCCCTAAATAGACCACTTAAAGTCAGTCCTAAGGTCGGTCGATTTAGAGAGGTTTTACTGTATACATATATATATATATATATATAAATATATATATATATATACATACATACATATAGTGGTCGCACCTGTATTCAGGAAAAGTGGATGGCAAGAATCAGTAGAGCTGGTAGGAAAGGGATGGCAGGAATCGGTAGAGCTGGTAGGAAAGGGATGGTTGGAATCGGTAGAGCTGGTAGGAAAGGGATGGTGGGAATCGGTAGAGCTGGTAGGAAAGGGGTGGCTGGAATCGGTAGAACTGGTAGAAAAGGGTTGGTGGGAATCAGTAGAGCTGGTAGGAAAGGGATGGTGGGAATTGGTAGAGCTGGTAGGAAAGGGATGGCAGGAATCAGTAGAGCTGGTAGGAAAGGGATGGTGGGAATCAGTAGAGCTGGTAGGAAAGGGATGGCAGGAATCGGTAGAGCTGGTAGGAAAGGGATGGTGGGAATTGGTAGAGCTGGTAGGAAAGGGATGGCAGGAATCGGTAGAGCTAGGAGGAAAGGGATGGTGGGAATCAGTAGAGCTGGTGGGAAAAGGGATGGTGGGAATCGGTAGAGCTGGTAGGAAAGGGATGGCAGGAATCGGTAGAGCTGGTAGGAAAGGGATGGTGGGAATCAGTAGAGCTGGTAGGAAAGGGATGGCAGGAATCGGTAGAGCTGGTAGGAAAGGGATGGTGGGAATTGGTAGAGCTGGTAGGAAAGGGATGGCAGGAATCAGTAGAGCTGGTAGGAAAGGCATGGTGGGAATTGGTAGAGCTGGTAGGAAAAGGATGGCAGGAATCAGTAGAGCTGGTAGGAAAGGGATGGTGGGAATCGGTAGAGCTGGTAGGAAAGGGATGGCAGGAATCAGTAGAGCTGGTAGGAAAGGGATGGCTGGAATTGGTAGAGCTGGTAGAAAAAGGGATGGCAGGAATCAGTAGAGCTGGTAGGAAAGGGATGGTGGGAATTGGTAGAGCTGGTAGGAAAGGGATGGCAGGAATCGGTAGAGGTGGTAGGAAAGGGGTGGCAAAATCGGTAGAGCTGGTAGGAAAGGGATGGTAGGAATCAGTAGAGCTAGTACGAAAGGGTAGAGCTGGTAGAAAAGGGGTGACAGGAATTGGTAGAGCTTGTAGGAAAGGGATGGCAGGAATCGGTAGAGCTGGTAGGAAAGGGATGGTGGGAATCGGTGGAGCTGGTAGGAAAAGGGTGGCAGGAATCTGTAGAGCTGGTAGGAAAGGGATGGCAGGAATCGGTAGAGCTGGTAGGAAAGGGATGGCAGGAATCGGTAGAGCTGGTAGGAAAGGGATGGTGGGAATCGGTAGAGCTGGTAGGAAAGGGATGGTGGGAATCGGTAGAGCTGGTAGGAAAGGGATGGCAGGAATCGGTAGAGCTAGTAGGAAAGGGATGGTGGGAATCGGTAGAGCTGGTAGGAAAGGGATGGCAGGAATCAGCAGAGCTGGTAGGAAAGGGATGGTGCGAATCGGTAGCGCTGGTAGGAAATGGATGGTGGGAATCAGCAGAGCTGGTAGGAAAGGGATGGTGGGAATCGGTAGAGCTGGTAGAAAAGGGATGGTGGGAATCGGCAGAGCTGGTAGGAAAGGGGTGGCAGGAATCGGTAGAGCTGGTAGGAAAGGGGTGGCAGGAATCGGTAGAGCTGGTAGGAAAGGGATAGTGGGAATCGGTAGAGCTGGTAGGAAAAGGGGTACAGGAATCGGTAGAGCTGGTAGGAAATGGGTGGCAGGAATCGGCAGAGCTGGTAGGAAAGGGATGGCAGGAATCGGGAGAGCTGGTAGGAAAGGGGTGGCAGGAATCAGCAGAGCTGGTAGGAAAGGGGTGGCAGGAATCGGTAGAGCTGGTGAAAACTTATAGACAGTATGTGTAAGTTGCGCAAGTTACGCTGCCAACGGATGGCAGGCTTACTGAAATAAGTCAACACTGCCAACAGATGACGGTCCCGTCATCTTTATGATATGTAGCGAGACCTCAGATATAAATATATATATATATATATATATATATATTTATCTATATATCTGTATATATATCTTTTCATAATATCTTCTAAGAACGGTACATTGATAGACATACAAACATTTTCAAGGAGGCCAAACTGTCGGGGTGACTTTCCCTCCTTGCCTCATTTTGGCTTCTTTTCCTGGAATGAGGCTTCTTGTTGGTACAACCGGAACCGGAAATAGGGAGTCTCTAACTCACTTAATATCGACCGGAAAAGTAGCAATTGGTAAACATTAGATCTAGAAGGGAAGAAAGGACACTGGCTTTTAGAGTTAATCTGGGTGAATAAATATAAATGGAGTGTGCTCTAGCAGTGCAGTTTTTTTTAGTCATCTTGCTTAAATGTTGTTTACAAAAATATATTTTGGGTTAAAAAAAAACGACTAACTAGCTTTATTAGTAACATGAATACAGCATAACAGCAATATCACTAGTTAGCTCTAATGGTAATACTTTTGTGTGTCATTCACCCCAGATTATAATCGTTAATTGAGAAGGCTGTTGTTGTTTGTTGTTGTTTTACGTCCTAGCAACATCTAAGGTAATATCAGGACGGGTACCGACTTGTGACAGTGCGCACTCATGGGGACTTTATAGTTGTGCCCCACTGGAATACCAGGCCACCAGCACCATGACCTGATATCCCACTCAGTCACATGATCCTGACACTGAGCCAACCAGTCCTTGTCCTATCCTAATAATGCCGAGTGCCAGGCTAGGAAGCAACACGTATCAATTTTAAAGTCATTGATTTGACTCGACCAGGGTTCGAACCCACGACCCCACGATCTACCAACACAGGAGACAGACGATCTAACTTATTCGGCCATCCCGTCTGGTCTAATTGAGAAGGTATTCATCATCATCATCATGCTGTCGGTCGCGATGCGACAAAGACTGCTTTCATTACTTGACTGTCGCTCTCCGAGCAGCGCGGTCCTTGGTAACCCCGGCGACAACCGAGCTGGAATGGTGTTTTGTGCGGTTGTACATTTCATGAAAGCTGCCTGTAAAGGTGTTGAAGTGCTGCTGGCTTTTGTAAGTTACCAGCGGCACTCTCTCAGTGAGCAAATAGAGGTCTCACACAGGCAAGAACATGTCCAGGCAGGCGCAAAACTATTTGTCCCTGCAGTGGCTGGTCGGGAGATGTTGGGAGTTCCATACATCAACCGCCCTTGATGCTGCCACAGTGACATGGTTTTCTGTTAGGGTTTGCTCCCTTAGCCTTCGGTTCTGTTAAGAACATGTACCACAAAGCAGTGGTTTACAACTCTGCAGGGCAGGGGTGTCAAACTCCCTGAGGTATTGCAATACCCGCATACACCAGGTAGTACACGAATACTAATAGCTGATTTCCACCACAAGCCCATGTTCCTCTGATAGCAGTGACAAGAATTAATGGTGTGGTTAGCAGATAACTGTGAAGCCTGAAAGGCTTTATAGATTATTTCCCACCGCCAACTCACACTCTGATAGATGGGGCAAGAATAAATGTTGGCAGCAGCTTACTGTGCTGCATGGTATGAGGAAAAGGCTTTATGGATGATTTTCACCACCAAGCTGCCCTCTGATGGCAGTGACAAGAACTAATGTGGGTAGCAGCTTATTGTGTAGCCTTCTCTGTAGAAAGGGTTTAATACAAATAATAGATGATTCCCACCATCAACCCTCTGATGGCAATGGCAAGAACTAACATGAATACCAGAGTACTCTGCAGCTTTCTTGGTGGAAAAGGTTTTATAGGTGACGTCCACGACCAACCCGCCCTAACGGCAGTGCCAAGAACTAATGTGGATGAGACTCCCTGCACATGCTCTGTGGAAAACATCTACTGCCTATTTTACAATTAAAAGAATCAGCTTTAACAAGTTTGACTTTGTAGAGTATACCTAAAACCAGATTACCTAAATCTCCATGACTACAGTGAGCATGGATTGAGAGAAATCCCTCGAAATATGTTTCAAGTTAATTACAGAAAAGAAGGATTGATTGTTGGCTCATGAAGCAGACGTAGACGTCTCCGTGAAGCAGATTGAAGCGCGCCGGAAGTGGGGCTCCTAAAGCCGCCTCCAGCCAGTCAACCCGTCCTGCGCGCGGCATTCAGGAGGGCGCCGTGACGAGCACATAGGGTGTCACGGTAATCCTGATTTAAAAGTCCGATATGGGCCGACTGTCACAGTCAGCGGTGTCACTGAGCGCCTTCATCTCACTCTCACCGCCCACTACCCCTCTACCCGGTCTACTACACCCGTCCCACTCCACTCCCCACCCCATATGCTCCACACCCTCCCCCTCTCCCCCGTCTACTACACCCGTCCCACTCCATTCCCCACACCCATATACTCCACACCCCCTCCTCTCCCCCCCCCCCCCTTCTACTACACGGGTCCCACTTTCCACCCCCTATACTCCACCCCTCCCCTCTAGCCCCTCTACTACACCCGTCACACTCCACTCCACTCCCCACCCCCTATACTCCGAACCCTTCCCCTCTCCACCCCCCCCCCCTCTAGTACACCCGCCCCACTCCACTCCCCACCCCCTATACTCCGCACCCCACCCCCTCTAGTACACCCGTCTCACCTCCATCCCCCCACCCTACACTCCACACCCTCCCCTCCCCCCCTCGACTACACCCGTCCCACTCCACTCCCCCACCCCCTACTCCCCACCCTCCCCCCTCCACTCCCCACCCTCCCCCTCCTCCCTCCCCTCCCCCTCACCCCCCACCCTCCCCCTCCCCTCCCACCCTCCCCCTCCTCCCCACCCCCCCTCCACCCCCCCCCCCCCTACTCCCCCCTCCCCCCCACTCCCCCCCCTCCCCTCCTCCCCTCCCCCCCCCCCTCCTCCCCACCCCCTCCACTCCCCCCCCTCCCCCCCTCACTCCCCCCCTCCCCCTCACTCCCCACCCCCCTCCCCCCACCCTCCCCCTCCTCCCCCACCCCCCTCCTCCCCCCCCCTACTCCCCACCCTCCCCCTCTCCTCCCCACCCCCTCCCTCCCCCCCCCCTCTCCTCCCCACCCTCCCCCTCTACCCCCCACCCAACTCCACACCCTCCCCCTCCCCCCTCACTCACCCTCCCCCTCCCCCCCCCCCTCCCCTCCTCCACCCCTCCCCCTCTCCCCGCCTACCCCCCCTCCCACTCCCCCCCCACCCCTACCCTCCCCCCCCCCTCCTCACCCCTCCCCCTCTCCCCCACCCTCCACCTCCACTCCCCTTCCCCCCCCTCTACTCCCCCCCCCCCCTCTCCCCACCCCTCTCCCCACCCTCCCCCTCACCCTCCACCCCCCCCCCCCCTCTACACCCCCCCTCCTCCCCCCCTCTCCCTCACCTCCACCCCCCCCCCTTACTCTCCCCCCTCCCGCACCCTCCCCCTCCACTCCCCCCCCCCCCTCCCCTCCTACCCTCCCCTCTCCCCCCCCCCCCCTCACTCCCCCCCCCCTCTCCCCCCCCCCCCCCTACCACCCCCCCCTCTCCCCCCCACCCCCCCCTCCTCCCCCCCCCCCTCCCCCCCTCCCCACCCCCCCACCCCCCCCTCCCCCTCTCCCCCCCCTCCCCCCTCCCCCCACCCCCCTCCCCCCCCCCTCCCCCCCTCCCCCCCTCCCCCCCCCCCCCTCCCCCCCCCTCCCCCCCCTCCCCTCTCCTCCCCCCCTCCCCCCTACTCCCCCCCCCTCACTCCCCCCCCTCCCCCCTCCCCCCCCCCCCCCTCCCCCTCCCCCCCCCCTCCTCCCCTCCCCCCCCCTCCCCCCCCCCCCCCCCCTCCCCCCCCCCCCCCCCTCACTCCCCCCCCCCCTCCCCCCTCCCCCTCCACCCCCCCTCCCCTCCCCCCCACCCCCCCCCCACCCCCCCCCCCCACTCCCCCCCCCCCCCCTCCCCTCCCCCCCCCCACTCCCCCCCACCCCCCCCCCCCACCCCCCCTCCCCACCCTCCCCCCCCTCCCCCCCTCCCCTCACCCCCACCCTCCCCCCTCTCCCCCCCCCCCCCCCACTCCCCACTCCCCCCCTCCCCCCCCCCCCTCCACCCCCACCCCCCCCCTCCACTCCCCACCCTCCCCCTCCACTCCCCCCCCCTCCCCCTCCTCCCACCCCCCCTCCTCCCCCCCCCTCCCCCCTCCCCCCACCCTCCCCCCCTCCCCCCCCCCCTCCACTCCCCACCCCCCCCCCTCCCCCTCCCCACCCCCTCCTACTCCCACCCCCACCCCCCCCCCCCCTCCCCCCCCTCCCCACCCTCCCCCTCCACTCCTCCCCCCCCCCCTCCTCCCCCCCCCCCCCCCTCCTCTCCCCCCCCCCCCCCTCACCCCACCCCCCCCCCTCACTCCCCCCCCCCCTCACCCCCTCCCCCACCTCCTCCCCCCCCTCCCCCCTACCCCCCCCCCCTACCTCCCCCCCCCCCTACTCCCCCCCCTCCCCCCCCTCCCCCACCCTCCCCCTCTACCCCCCCCCCCTCACCCCCCCACCCTCCCCCTCTACTCCCCCCCCTCCCCCTCTACTCACCCTCCCCCTCCCCCTCCCCCCCTCCCCCCCCTACTCCCCACCCTCCCCCTCTACCCCCCACCCCTCTACCCCCCCCCTCCCCCTCTACTCCCCCCCCTCCCCCTCTACTCCACCCCCCCCTCCCCCCTCCCCCCCCTCCCCCTACCCCCACCCTCCCCCTCTACTCCCCCCCCCCCTCCCCCCACCCCCCTACCCCCCACCTCCCCCTCTACTCCCCACCCCCCCCTCTACTCCCCACCCTCCCCCCCCTACCCCCCCCCCTCCACTCCCCACCCTCCCCCTCCTCCCCACCCCCTCTACTCCCCCCCCACCCCCACTCCCCCCCCCCTCCCCTCCCCCCCCCCCCCTCTACTCCCCACCCTCCCCTCTCCCCCCACCCTCCCCCTCCCCCCCACCCCCCCCCCTCCCCCCCCTCCCCCCCTCCCCCCACCCCCCCTACTCCCCACCCCCCCCTCTACTCCCCACCCTCCCCTCCACTCCCCCCCCCTCCCCCCTCCTTCCCACCCCCTCTCCCCCACCCTCCCCCTCCTCCCCCCCCCCCCCTCCACCCCCCACCTCCCCACCTCCCCCCCTCCCCCTCTCCCCCACCCCCCCTCTACTCCCCCCCCCCTCCCCCCCCCTCCCCCTCACTCCCCCCCCTCCCCCTCCCCCCCCCCCCCCCTCCCCCTCCCCCTCCCCCCCCCCCCCCCCCCCTCTCCTCCCCCCCCACTCCCCCACTCCAAGCCTCCCCCCCTACTCCCCTCCCCCTCTCTTCCGCCCCCTCCACCTATACTCCCCCACCCTCCCCCCCTTCCCCCCACCCACCCCACTCGTCCCACCCTCCCCTATGCCCGTCATCCCCTCCCCTGTCATCCTCCTCCTCCCACTCCACCTGCCTCCCACCTCCTCCCTACTCCCCCCTCCTCTCCACCCCACCCCCCCCTCCCCTTCCCCCCCCTCCCTCCCCCCTCCCCCTCCCCTCCCTCCTTCCCCTCCCTCCTTCCCCTCCCTCCTTCCCCTCCCTCCTTCCCATCCCTCCTTCCCCTCTCTCCTTCACCTACCTCTTCCCTCTACTCACCCTTCCAACTCCCTCCCAACCCTCACCTCCTTCCTTCTTTCTATCCTCCACTCCCTCCTGCCCTCTACTCTCTCTGTCTCCCTCTTCCAAACTTCTCCCATAACCTCCCCCTCCTATCATCCACGCCCTCCTTCCCTCTATTCTCCCTCTCAAAAGTCCACCCCACCTCCCCTTTTCTCCCACTCCCAACCCTCTCCCGCCTTCCCCTCCCTTCCCCCCTCTGCCTCCCTTCTATTCTCTCCTCCTTCCCCCTCCTCTCCTTACAACCCCCTCCTTCCCTTCCAAACCCCCTCCCTCCTTTCCCCTTCCTCCTTCCTCTTTTGCCCTTTTCCAACCCTCCTCCCTCCTCACCCCTCCCTCAAATTCTCCACTCCTTCCTGTCCTCTCCCCCACACACCCCCATCCCTCCCAAAAACTGGCGATATCTGGATATATGTTGAAAAAGACTGGCATGTGACTTAATGGCGATCAGCATGGCTCGGGCTTGAAGGGTGCAGTTTTTACTAAACGCTGTCTGGCTCCAACATCTGGTTTACACCCCCAGGCCTCTGCTATACGCATCGACTTTGGCATTGTCTCGGTCAATACTCGTCTCAGAATCCATCAGGCCTCAGACCTGATATCGGGAATGAAGTGCTCAATAAATGCAATTATTAAATTCCTAGCTGGCGAGGTGGTGTGTGTGTGTGTGATGCATATGGGAAATATTGCACATGGAGCAGTTTTTTTAACCGATTCATTCCGGGGGTAGAGTGCCATCACACTACCTACACTCCCTGATGCAAGCAGCCTAGCGCCGCCTTTGTGTCTATGTGGTTCCTTGCCTTGTACATTCTCCATCACATTATGTATTACAATACCCACCCAGTCCATTCCAGCTGATATAAGACAATTTTAGTCTATCTTTGTTTTTCTAGTTTCGGTTATATTGAAGCTGCATAGTCCGATGAAAACATAAAATTTGGGAAACCAAAACATTCATCTATATTTGTTTGTGCATATCCAACTTAGGTACTGGTGCGCTTATTAATGCATGGATGGCCATGAATAGCAAGCACAAACAAAAATGTTACTGTCACGTTACTGTGGCATTCTCTGTGGCCGATTGGTTAGAGTGTCTGACTTTTTTCTAGGTCAGACTCCTAATCTGAGGGTCAGCAGTTCGATTCCCCGTGCCTCCAGCTCTGCCAATTTGGATTTCCACCGCTGTGTATAACTTACAGTGTCATCAAAGGCCGGTTGCTCTCATACCATGTCTGTGTGGTGTGGGAGGTTAAAAATCACTTGGGTTGGTAAAAGTGTAGGCTCGGGCTTTCTATCGACCAGCAGTGGAATGAGGAAGACCAGTCGTCTATGACTGAAATTTTCCCTGCTTAAACAACTAATGGACCAAAAAAAACTGTTGAAGGCTAAAGAATCAGAAATGTCGATGTGTACACCAACATTTATTTATCATGTTTTCACTTCAAATATCTTCGAAATTAACTATTCATAATCAAATTTATTTCAAACTAAAGTAAGATTGATTATAACAATCAATCAACCTAATTCATTTATCTTAAAAATGGTTAAAAAAAAAAAAGCCATCGGACCATGCAACTATGAATTGCATAATGCGATGAAAGCATAAAATTGCCTAAGCGAAAATACTTGCCTGCATTTGATCCTTCATACCGAACTTAAAGACACTGGTGAACTTATCAAATGTTAATTGTTGCATCAAAAGAATATTAAGTCATTTTTTTAAAAACAAATGTATCGCTGCTGCAAGTCATACAAGTCTATAGCCGTGTTCACACATGGGCGTTAAGTCACCTCAACTAGTTTGCCTTGTCTAGTTCGGCTCACATTCGCCGTGTAGACGCGATGCTAAGGCGGATTAGGGCTAGTTCGCCTCAACTAGTTCGCCTAATGTAAACCGCATCGCGAGGTAGTCCAGATGAAGCGAACTAGCTTAAGTCGGCCCATATCGCCTGTGTGGACGGTAGCGGGTTAGATACGGCGGATTAAGGACGTCACAGTCGAGACCTGAGTTTGTTGACTTTTCGGTAAATTTGGTCTATGAACCTGCTAGAGGTGCACAAATATTTTTTTCATGATATATTTTAAGGTTTTCACTGCCCAGCAGAAGTTTTGACCGTTCCAAACCAATACGATTCAGTCCATACATTTCTAGGTCGAACCACACTCTCTCGTGGCGATGTCGACTAACCAAAACTGGTGCTGGTTAGTATGGACTTGCTCATGCGCAGATATCGACTTCCGCCTTAAACTGCTCTGTGTGTGGACACAACACTAGTTCGCCTCATCTAGTTCGCCTTGTCTAGTTCGGCCTAAAGTTGTGTGTGTGAACACGGCTTATGATATCCGTCATTTTAGTATGCACACCAACTTTAATTAGCATGATTTCATTCTAAATATCTCCTCACTTGATTTCATTCTAAATATCTCCAAGTTTATACTCACTACTCTAAGCTAAGGTGAAGTAGATTATAACATTCAACCTAATAGATACATGGATTGGTGTTTTACAGGCAGAAGCTCGGCAGTATCTGATTATATGAGCTTACGTCAATACCCACAGGTTCTCATGCCTCAAATGCCATATCGAGCAATAACTGGTTAATACACAGCTCAGACCCGCATTCCACCAAGTCGGCAAGTAGCAGCACAAAGGGCGGACTGTGTTTAATCACGACAACAAGCTCTGATTGCACACCGCATCTCCACCAAGTTGACCTCTGTGACCCAGATCCAGATAAGCAGCCTGTATGACTTGGAACCGCCCCGCACCAGACGGGATAGACCATGAAGCCCTGGTCACATACACGTTAGTGAACGTAGTTGAACGTAGGATAGATTAACGTTGGTGAAACGTGCTATCACTACGTTAAACTACATTAAGGTATGGCAGGTTTTGGTTGATCACCCACCTAATAGTACGGATAATTACGTTATGTATGTATCCCAGTACGTTACAGTACGGTTCCCGGTATGTCCAACTACATTCAACTACGTTCAAGTATGTTCAACTACGTTACCCTCGACTATGTTCAACTACGTTCAACTTCGTCCGCTAACGGCTATGTGACCACGGCAGAACGGCCAAGGTTTTGTGCGGGTCAAAGTGTGCTAGAGTATGCTAGAGTACAGTAAGAAGTATGCTAGAGTACGCTAGAGTATGCTAGAGTACACTAAAGTACATTATCATCACATAGGCTATGTCTGCCTCAAACATACCTCACTTTTGAACATGTCCAAAGCTTAAATCGGAACTCACGGCCCACACACGTTCTTATCACGTTCTCATCACGGAGAAGTATGGATGCCGGTACGTTCAACTACGTTCAACTATGTTCAAGTAAGTTCAACTACGTTCAACTAGGTTAGCCTCCACTACATTCAACTACGTTCACTAACGTGTATGTGACCGGGCCTTGAGAGTCTTCGTGTCTATCCGCCTACATGTGCACCTCCTACAGGTGTACCCGCCTACATGTGCACCTCTTACAGGTGCACCCGCCTACGAGTACACATGCCTACAGATGCACCTGTCTACAAACAGAATAAATATTGACATGAGCCTACAGGTGCACCCAGAAACAGGTGCACATGCCTACAGGTGCATCCGCCTAGAGGTGCACCCTCCTACAGGTTCATTTGCCCACAGGTGCGCCCACCTACAATTACACGTGACTACAGATGCACCTGCCTACAAACAGAATAAAGATTCCCACGAGCCTACAGGTACACCCACAAACAGGTGCACATGCCTACAGGTGCACCCGCCTACAGGTGCACCCGCCTCCAGGTGCACCTGCCTAAAGGTGCACCCACCTACAGGTGCACCAGCCTACATGTTCACTCAACCACAAGTGCGCCCACATACACGTACTCATGCCTACAGATGCACCTGCCTACAAACAGAATACATATTTCCACAAGGCTACAGGTGCACCCACAAACAGGTGTACATGCCTACAGGTGCACCCACCTATTTGCCTGCATTCCCACCTACTTACATTGCTACCTGCCTGGGGTCTTACATATCTACCTGCCTATGGTCCTACATTCCTGCCTGCCTGCATATAGTGCTACATTTACACCTGCTTATGGTCCTACATTCTTGCCTGCATATACTCCTACATTTCTACCTGACCATGGTCTTACTTTCCCACTTGCATATAGTCCTACATTCCCACCCGCTTACGATCCTACATACCCACCTGCCTATGGTCCTACATTCACACATGCATATAGTCCTACATTTCCACCTGCCTATGGTCCTACATTTCCACTTGCATATGGTCCTACATTTCCACCCATCTATGGTCCTACATTTCCACATATCTATAGTCCAATATTCCTACCTGCCTATGGTCCTACATTCCTACCTGCCTATGGTCCTACATTCCCACCTGCCTATGGTCCTACATCCCCACCTGCCTGTTGTCCTACATTTCCACCTGCCTATGGTCCTACATTCCCACCTGCCTGTTGTCCTACATTTCCACCTGCCTATGATCCTCCATTCCCACCTGCCTATGGTCCTACATTCCTACCTGCCTATGGTCCTACATTCCCACCTGCCTATGGTCCTACATCCCCACCTGCCGATGGTCCTACATTCCTACCTGCCTGTGGTCCTACATTTCCACCTGCCTGGTGTCCTACATTTCCACCTGCCTATGATCCTACATTCCCACCTGCCTATGGTCCTACATTCCTGCCTATGGTCCTACATTCCCACCTGCCTATGGTCCTACATCCCCACCTGCCTATGGTCCTACATTCCTACCTGCCTGTGGTCCTACATTTCCACCTGCCTGTTGTCCTACATTTCCACCTGCCTATGATCCTACATTCCCACCTGCTTATGGTCCTACATTTCCACATACCTATCGTCCTACATTCCCACCTGCCTATGATCCTACATTCCCACCTACCTATGGTCCGACATTCCCACCTGCCTATGGTCCTACCAGCCTACCTTGCTACCTAAATCCTACCTTGCGACCTGTATACATTCTTACAACTGGACGCCAGATCAAGATAAACGCTGATGGTGATAAAGCTTCATGCCAACAGGCCGACCAGAATGACTAGTGGCTACCAGACGGGTTAGCATATAGCACAAACTCATAGCTTCCATTCACTCGCACCAATCTTGGAATACCAGCACCTGACACCTTACCACCTGGTATGAATCAGGACCAGACTATTTGTTGTGTTCTCTGTGGTGGAGTGGTGAGAGTGTCTGACTTTTTTCTAGGTCGCACTTCTAATGTGAAGGTAAGTGGTTTGATTCCTCGTGTCCCCCACCTCTGCCAATTTGGATTTCCACCACTGCATATAACTTACAGCGTCATCAAAGGCTTGTTGCTCTCATACCATGGCTATGTGGTGTGGGAGGTTAAAAATCCCTTGGGTCGGTAAAATTGTAGGCTCGGGCTTTCTATCGACAAACTGTCTAATGATGAAAAAAAGTCTATTCAGACTTATCCATGATAGGCAGTGTAAACTTTCAAGAAGAAAAAAAGACTACCCAGAAAACACAACCCAATGTAAGAACAGGGACGGGCAAAGTCATTCAGGGTCATTGCTGGGTGCAGACGGCCGCGGCGCTTCATCCCCAATGCATGATGCTGAAAAAAGATTTCTTCAGCCAAATAAATGTTTTTGTTTAAAAACATAAATGCTATGCTTTCAAGATACTATGCAGATTTAACTGAAGTAGTTTTGTTTAAATACATAAATGCTTGCTTTCAGGAGACTATGCAGCTTTAGCTGAAATAGTTTTAAAAAATACATAAGTGAAATGTTTTCAGGAGACACTGCAGCTTTAACTGAAATAATTTTGTTTAAATACATAAATATTTGCTTTCAGGAGACTATGCAGCTTTAACTGAAATAGTTTTAAAAAGAATACATAAGTGAAATGTTTCCAGGAGACTATGCAGCTTTAACTGAATTTTTTTTTTTAAATACATACATATTTGCTTCCAGGAGACTATGCAGCTTTAACTGAAATTGTGTTTTTTTAAATACATAAGTGAAATGTTTCCAGGAGATTATGCAGCCTTAGCTGAAATAGTTTTTAAAAATACATAAGTGCTATGCATTCAGGAGACTGCAGCTTTAACTCAAATAGCTTTTTTAAATACATAAGTGAAATGTTTTCAGGAGACTATGCAGCTATAAATTATAAGGCCTGGTACACACCTACCGTATAGGATTCACGCACTAAAACTCGCGACTCGACCCGACCCGCTTAAAACTGAAAATGGGCCGATTCATTTTTCGAATTGCGAATCGCAATCGTCATCGGCCCGTTTTAGCCCTAAAACTGAGGTTTTAATGCGCGAATCGCAATCGCTAGGTGTGCGCTCCCCGCGCACACCTAGCGATTTTTGTGTGCGAAACGGGCAGTTTTAGATCGTATACGGTAGCTGGGTGCGCACAAATGGTAGGTGTGTACTAGGCATAACTGGTTGCCGGATGCACCTACACCGGAGGACTATTACAGATTGGCGCAGACCTCATCGTCTCCTGCACTCTCTCCATGATGACACCCTACTTCATCTGAGTGATGATCCTGGGAAGATCACAGGATTATCCCTCATTGTATGAGACGCATCCATCAGTTCACACTCCCCTAACAGAAACCCACATATGACCCAGAATCAATTATTGGACTTCCATTACAGCAGCAGAATCTCCAAGTTTTCTTAGTTCTTGTGTGTGTGTTTTCTTACTGTGTTTTTTATGCGTGTGCTTTGTGTGTGGTTTTGTTTGTTTGTAATTTGTGGGGGTTTTGTACTGTTTCTTTTGTTCCTTTTGGCAAATATTCTACTCATCAGAATGCATCATTTATCAAAACCAACACCTGGTCTTTCAGCCGTCAGTTGTTAAAGGCCCTGTCACATATCACCGGATTGGGGGAAACAGAAAGAAACCGAACAAAGTCTGTTGATATCCGGCAAAGTCTGGTTTGTGTCCATACAAGTTTTGAACGTGCACAAAACTTGGAACGGATGCCGCCGGATTGACGTCTATGGTTCTTGTCCAGTTTGAGTTTGTTTTGTCCATTGGCTATCCGTTCATGTCAGTTTCATGTCCGTTTCAAGTCCGTTTCATATCCTTTTTATGTCCGTTTCATGTCCGTTCGTCCGGCGGCCTTTGACCTGATATCGCAACACTTTGACACATTTTAATACATTTTGATACTTATCAGGCCTGAACACCACCAGACTAGACAATTCTGTCCCCTGCTCAATCCGGCAGAGTGTGACAGGCACTCAAGGCCCAGTCACATACACGTTAGTGGACGTAGTTGAACATAGTGGAGGCTAATGTAGTTGAACGTAGTTGAACGTAGTTGAACATACCGGCATCCATACTTCTCCAGTACGTTCAACTACGTTCAACTACGTTCAACTACGTTCAACTACGTTCAACTACGTTCAACTACGTTCACCTACGTTCAACTACCTTCAACTACCTTCAACTACCTTCAATTACCTTAAACTATGTTCAACTATGTTCAACTATGGTCAACTACGTTCAACTACGATCAACTACGTTCAACTATGTTCAACCATGCTAGCCTCTACTACGTTCAACTACGTCCACTAACGTGTATGTGACTGTGCCGTACCAAGTTCTTTGATGATAAATGTTAGTAATGGGACTGTGTATGAGAATGGGGACAGTGCTATATTTTGCATTATTTGAATTCATCTATTTTTGTTGCATTTGTTGAATAAACAAATGTAAACTTAAATAGCAGACAATTGCAGTCTCCCTCGTCCCACTGCTCCTTGCTCTATCCCCGTAATGCCGAGTGTCAGGCTAATTTTATGAGTCTTTAATTTTGACTCAGTCGGGGATTGAACCCACGACCTTCCACATAGGGAAACAAGTGCTCTATTGAATCGGCGATTCCGTCTAGTGTGCTTGGAGAATGTTAATCCCTGACACCCAAGTTGTTCATTAAATTTGCATAGTCCGATAGTTTTGAATATCTGCCATTATTTAAGATAAATATAATTATTAAATTGATTGTTATAATCTACCTTACTTGGTAGTTTGAAATGCCTTTAATTATAAATGGTTAACTTTGGAGATATTTAATGTCAAATTAACGTTGGCGTGAACGTTAACATTCTTACATGATAGGCTTCAGCTGTAATAAGTTCTATTAAATTTACTCAGTATTCCTCTTCTCCGTAGCAACAAATGCTTAACAAATGAGCCCGTCTCCAAAGGTGATAACTCCTTTTTTTTGTGTCCATGTAGCAATTGACACAAAATAGCACAGAAACAGTTACACTGAAAACACAAGGACATTTGTTTCAAATCAATATGCATTCTATTGGGATTATGAAACACCATAAATCAGTTTATCCTTAGCAAATGCATAAGCAGATAGTATGTTGATCATTACAATGGACAAAGTTTTGTCCCAAATTACTTAGCACATTTTGAGACAGCCTCAAATACATCTCTAAAATGGCTAAAGCTTGAATCTGTGGTTGTGTAGGTAGGCTATAGTGGAATCAATACAGACAAAGAGAAAGGAAGAGTATAAAGTGTAAAGAAGAAGAGAGAGTCAAGCCCTCTGGTTTATTATTTATATGGTTACATGGGTTCATTATAGAGTATCAATCCACCCCTTTCCCCCAATGGGAAACAAGCATTCTTGGCCCTACCAATAGGGATCCAGCATTCCTGGTCCCCGTAGATACCAGTGGTCTGCCCACCACCACCAGCTCTTTGGCCCCATGGCCACCACCAATCTTAACCTTTGAGTGTGGTGATCCCTATCCCAGAACAGGGGGTAGGCCAGGCCCTGAGTGCCCTCACACCCAGACCTGCCAGCACCACTATGCCTATTTATATCCCACTCAGGCACCACCAGCACCTACACATATATATATACATACATGTGCCTGGTCACGTACACCGATCAGTAATAGAACATTTGCATTCCCCCTTATGCCGTAAATCGGAATATTTTACAACATCAATATCTAAGTTCGTTATTAAGATCAAATCTCGATACATGCCTTAGTTTCGAAAAATGTATCCTTTCATCAGATTGTGCAGCTTTAAGAAGATACACAAATCAACCCTTCTAGATAACAAGCTATATACTTTAGCACACAGTCAAGCGGAAACAGATGACAATTCGTTGACAATTTGAACCCCCAAGAAACTCATTAAAGCGGCATAATGCGATGAAAGCACCATATTTTCTAAACTAAGATCCCTAGATATAATCCTACATATCCAACTTAGATACTGCCACACACACACATTGCGAATTCACAACTAAAACACTAAAGCCCCTGTCACACATCACCGGATTGGGGGAAGCGGACAGAAACCGAACAAAGTCCGGTTTGTGTCCGAACAAGTTTTGAACATGCACAAAACTAGGAACGGATGCCGCCGGATTGACGTCTATGGTTCTTGTCCAGCTTGAGTTTGTTTCGTCTGTTGGCTATCCGTTCATGTCCGTTTCATGTCCGTTTCCTGTCCGTTTCATGTCCGTTTCATGTCCGTTTCATGTCCTTCCGTCCAGCAGTCATTGACTCGATATCGCAACACTTTGATAAATTTGAATACATTTTGATACTTATCACCACCGGACTAGACAGTTCTGTCTGTTGCTCAATCCGGTGAGGTGTGACAGCCACTTAACATAGATTTGATTCTACATATATAAGTGAGGTGCACTTATTAAAAATGTATTGTTGCATTGAAGGGAATAAATACCAAGGCAATGTAATAGAACCAGTTACTGCTGAAGCCTCATGTATCAGAGTTTTGACATGCGATTAATTTGGCAAATTTGCACTTCAAATGTCTAAAAGAAATTAGCCATTTGAGATAAGTTACTTCAAACTAAAGTCAGGTAGATTATAATGATCAACCTAATATATTTATCTTTAACAAAGTGACAGAAACTCAAACACATCGGACTATACAACGTTCAGCACTTAATACAGTGTACTGCATCTGTGCTCTGTTAAAAAGTAGGTAAACAAAAAAAAATATATTCAACAATTCCATGTACACACCAAAATTAATTTGACATGTTTTTAAAAATAATTCCAAAATTAACCCTTTAATATAAAAGTTACTTCAAACTTATCTAAAGTGGAATATAAGGATCAATTTAATATACGTATCTACAACATACGGCAGAAACTCCAAGCCATCAGATTAGGCGACTTTAATAGTACATACAAGATTATCTCACATTCAATCTTACTTCTCGGCCAATGAAATGTCATATATTTACTTAGCGATACTTGCTTCCCTTTGTCACGTGGTCTACTCCAGTTTGAGCTTAATGTGTGACAATAAAGGAATTACCATACAATACAGAGGTAATCTCCTAGTGCCATAACCATAAATGTATGTGATTGGCTGTGAGATATATTGCCTGCCCCAAATCTCCGTCATGAATAAAACATGACCGGATCCACCGGAAGTAAGGAAAGCCGCAACAATTTCATGTCGCAGAATAACTTATGCAGAGAATAACTCATGTAGATAATAACTCATTGGAAAATAACTCATGTAGAGAATTACTCATCTGGAGACTAACTCATGTAGTGAATAACTCATGCAGAGAATAACTCATGCAGAGAATTACTCATGCAGAGAATTACTCATGCAGAGAATAACTTGTGCAGAGAATTACTCATGTGGAGATTAACTCATGTAGAGAATAACTCAGGTAGAGAATTACTCATGCATAAAATTACTCATGCAGATACTAACTTATGCAGAGAATAACTCGTGCAGAGAATTAATCATGTAGAGAATAACTCATGTAGAGAACTAACTCATGTAAAACATAACTCATGCAAACATTACTTATGCAGAGAATAACTCATTTGAAAAATAAGGTTGCAGATAATAGCTCACGCAGAAAATAACTCATGTAGATAATAACCCATGTGAATAATAACTCATGTAGAACAACTAATGTAGAGCATAACTTGTGCAGAGAATAACTCATGCATAGAATAACTCATGTGGAGAATACCTTGTGTAGAATAACTCATGGGAGAATAACTCCTGTTGAGAATAACTTGTGTGGAAAATAACTTATGTGGAGAATAACTCATGTAGAGAATAACTCATGTAGAGAATTACTAATGCAGACAATTACTCAAGGCAGAGAATACCTCATCTGAAAAATAACTGATGCAGATAATAGCTCATGCAGAAAATAACTCATGTAGATAATAACCCATGTGAATAATAACTTGTGTAGAACAACTCACATAGAGCATAACTTGTGTATAGAATAACTCATGCATAGAATAACTCCTGTGGATAATAACTTGTGTAGAATAACTCATGGGAGAATAACTCATGCTAAGAATAACTTGGGTGGAAAATAACTCATGCATAATAAAGTGATGTGGAGAATAACTTGTGTAGAATAACTCGTGGGAGAATAACTCATGTTGAGAATAACTTGTGTGGGAAATAACTCATGCATAATAAACTCATGTGGAGAATAACTTGTGTAGAATAACTCGTGGGAGAATAACTCATGTTGAGAATAACTTGTGTGGAAAATAACCCGTTTAGAGAATGACTCATGTTGAGAATACCTCAAGCGGAAAATAACTCACAGTGCATGCATAATTAGTCCGATCTGATCATTTTGCACGACCACCAATGCACATATAAACCCACTTGATTGGTCGAATACTCGGCGTCTGATTAATTGATTGGGATTGCACATCTGAGGTCATAACAACATAACCGCTTATAGCAGTGCACACTGACAGTGAGTGTCTTTATAGTGCTGCCCTACTGGGATACCATGTTATCAGCACTACGACACGATGCTCCCCTCATGCATTATCCTGATACTGAGCCACCCAGTCCCTGCGCTATCCTAGTAATTCCAACTACTGGAAGAGGTAGCGATAAATTCTATATTTGCCAGCCTTTGGTTTGTCTAAGTCCAGGATTACACCCCCCCCCCCCTCACACACAAACATACACCTTCTGCAGTGCCATATAAATATATGACCAGTTTAGTGCTGACTAGAGGTGACTTGCTGATCTGGTAGAGCACTGGTACACCGTTATGAAGGTGCCGGGTTCAAGCCAGGTTATGATAATGAAAGATGTCACTGTTCTGCTATAAGCGCGCAGGAGAGAAGCCTCTGGGTGGCCAAGCACCTGTAAGCTAAGATTAGTAAGATTCCATCTACACTAAAGCTAAGATTCCATATATGTGGTATGCGGCATGCGGCATGTGAATGCGAGTGTGTATGTGGCATGTGGTATAAATATCCATGCCATTTTCAGTCCTTCTTGCTCCAAATTTGTGAAGGAAAGTCAAACTTCCTGTTTGCTCTATGGCAATTGAAGCAGCATTCGTGTTTGTATTCGCACCGATCAGTCCATGGAGCGATCCATTTGCCGCATTCGCATTCACATCCAGACATATGGAAGCATCACTGTACATTTACATGCTTTTCCATGTTTTGTTGCATTCGCATACCGTATACCGGGTCAAATGGAATCTTAGCATGAAGTGGTATGCGGTATGTGGTATGCGATTTTGTGTTCCGATGCCGCCCCGATGACTACATGGACCAAATAAATGTCCGGCACATGCATCTGTATGAAAAACCACAGCCACTTCCGGACATATGGAATCATTCTAATGCATCTATGTTTATTTCCTTTTAGTTGCATATCGGCATAGCGCATACCGCATACCGCATACCTCATACCGCATACCGCTTCCACGCATCTGGAATCTTAGCTTTAAGCTAAGATTCCTTACACGCGGTATGCGGCATGCGGTATGCGAATGCGAATGCGGCAAACAATCAAAACGCCTTGAACTCAATGGGCTACAACCCTTACACGCGGTATGCGAATGCGAATGCGAATGCGAATGCGAATGCGACAACTCGATCGGTCCCTGTAGCGATCGGTGCGGCATGCGCTATGCGGACCGCAGGGTGTGAATAGAAACCTGAGTCTGATGTGTCCATTAGTTTAACACTAGGAGAGGCGACTGAGCATTACGGAACGGTTTCACACAGGGGTGCTGAGGGGAAACATCTGGTAGTGGTGGTGGTGGGGGTTCTGGTTGTTAAAAGTGCTACCAGAGCCACAAAAATATGAATACTTATCTATAATTTGGTAATTATAAAGGTAAGAACCTCCATGTGACGTGCCAAGAGTTACATAGATATACATGCCATATTAGGCCATATACAGTGCAGTATGGAGTATACTTGTTTATTTTTATTTTTTAAATATAGCCAGTCGTGTGCCGCATGCCGCATGCCGCATACCACGTAGAAGGAATCTTCCCATTCGCATACCGCATACCGCATGCCGCATTCCGCATTCCGCATTCCGCGTGTAAGGAATCTTAGCTTAAGGCTTGTTAAAGATGCACTCCACAAAAAATGTTGAATAAGAATTGTACTCATTACACACACACACTACTTACTCCTGCTTAGTACTGTCGGTTGTTGGTTGGTTGTTGGAGTTTTACATCCTGGCAACATCTAACGTCATATCAGGATGGGAACCGACCTAGGACAGGTCCCACTCATGGTGACTTTATAGTGCTGTCCCACTGGGAGACCAGGCCGCCAGCACCATGACCTGATATCCCACTCGTTCACATTATCCTGATACCAAGCCAACCAGTCATTGCCCTATCATAATAATACCGAGCGCCTGGCTAGGAAGCGTCAAGCATCAACTTTGAAAGTCATTCGTTTGACTCGACCAGGATTTGAACTCCCGACCTTCCGTACGGGAGGCCTGCGCTCTACCGACTCGTCCACTGCGTCCGGTGCACTGTCTGTCAGAATTGATAGAACTCATGTTTGTGTCTAACTACCGATGACCATTAGTTAGTTATCTGCATAACATGTAAAGTATGTGTGATGCAACTGGGCGGAAAAAGGGTAAATTGTATGTAAAGAACAGATTTTGACCAAATAATTATTCAGAGACATACAAGATTTACAACAACAACTAAAATCTCCTTCAAGAAATTGTCCTTGTTAACATAACAAGAATAATTGAAAATAGAAATTCATCTCGACGTTCTGTATTGTAACATAGCCTTACTACTTTGTCTTACACCTACTGGATGTCTTTGATATTGACGACTTCCAGGGTAACCGTAACCGGCCTGCTGAGTCAACAGGATAATAAACATCACTCAAATTCCCCACTTGTTTGTGTAGCCATGGCGTAACCACAGTTTCCCTACCCTAACTGGATACCTCCCCATAGAAACGTAGTCTTCTTTCAGCATCTCACCAGCTCTTAAAGCCAGTTCTCCTTTGAATCTCAGACCAACAAAAGCTAATTTCACCCACCCACTCACCCTCTTCTGTCCTATCAAGTAATGTGGGTAGAGCTGAGTGCCAGTTATGCTGATCTGGTGTAGGGTTCATGAAAGTCTTGAGATCTACTGTACATTGTTACTGGTAAGACCAGACGCATTGTTCCCCGGTTAGGATTGAATAATCTTCTAATCCACCTGTGCTGGGTGCCTGACCATGCCAGCATACAAGGAAACGAACGAGCTGATCGGGCTGCGAAGAAGGCCCTGAACTGTGATCTTGAACCGTGTCTGATCCCTCACTCTGATCTGAAACCACTAATAGCCACCCACATAAAATCCAAATGGCAACATGAGTGGGATGAAAACATTAATAAACTTAAAGAAATTGAACCATCTGTGGGAAAGCCACCACAGACTCATGCGGGAGGTCGGCGGGACCAAGTGGTCCTTAGCCGCTGCCATATTGGCCACTCGTGGCTTACACATGCTTTTCTGCTCAAGGGGGAACCTCCCCCTGAATGTATTGGGTGTCAGTCCCCGCTGACACTCAAACACATTTTACTAAGTTGCGTTGATTTGTTGGCCCTGTGCCAACAGTTCTACACTGCAGACAGTATGCATGACCTTTTTACTAAGGTAAAACAGGAAAACATTTTAGCCTTTTTGAGGGCAGCTGGACTGTACCACCTCATATAGTTTACTAAATAGATTCTATCAATTATTAATAAAAAAATTCTTTTTCTATGGGAATTTGTTTCCCTTGACCACAAATATATGACTGTGAGCTTTCTAATTTAATGAGTGTCTATTGGCACATAATTGATTGTCTGCTTTTACATGTAAAAGCGATGGTTTGAACAAAAAACAAACATTTTTCGCCGTGAATATGGCCTATGCTGCCGACACGGCATAAAGCAACCACCAATCAATAAATCAATCAATCTATGTAAATAAATGTAAAATTGTCCACACCCATGAATTTCTGTTTTCAATTATACCACACCCCTTAATTCATTTAGGTTATATATAGGGTAGGGTTTTAATGTTTTAGTAACTAGTTTATCCTTCAAGATCAAAGCAGTGTTCTTCCAGCCGTAGGGAGTTTATTCATGTTTTGTTTATACATACTACAGGTCATCATAAGGGGTCATCCAAAGTTTCCAACAATGTATTGTTGCAATGTCCAATACTTTATTTGTCTTCGAATCGCTTCTGTGAACAGAGCATCTCTGGGTAAGTGTTGTTTAAGTGATCGATGACCAAGTGTCTCTCTAAAAGTCTAAGGTCCGAAATCAATCACAAACAGCAAGTATAGTAAATGTGGCTAAGAATACGTTACAACCAGTGACTTGGGAAGAGTGAAAAAGTCACCAGATACGTTCATACTAAATGACAGATCTGGCAGTTTGTTACTTACCAAGTATTAATTAATTAAATTCTTTACTCGCATTGAAGCTGCCTAGTCCGATGAAAGCATCAACTTTTCAAAACCAATATACCTAGCTAGATTTGATTCTACATATTGTAGTAGTCTGTACATGAGACCCACTACCACGCGTTGGCGGCGGAGACTACGCCGCACACCTACGCAGTTACACTGAACTGCGCTAGGTGGCGTCACACTAGCCACTGGGCAGACCCCCGATGGGGCTGCCCTCTACTGCATGTGGCTAGCTCACCCCCCTCATGTGGCACCTGGCGAGTTAGGGGGCAGATCGGTTGACTGTGGACGCTGCGGAGAGCAGAGAGGTTTCGTAATAAACCAAGTTGAAGCGTACTTATACTAAATCTTGGCGTTCTTCCATGAGTGCGTGGCAGTGTGTGAGGAAGACCGTGGGGGCCATTACATTGGTGCCATGACCAGGATCCTGTACAAGCTATGCGCTGTATAGTTGTTGAACCTACCCTGTGTATGTATGTAAGTGCATTGCCTGTATGTATGTAATTGTAAGCATTAAAATACTTACAATTCCAGGGGGATGAGTGTAGTGGTCTGCACTGACCTCTCAGGCAAGGAGCCGCATAGACAGGTAGGCGTGGGTAGTGTGTTGATATCATGGAGCCTAGGTGTTGTAATGGTTAGCACACTGGCCCGGAATGCAAAGAGATGCGGGTTCGAGTCCCGCTCTAGGCGCAATATTTCCCATTTTCATCACCCCCACGACAATATCTTACTTAGATCCTGGTGTGCTTAGTGAGTATCTGTTGTTGCATAGAAGGGGATACAAACCAATTTAATAGAACTTGTTACTGCTGAAATCTCTGGTGTCAGAATTGTGGCATGCTTGCCAAAATTTGGCATGATTTTACTTCAAATATCTCCAAAGTTAACCATTTAAAATAAAAATTACTTCAAACTAAAGGAAGTTATATTATAATGATCAATGGCACGGCGTAAAGAAACCACCAATCAATCAATCTATCTAATTTATTTATCTCAGAAAACTGTCAAAATTCACAACAATTGGACTATGCAACTTTAAATTAGTTAAATATGTATATAGTTAATTTAACCTGACATAATCTCGTTTTATTATGCGCCTTTAAAAACTCTGCTGATTTCTTGGTCTACGGGGTTCACAATAGTCACCCACAATGGTTTGCAGAGTTTGTCGGGGACTTCACAACGCCTTCTGCAAAACTGTGTAAAGACGCAGCACCAGGTTACGGCAAGAAGACCAGTGTCTGGAGGCTGGTCTCTGGACGCTGGTGTCTGGACGCTGGTGCCTGGATGCTGGTGCATGGATGCTGGTGCATGGATGCTGACAAAGGTTTGTTGTTGGAGTTTTACGTCCTGGCAACATCTAAGGTCATATCAGGTCACGTACCGACTTGTGACAGTGTGCACTCATGGTGACTTTATAGTGCTGCCCCACTGGGATAGTGGGATACTAGGCCACCAGCAGGACCATGACCTGATATCCCACTCAGTCACAATATCCTGACCCTGAGCCAAACAGTCCTTGCCCTATCCTAATAATGCCAAGCACTTGACTAGGAAGCGACAAGCATACATTTTTAAGTCATTGCTTTGACTCGACCAGGGATCGAACCCGTGAGTTCGAATCCTACGATCTGCGAAAACGGAACACGGACGCTCAACTCATTCGGTCATCCCATCTGGTAGGTGACACAGGATTCTTCGAGGTAATACTAATAATGCTGACAACAAAAATAATCAAATATAATATGAATAAACAAACGCATTTATCCATTATCAGCGAATCGCTCCCCCCCCCCCCACCTGCTCGCCCCCTGGTGTGAATGGCCGGAACCCTAATTCCGTTAGACCCACAATGCACCAGGAATGTCGCGCGTCCCCGCGCTGTGCATGGTGGGATGCCGCGTTCCATCACACGGGGAATGCGAAACATGAACCAAACTGTAAGGCATCATCTACAGTAAGACACAAAAAGGCAAACTTGTCATGGAACACATCGAGTGAGTAGGTGAATGTAGCAGTTCCCCCAATGACAACTTTATAGCACTGCTCCATTGGGACACCAACGTGCCATCATCACGACCACTCAGTCACATCATTCTGACATTGAGCTAATCAGTCCCTGTCCTATCCTAGTAATGCGGATCGGCCAACTAGGTAGCGACAAGCGCCAATTTAGTTAACTCATTGGATTGACCTGGCTGTATATGGAACCCACGATTTTCTGCACAAGAAACACTGCTTCCCGCTGGTGGATCCCTCAGTTACCCACTGTCCTCTGTGCTGACCCCTGGTGGATTCCTAAGTTACACACTGCCCTCTGTGCTGCCCCCTGTAGGACCCCTCACACTACTCGCTGCCTCTGTGCTGCCCTTGGTGAATCCCTCAGTTACACACTGCCCTCTGTGCTGCCGCGTGGTGGATCACTCAGTTACACACTGCCCCCTGTGCTGCCCCCTAGGTGGATCCCTCATGTGCGCTCTGTGCTGTCCCCTGGTGGATCCCCGCGCTGACCAGCACCCAGCACGCCTGAGTGTGTCTTGTGTCTGTCACGACGCATCATGCAAACGTACGTCGACGTATGTGATTTTTTGCCACTATGTCGGGATAGGTCATTATGCGTTATGCGCATGTCAGGCGCGCGTTGGTATACATCAATGTACGTTGACATATGGTGGCGCGCGTCAGGGGGTCGGTGAAGTTTTGTGCATGCACAAAGCTTTGGAGGTATGACAATGCATGGGTGCTTACGTTATGCCTACGTTAGGCAGACGTTGAGATACGTTAGACGCGCGTTGGAGGAACGTTGTTTTTATGTTGTCCGACCTACGTTCACTTTTTTTCCTCTGATGAAGGGCGTTCAGTCAGCACGTTGGCAACATAACGCTAACGTATGACGTTGTTCTAACGTATGCAAAACATATGGCCGACACACGGTTGGCGTTTCTCCACCGTGTCTCGACGTTTTTGACGTATAGGGCGCAGGTCTGGCAGTCGCTTTATGTTGGCCGGCATTCTGCAAATGACCCGTGAGCGTATAGCGAATGTATAGCAAGCGTGTTGGGTTGGAGTATATAAAGGGATCGGATTTCATGTTTGACCAGAACAGCTCAGCTCTTCGGAGATGATGGATGTCCCTGCAAGGGTCCTGCAGGAATAACAACTAGCCACATCACCATAATGTTAACCAATTAATATTTTACCATCTCAGAAGAAGGAGACGACATTGAATGAAGAGAATGTGGATGAGAGCATGGATCCGATGGCGGTGACAGTTTGGTTTGTATGACCAGCTTCTGGTGGAACACCGTAATGAGGACACAGCTTCTTTCATCAACTTCATGCAGATGCCTCCCCAGATGTTTGATGAGATGCTAGCCAGAGTGTGTCCTCAGATAACTCAAAAGTACACAACCTTCCGAGAGCCGATCGAGCCTGGCCTGAAGCTTGCCCTCACTCTGCGTCACCTACCCTCTGGGAGCAGGTATGCCTCCATGAAGTTTGGGTGGAGGGTCCCCCACAACACAAAATCGATCATTGTGAGAGAGGTGTGTAAAGCAGTCATCACCGAATACATTGACAAGATGATGACCTGCTCCATGACTCCTGATGGATGGTGTGCCATCTCGGAAAAGTTCATGGGGAGGTAGAACTTCCCCCACACATGTGGAGCACTAGATGGGAAGCATATTGCCTGCCGGTGTCCCCCAAAGAGTGGATCCCTCTACTACAACTATAAGGGATTCTACTCCATAGTTCTGCTGGTGCTCGTTGATGCAGACTACAAGTTCATCTGGGCGGATGTCGGTGGAATGGGTTCGGCATCAGACGCGCAGGTCTTCAATGACTCTGAGCTGAAGGCGGGCATAGAAGACTTTCCGTCTCCCAGCCAGCGAGCCTATCGTGAATGGCCAGGACGCTGTACCCTACTTCCTGATCGGTGATGATGCCTTCACCCTATGCCCGACAATGATGGAGCCGTACAGCCGGAGGGGTATGACGCATTAGGAATGCATTTTCAACTACAGGATTTCCAGAGCTAGGAGAGTCCTGGAAAATGCTTTTGGCATCCTGGCAAACCGATTCCAGGTTCTGCTCAGCACGATGCAGCACCTCCCGTCCACCGTGAAGCTGATCATCACCATGCGCATGATCCTACACAACATGATGATGATGCGATATCCCATGCTCCAGAATCAGCAGCTAGACTGTGAAGAGAATGGCCACCACAACATCATCCCCGGAGCATGGAGAGAGGGCCTAAACCTGCCAGACCTAGCCTCTCAAGTCCCTGGCATGAACACTGGCTCCAGGGCTGGAAAGGAGCAGCGGAATCTCCTTAAGATCTGGACCAACTCCCCAGCCGGTTCCATTGAATGGCAGGACAATATGATCTAGTGATGTCTTTGTACTTTGATGTTATTGTACCGTGATCTCTGTAATTTGTGATATTTACTGTGAGATTTGTATGTAAGAAAATGTGATAGTTCTATTGGTTTAAATAAAAGGTATCAATATCTGTTGTTGATACCGAACCAAACTTAACAGGTCAGTTATTAATTTGGGTGGGGTAGGTTCCTTTATTGTTTTCTGGCCCCAATAATATACACTGACAAATTTACATGTCACTTATTAAATTGGGTGGGGTAGGTATCGTTAATTTTTTCTGGGCCCAATTATATATAGACTGACAAATGTACATGTCAGTTATTAAATTGGGTGGGGTAGGTGTCGTTAATTTTTTCTGGGCCCAATTATATATAGACTGACAAATTTACATGTCAGTTATTAAATTGGGTGGGGTAGGTATCGTTAATTTTGTCTGGCCCCAATTATATATAGACTGACAAATTTACATGTCAGTTATTGAATTGGGTGGGGATGATTACTTTTACACTGACAAATTTACATGTCAGTTATTAAATTGGGTGGGGAAGATTACTTTTACACTGACAAATTTACATGTCACTTATTCACTTGGGTGGGGAAGGTTACTTTATGGGGAACTTTTAATTACTTTTTAAGGGCCAAATTTAACATGTCACTTATTTTAAGGGGGGCAGGGTTCTTGTTTAGTTACATGTCAGATTACTTTTTGTAAAGTAGCCTAACTGGCCAAAGGCCTAAATTATTCTAAGTTTCATAACATTTATTTTTACCACATTGCATTTGGGGGATTTGTATAATAAGGATAAAAATGTTTACAAAGAATTAGACTCAGATACCAAAATCTTTTAACAAATATACATATATACATGGCTACAATATTTACAAACTACAAACAATAAATATATACATATATACCGCACCAACATTACAGTCACTCCTAAGTGTCCTTTGACGTGGGGTGTCCGTTTCCCCAGCAGGAGCAAACAGCTTCTGCGCCTCGATGTTCAAGTTGGACATGTTGGAAATCCCCGACAGCCCGGACAGATTCAACAAACTGTCCGCTGCTGTTGGAGTACTGGACTGGTTCAGCACCGCTTGGGCTGAAACCCATGCCCCGACGGCAGAGGTGCCACTCAGTTGTGGCATTGCTGCCGGTGCTGTCGGTGCTGTCGGTGCTGGATGTGGTGAAGGCATCCCCACCGGTGGAGGTGGACCCATGGGCTGCTAGGCAAACAGAGCCTGGGGCTGCAGTAGCGGTTGCGGTACCAGCACTGTCGGCTGGTGCTGCGTCGGTCCCATCGGCTGGTGCATCGCCACCACCGGTGGAGGCAGCACCGGCTGCAGCATGTACTGCTGCATATACTCGTGTCTCTGTGATGCCCATGGGGATCCTGGTGATGGTTGGTGTCTCCACTGGTGGGATGCGGCTGGTACATTTCACTCAGCGACGGACAGGAGGACGCATGCCACGACTTTGAATGCCATGACATCGCAGATGGGGTCACACAGGACATGGCGTGGAAGGGATGGACCTGGCCGGCTCCACCTGCATGCATCCCCCTTCGTTGTCTACCTCTTCATCCAGCAGCTCCATCAGGATGTGACAAATACCGGCCTGCGCCTTCTTTGCTTGGACCTTGAACATAGTCTCCATCGCGTCCCTGACAAAATTCCCAAAGGCCGCCCCCACTGTCATGGCCCGTGAGGCAACCGTCTTCAGGTTCTCCAGCAGCTCCCCTGACTGATCAACACGCTGCTGGAAAGTTGTCAGCAGACTGCTGTCCTCCTTCACTCTGCCTCGGGCCATGGCTGGGGGTCTGGGTCTGCCCGGCTGCTCATCCAGCCCTATCTGCAGCTCAGCACAGGCTGACTCTGCAGCCCCCAGATCGCCCTGAGCTGCGTCTATGGTGGCAAGCCCCTGCAAGACACAATAATAAAGAACCATAGGTAACATGAATACAAATTGATTGGCCAAAATGATGTAAAGAATACAAAAAAGCACATTGCAAATTATAATGCCATTACAATATATACATATATTCATCCTGAATGAGGTCTATAATGAATAAAATCCACATCATTGCAAATTATAATGCCATTAAAATAAATACATAGATTTATCCAGAATAGGTAGATACATAGATTTATCCATCATTGCAAGTTACAATGTCAGTAAAATATATAGTACTTACAGTTCTGCAGGGCTCAGGCCGGTGGCAGACGACTGAACTCAGGAACCTGAAATCCACTGCTCCCTCTCAGTGCGCAGGGGAGCCCCATCACCACTCTTCTTGTTGTGCAGTCAGATAATGACTTGAACCAGCCCTGGAGATGGGCCTCAGTTTTGCGCATCCTTTCGCCCTGATTATCACAAAGTTTCCCTTTTTTGTCCATCCACCTGTAGTCACTCATCCTGACGTTCCATATGACGGGGTTGTCATGCAGGAACTCCAGCATCAGCTCCTTGTCTGCTGCGGTTAGAGTGCAGTTGCACTTCCTCACCCTCCTCTTGTTTGTCCCCTGCTGCGTGTTTGATGAGGTGGAGGCGATGGACGAGGGGCATGACCGAGGAGGCGACGCAGATGTCAAGTGCGTCTCCAACATCTCTTCAGGCTGGCTAGATGGCGCAGGAGGAGAAGCTGGAGATTGTGGTGGAGATGGTGATGTCTCCTCCGTTATCCTCTTCCTGCCTTTCCCTTTCCCTTTCCCTTTGCTGCGTCCCTGGCCAAACTGGCTGGGTGCTGATGAGGTCTTCTTCCTTGGCATGCTGGAGGAGTTGTGAGGAGAGAGCCAGACTGCAGCCTTATCTATACCCAAGGCGCGGGTGGGTCAGGTGCCCCCCCTGCACATTGGCATGCGTTACTCATGCATTAGGCCGAAGTCATGCACGCCAGGGGCATGCTGGCGCAACACCAAAATGCGCTGGACTGTCGTTTGACATGCGTCGCTCATGCGCTGGCACTACGCTCTCATACATTGTGCAACACGTTTGACGGTCGCTAGTGGAATGTTGGGAGCGCATTATGCCAGCGCTAGGTAAACGCCCCGGGCGCAGGAGCACGTTAGCCACACCTTGTGCCAAACTTTTTATGGGCTTTTTTTCTCACGCGTCGACATACGTTACCACAATGTCAGACGGACCCAAGCTTACGTCCACTACATTGCGCTGAGCTCCAACTTTTCCCCCCCGTGCCGAAAAGTTTGACGCATCTCAACGTAAAAAAAAAAGTGATTTTCCGCATTGGCGGCACGCTGGCGAGATGCGTCGTAATGTGACAGGGCCATTAGGTTTGTGTCCAGTGAAGACACAGCTAGCTAGTCCCCCTGGGGCCGTCTCACTAACGGATGGTCGGCGATATCAGCCAAAGTACATGTACAACAGGGCCTTCCTGCAGAGCTCCGTGCTCGGCGAACACCCGCCACGACAGCTGCTATGTCAGGACTACATGGGTCTGGCTCTGCAGTTGTCCTTTGAAGAGAGATACTACTGCCCCATACTATTTAATAACCTGCCCCACAATATTCAATAACCTGCCTCACAATATTCAATAACCTGCCCCCATAATATTTAATAACCTGCCCTACAATATTAAAAGACCTGCCCCCACAATATTCAATAACCTGCCCCATAATATCCAATAACATGCCCCAAAATATTAACCCACCCCATAATATTCAATAACCTGCCCCAAGATTGGAAAACCCACGCTCGCCATGAGATCAAATTTATTCTGATGACATTAAACTGGCAGGCTCCCTCCAACCACACCCACACCCACACCCACACCCACACCCACACCCACACCCACACCCACACCCACACCCACACCCACACCCACACCAACACCCACACCCCACATACCCACACCCACACCCACACCCCACACCCCACACCCCACACCCCACACCCACACCCCACACCCACACCCCACACCCACAGCCCACACCCACAGCCCACACCCACAGCCCACACCCACAGCCCACACCCACAGCCCACACCCACAGCCCACACCCACACCCACACCCACACCCACACCCACACCCACCTGCCACGCACCTGCAGGCTGTTGCCCACTACCCGCCTGCCACTCAGGCAGGTTGGCATCGTAATGGCCACCTTTCCGCGCGCATGCGCGTCTGTGATTGCCTGAAATAAGGGCGCGTTGTGTGGGACGGGCGGAGTTAAGGAGCTGACAGCTGGGCGGGTGCGGGTAGGCAGTGAGTGGCAGAGGGGCGGGGGCGTGGGGGGGGGGGGGGGGGGGGGTAAGGGGCGGAGACAATGGAGCGTGGGAATTACCTACACGACATGTTTGGGTGGCACAATATACGATTGTCATACAATTGTTAGTGTCAGTGTTTCCATAACACCACTTCATATATTCAGGCGAAAATTAATCGCCAACAATAAATGAATGAAATGATTAATGTTTTTAATTCATAATTTTGCATACAAATATATTAAAATGGTTAATTCATCATATTGTCACGAGGATGATGAAAGTGGGAAATATTGCGCCAAGAGCAGGTTTCGAACCCACAGTTCTTTCCATTCCAAGGGTAGTGTTTGATAACCATTACATTCTCTAGGCTCCCTGATGCAATTGCGCTATCCACGTCTACCTGTCTATATGTATCTTTGGTTATGACGCGAATATGGATCAAACTGAGCATTACTAATACTGACTACATATAATATGTATACTGTGAAATAGGATTGCAAAAGAATCAATTCTTAGGGAATACAGGGACCATATTAATAGTGGGTATGCATACGTGTATCGCTAGTTATGGCTATGCTGAAGAATATGATGAAACGTAAAGTTAGATTTATTCGATAGGGGTTTTCTAACTTCACACCAAGGTGGGTACCAATTTGTAGCAGCTCGCACTGGGGCTTTATAGTGTTGTTACACTGAGATACCATTTTGCTGATACCAGGATTCGATATCCCAATCAGTGAACGGTGACATTATCCTGATCATCAACCAACCAAATCCTGCCCTATCCTGGTAATGCTAAATCCCAAACCAGGTAGCGACCCGTGCATCAGCACTGACAACATAGGTTATTCAGAGGAATAAAACCACTTCAGCAAAACAAAAACAGAAACAAACGCAAAAACAAAAACAAAAACAAAAACAAAAACAGAAACAGAAACAGAAACAAAAACTAAAACAAAAACAAAAACAAAAACAAAAACAAAAACAAAACCAAAACCAAAAACAGAAACAGAAACAGAAACATAAACAGAAACAGAAACAGAAACAGAAACAAAAACAAAAACAAAAACAGAAACAGAAATAGAATCAGAAACAAAAACAAAAACAGAAACAGAAACAAAAACAAAAACAAAAACAGAAACAGAAACAAAAACAGAAACAGAAACAAAAACAAAAACAAAAACAGAAACAGAAACAGAAACAAAAACAAAAACAAAAACAAAAACAGAAACAAAAACTAAAACTGAAACAGAAACAAAAACAGAAACATAAACAAAAACGAAAACAAAAACAAAAACAAAAAGTGTCACTTGTTTAGAAAGTGTTCGGTTTGACTCGGCCGGAATCATACCCGATTTCTCACAATGAAAGCGGGAGCTTTAACCACGGGCCCAGCCCGCCCGGTAACACCAGATACAGGACGACGTCGAGTAAACTAGATCCGCTAGAGTAATCTGATGGAAGAACGCAATGCCTCCGAAACAAATACCTAAACGTATAAAGAGTACGCAATTAACCTTTAGTCCGCCCCACACCCCACTCCCCCGTCTCACCATGACCCCCCTCCCATCCCTGCCCCTACACGCCCCCTCACCCCACTCCCCCGTCTCACCATGACCCCCCTCCCATCCCTGCCCCTACACGCCCCCTCACCCTCCTCTTCCTCCCACCATGACCCCCCCTCCCATCCCTGCCCCTACACGCCCCCTCACCCTCCTCTCCCTCCCACCATGACCCCCCCTCCCATCCCTGCCCCTACACACCCCCCTCACCCCACTCCCCCCACCATGACCCCCCTCCCACCCTGCCCCTACACCCCCCTCACCCCCTCCCCTCCCACCATACCCCCCCTCCCATCCCTGCCCCTACACGCCCCCTCACCCCCCTCCCCTCCCACCATGACCCCCCTCCCATCCCTGCCCCTACCACGCCCCCTCACCCCCACTCCCCCACTCACCCTGACCCCCCTCCCATCCCTGCCCCTACACGCCCCCCTCACCCTCCTCCCCTCCCACCATACCCCCCCTCCCATCCCTGCCCCTACACGCCCCCTCACCCTCCTCCCCTCCCACCATGACCCCCCCTCCCATCCCTGCCCCTACACGCCCCCTCACCCCCCTCCCCTCCCACCACTGACCCCCCCTCCCATCCCTGCCCCTACACCCCCCCCTCACCCCCCTCCCCTCCCACCATGACCCCCCCCTCCCATCCCTGCCCCTACCACGCCCCCTCACCCCCCTCCCCTCCCACCATGACCCCCCCCCCCATCCCTGCCCCTACACACCCCCCTCACCCCCCTCCCCCTCCCACCATGACCCCCCTCCCATCCCTCCCCTACACGCCCCCTCCCCCCCCTCCCCCTCCCCACCCTCACCCCCCCCTCCCATCCCTGCCCCTACACCCCCCTCACCCCACTCCCCCTCCCACCATGACCCCCCCTCCCATCCCTGCCCCTACACGCCCCCTCACCCCCTCCCCTCCCACCATGACCCCCCTCCCATCCCTGCCCCTCACGCCCCCTCACCCCCTCCCTCTCCCACCATGACCCCCCCTCCCATCCCTGCCCCTACACCCCCCCTCACCCCCCTCCCCTCCCACCATGACCCCCCCTCCCATCCCTGCCCCTACACCCCCCCCTCCCACCCCCCCTCCCCCCTCTCCACCATGACCCCCCCTCCCATCCCTGCCCCTACACCCCCCTCCACCCCACTCCCCCGTCTCACCCATGACCCCCCTCCCATCCCTGCCCCTACACCCCCCTCACCCCACCTCCCCCTCCACCATGACCCCCCCCCACCCTGCCCCTACACCCCCCTCACCCCCTCCCCCTCCCACCATGACCCCCCTCCCATCCCTGCCCCTACACCCCCCCTCACCCTCCTCTTCCTCCAACCATGACCCCCCTCCCATCCCTGCCCCTACACCCCCCCTCACCCTCCTCCTCCTCCCACCATACCCCCCTCCCATCCCTGCCCCTACCCCCCCCTCCACCCTCCTCTCCCCCCACCTCACCCCCCCTCCCACCCTGCCCCTACACGCCCCCTCACCCTCCTCTTCCTCCCACCATGACCCCCCCCCTCCCATCCCTGCCCCTACACGCCCCCTCACCCTCCTCTTCCTCCAACCATGACCCCCGCTCCCATCCCTGCCCCTACACACCCCCTCACACCTCCTCTTCCTCCCACCATTAGCCCCCCTCCCATCCTTTCCCCCATAGGCCCCCTCACCCTCCTCTTCCTCCCATCATTACAGCCTCCCATCTCTGCCCCTGCACACCCCCTCACCCTCCTCTTCGTCCCACCATTAGCCCCCCCCCCCCATTGCCCTCTCGCCCCTCTTTAACATTACCCCCGCCCCACACCCACCCCTGCTACCCCCTACCCCACCCCCATTACCCCCATGCCCTACCTGACCCCCCCATTATCCCCGCCCCTACCAGCTCCATTAGTCCCCACCCCTACCAGCCCTCTATCACCCCTCTACCCGCCCCCATTTCCAACCCACCCCGAACCTGACTCCCCCATTACCCCTGCCCCTATCAGCCCCCATTACCCATTTACCCTCCAACCAGCCCACATTACCCCCAACCAGCCCCCATTACTGCCCTACCCGCCTCCTAACCCGCCCCCATTTCCAACCCGCCCCGTACCTGACACCCCCATTACCCCCGCCCCCTACCAGCCCCCATTACTGCCCTACCCCCGCCCCCTACCCGCCCCATTTCCTACCCGCCCCATACCTGACACCCCCATCTACTGCGCCCCCTACCAGCCCCCATTACTGCCCTACCCGCCTCCTAACCGCCCCCATTTCCAATCCGCCCCGTACCTGACGCCCCCATTACCCCCGCCCCCTACCAGCCCCCATTACTGCCCTACCCGCCCCCTACCCGCCCCATTTCCTACCCGCCCCATACATGACACCCCCCCATTACTGCGCCCCCATACCAGCCCCCATTACTGCCCTTCCCGCCTGCTAACTCGCCCCCATTTCCTACCCGCCCTCTACCCGCCCCCATTACTGCCCTACCCGCCTCCTACTCGCCCCATTTCCTACCCGCCCCCTACCCGCCCCCATTACTGCCCTATCCGCCTCCTACTAGCCCCTATTTCCTACCCGCCCCGTACCTGACACACCATTACCCCCTGCCCCCTCCCAGTCCCCAGTACCATCCACCAGCCCATTATCCCCCTGCCCGTCCCCTACCAGCCCCCCCCCCCCCTTACCCTGCTAACCAGCTCTCATTACCCCCCCCCCTCCTTTACCTACTCCGCTCCCCCCTATACGGCCCTTACCCTACTCCCACCCCGCCCCCTTACCGCCCATTACCCCCTCTTCCTTCCCTTACCGCCCATTACCCCCGCCCTCTCCTCCCCTTACCGCCCATTAACCCCCCCTCTCCGCCCCTTTACCGCCCATTACCCCCCCTCTCCGCCCCTTTACCGCCCAGTAACCCCCCCCCTCTCCGGCCCCTTTACCGCCCATTACCCCCCCCTCTCCGGCCCCTTACCGCCCCTTAACCCCCCCTCTCCTCCCCATTACCGCCCATTACCCCCTCTCCGCCCCAATACCGCCCATTAACCCCCCCCCTCTCCTCCCCTTACCGCCCATTAACCCCCCTCCGCCCCCATACCGCCCATTAGCCCCCCCCCTCTCCGCCCCCTTACCGTCCATTACCCCCCCCTCTCTCGCCCCCATACCACCCATTACCCCACAATCTCAGCCCCTATACCCGCCCATGAACCCCCCCTCTCCGCCCCTTACCGCCCATTACCCCCCTCTCCGCCCCCATACCACCCATTACCCCCCTCTCTCCGCCCCATTACCGCCCATTAACCCCCCCCTCCGCCCCCTTACCCGCCCATTACCTACCCCCCCCCCCTCTGCCCCCAATACCGCCATTAATCCCCCCCCTCTCCGCCCCCTTACCGCCCATTACCCCCACCTCTCCGCCCCCTTACCGCCCATTAACCCCCCCTCTCCGCCCCTTACCGCCCATTACACCCCCCTATCCGCCCCCTTACCGCCCATAACCACCCCCCCCCCCTCTCTGCCCCCTTACCGCCCATTAACCCCCCCCCCTCTGCCCGCTTAGCACCCATAACCCCCCTTCCGCCTCCATACCACCCATTTACCCCCCCCCTCCGCCCCCCTTACCGCCCATTACCCCCCCCCCCCCCTTCTCCGACCCCTTACCGCCCATTACCCCCCCACCCCCTCTCGCCCCCTTACCGCCCATTACCCCCCCCCTCTCCGGCCCCTTACCGCCCATTACCCCCCCCCCCCCTCTCCGGCCCCTTACCGCCCATTACCCCCCACCCCCTCTGCCCCCTTACCGGCCCATTACCCCCCCTCTGCCCCTTACCGCCCATTACCCCCCTCTGCTGCCCCCTTACCGCCCATTACCCCCCCTCTGCCCCCTTAACCGCCCATTACCCCCCCCCCCTCCGCCCCCATACCGCCCATTAACCCCCCTCTGCCCCCTTACCGCCAATTACCCCCCCTCCGCCCCCATACTGCCCATTAACCCCCCTCTGCCCCTTTAGGGGCGCATTCCATATACGCGTAATGCGTAATGCGTTATGCGTTATGCGATATGCGAATGCCATCATTCCATACACGCATAATGCGTAATGCGTTATGCGGCACACGACTGGCTATATATTAAAAAATAAAAATAAACAATTATTCTCCATACTGCTCTGTATATGACCAAATATTGCACTTATAATCTATGTCACTTTTTGTAGGTCACATGGGGGTTCCTACCTTTATTAAAACCAAATTATAGATAAGTATTTCATATTTTTTGTGGCTCTGGTAGCATTTTTAGCAACACGAACCCCCACCACCCACCACTACCCATATGGTTTCCACTCAGCAGCCTTGGATACTGCTTCCTAACAGGTCCGCGCACGCACCTTGTCCCGGCTGTCCGTAATTATCAGTTGCCTCCTCCAGCCTTATATCAATGGACAAATGCGACTGATGCTTTTCTATTCGCACCACCTTTACGCATTACGCATGAGATGTGTCAAAGCAAAACAAACCCGTGAGAAGCACATGGCACATGCTAATACACTGGGTGCAGTTATGAAATGTGCTAGTTTCAGCTCATCTCAGCTCTTGGTTATATATTTCTCTGAAACAAGTTTTTTGTTGACACAATTGACATTTTAATATTTAGAACAAGAATTACTTATGTCTAATCAATGGTGATTTAAACATCAGCCTGTAAAGTGAGTGAAATTGTATGTTTTCTTAGCTCAAAATGCTTAATTATGGAGAGTTGTGTCATAAACATATTCATTGTATTATTACATTGCATCCATCCATCCATGTTTGTGCAAAATTGTTATGTACTTTGATTAATTTTGAATAAAATCAAAGTTTTGCCTACGCGTATTGGCAAACTCAATGGCTCTACGCCTTTGCTTTGCTGCCAATGCTGTTTTCAGCGCATGCACAGTCAGAACGGTTATCTAGTCTATAGGACTCGGAGGGACCAAGCCCTGACTGACTCAGTGACAGGATCACGTGACCGAGTGGGACGTCGTATCATGGCGCCGATGGTACTGTAGTTCGTAGGGCAGCACTATAAAGCTACACCTGTCAAAAAAGGTGAGTGATAATAGCAGAAAATTCATGCACCTCTGTGCCTGGCCTTTGAAACGAGCACAGTGGCGACCTCTGTTGAAACAAAGGCCAGGGGACCAGGCTACTGCAGGGATGGCAGGTTGGTGATTTGTCAGGGACTGGTTGGCGATTGATTTGCGACCAATCGTCATTTAATTGCAGATCGGTCGCAAATCAGTCCCCGATCAATCTCGCAATGGTCATCGTCCAGTAGAGATGTAGCATCGGATTTTACTAGGACGCAAAACCTCCAAAACTATACAAGTTATATCAAAGCATGCAAATCTGAATAATAATCTGCTTTTGTTTGGTTTTCCTTCACCTTTCCTTAATTTTGTTTCTTCTTTCTAATTCCTAAACACATCGCATTATATTAAAAATCAGGGATAAAAGTCGTCTCCAGCAATAATCGCGGAAATCAAGCAGAGAGGATTACACCGGTGGCAAATTTCCCTGAAAACTCGGATTCCCTCCCCCCCCCCCCCCCCCCATAGGATTTGCACTCTCAGTGAAACACAAAAATATGGGAGAAGACAGGTTTCAACTTCCCTATGTGTTGTGGTTATTTTATCGCCCATACACATCTATATCTTGCTTGGGTGTTATGTTCTCGCAACATCTAAGGTCATATAAAAACAAGATTCGAACTAACCATGTGTTGCCATATGCATCATGATTCCTTGGCATTTTTGTCAACGTTAATCTGTAAATATCAATAATCGCGGAAATCTGCGAAATCATGGATATCTTTCATCTCTCAAAAATTATTATGCAAGCAGCGTCCTAGCTTCTTGCCTGCCTGTCGTGCATTGCCAACTATTGTAAAGTCCCGGATGTAAACAGCGGGTGCAGCAACCTTTTTTTTTTTTTTTGTTCAAGTGTTTTTTATTCCTCTGAATAACATGTTGTCAGTGCTAATGCACTGGTCTTCCAGCCCTAATCACAATTGCCTCTACACAGTAAACAAATCTACAACAATATACAAATAGACAATTACAGGAAAATAAGCAAAACATCGTTACATGAATGATAGTTAAAGAACAAGATAAGAAAAAATAGAAACACATGCGGGGAGGTAACTAAGTTAGACTAGTATGGCAGGCATTAGTAGGGGTGGGGCACAGCTGGTTATCTTTCTAGTAGTAACATACTCTTTGAAAGGGTGATGGGGGATGTAGGGTGGGCCTTTGTGATTGAACTTACGTTCATGGTAATCTCAGGTGGGGCCTATTGAGTTAGTAAGTACGTTAATATTGATTAATCATGTACCTCAGTAGGATCCAACTACAATCATTTCCAGGCTCAGTCCATTGTAGATGAGTTTTTGGTCTAGTTGGCCGCTACTGGTTGGGTTTACAGTGTTTGTTTGGGGGTGGGGGAGCGGGGGGACAGGGAAAGGAACGGCAAACACCGACCCAGTGTATCATTGATCTGCTTTGGCCTAGGCTGGTTGATTTAAATGTGCATGGAGGTTTATCTTGAAAGTTTTGTAACAATCACTGTTCCTGACACGTGCTGGTAGTTGGTTCCAGAGTGCTCCCCCCAGAACAACCGGTGACTTTTTCATTTTACTAGTTTTAACATGCGGCACTTTCAGGAGGGTGGCTTGTGCTGCACGTGTGGCTTGTGTAGGTGTGTCTATGTAATATGGGTCTTTCGCACGGTGGTACATTAGGCCTAATAGGTGCTTGTCTCGGTGAATATTTAGGGCATCTAGTTTAGCTTTATTGTGCATCTCAATGGTATGTAGTGTTTTTCCTTTAAATACTGTGCGCAAACCTCTATTAGTTAGTCTTAAAGCTGCTGCATCTTGTAAAATATTCCGATTTACAGCATTGGTGGGGGGAATGCAAATGTTCTATTACTGATTGGCATACGTGACCAGGTGCCTGATTGATTGGTAAATAGACATAGTGGTGCTGGCAGGGCTGTGTGTAAGCAGCACTCAGAGCCTTCCCCCTCCCCTCTCTGCTAGTCAGGATCACCACACTCAGGCTCAAGGCAGGTGGTGGCCAGGGGAGCCACACAGCTTGGTGGTGGTGGGCAGATCACGGGTAACCATGGGGACCAGGAATGCTGGATCCCTATTGGTAGAGCTAAGAAAGCTCCATTGGTGGAATAGAGTAGGGTAATACTCTACACTGAATCCATGTACCATATAAATAATAAACAAGAGGGCTTGACTCTCTCTCTCTTCTTTCACACTTAATACTCTTCCTTTCTCTTTATTTGTAGTTTCACTATAGCCTGCCTACACCACCACAGATTCGAGCCGTAGACTGTACATACTGGTCACCACAACAGGTGGTAAATCTATTAGTTGGAGGAAGGATTCAACTTTACATACTTTATGGATACCTAGTCTTTACATAATTGGCGACCACGACGGTTATTGATATTATATAGTTAGTAATACTATACGGTTAGACTACGACGAATTTATAATGATATTTCGGTTCTAAATTGACGGTGGGTTCAATTTCACATTATTAGACACGATGGGTTGACTGCGGTAGTTACTAAAACGGTGTTATTTTAGTACTGTATGGAGACCAAGTCTCTTTACAATCTGTTGAAACCTAATACCCCTGTCACACTACGACGTAACGAGCCAACGTGAGCCTAACGTGGTCATTTTTCGTCATTACGTTGCCGTACGTTATGATGACGTCAGAATGATGTTAGAATGACGTCGAGCTACGTCACATTACGTCGTGTTACGTCGAGTTATGTCAAGGTTTTGGACATGTTCAAAACTTTCGACGTAGCTCGAACGTGAGGGTTTACGTTCGCCATACGTTCTGTTCACATTCAGTGAATGTCAATGACGTTAAACGGACGTTATTCCAATGCTGCTCACTACGTTCAACTACGTTCCACTACGTTGATCCACATTAAACCGAGTGCAAATGCCCACGTGGCGTAATGGGAACATCAGGAGAACGTCAGGAGAACATCAGGAGAACGTCAGGAGAACGTCAGGAGAACGTCAGGAGAACGTGCATTCAATGTACGTTCAACGTCTCATGACATATGTAACGTAACGTAACGTTCTTCTGGCGATGGAATAACGTTCATAACGCTCCGTGAGCGTAATGACGTTGTCCTCTCTCGTTGAATGACGGTATCACTATGCTTTACCGACGTTACGCTCTCGTCCACTACGCTGCATCCACGTTCAACTTGTGCCCAAATTTGCATACTACGCCGAGAAGTTCAACGTCCTTCACGTTCTCCCCACGCCGACGTCATTACATCGTAGTGTGACAGGGCAAGCATCATACTCGCCCAGATTCTATCCAACGCGTCCAACTAAAGCCGTGTTCACACCGGAAAAGTTTAAAGCGATGTAGACAAGGCGAATCATATGAATCGATTTAAATGCGCGTTCACACGGACCGAGTTTGAAAGTGTTTCGCGTTCACACGGGCAGTGCTTTGCGTCGATTTAAGGTGGAAATCGATATCTGCGCATGAGCAAGTCAAGACTAACCAGCGCCAGTTTCGCTTAGTCGACGTCGGCACTAGAGAGTGTGGGTTCGACCTAGATCTGTTTCGACTGAATCGTATTGTTTTGGAATGGTCAAAACTTCTGCTGGGCAGTGAAACCCTAAAAGTAAATGATGAAAAAACTATCTGTGCACCTCTAGCAGGTTCATAGACCAAATTATATAATATGCACTTTTGATCGACCGGAAAGTCAACAAACTAAGGTCTCGACTGCGCATGTGTGTCATGTCTTAATCCGCCTCAAGTAAGTCGGTTGGGTTCGCACATGCCACTTGTTTCGATTTAAGCTAAATCGCTTCATCTATACTACCTCGCGAGGTGGTTTATTTGAAGCGAACTAGATGTATCGATTCAGCCCTAAATCGCATTAGCGTAGTGTCCACACGGCGAATGTGAGTCAAACTAGGCAAGTCGATTTATATGAATCGAATTAACTGCCGCAGTGTGAACGGGGCTTTAGACACTGGCACACTTATCACACATGTATTGCTGCATAGAAGGAAATACTAAGTCAATTTTGTGAACCTGTTACTGTGAATCCGATAATGTCAGGCCAAAATTAAATGTGCATGCTTTCACTTCAAATAGCTCCGAAGTCAGCCATTTATCGTAGAATAAAAAGTAATTCGAACAAAAGTAAAGTAGATCATTAGGATAAACTGCGTATATATATAATGTATAGAAATTGTGAATAAAAATGTTTTAATATCTTTAATTTTTTTTTTTTTTTACGAGGCAGAAACCAAAAACCATGGGACTATGTAAGTTTAAACAAGAAGTAACTCACCATCTTGTAAAAAATATACGGATTTTGGGATAAGAATTATATATTGGCACAAGGCATTATTATTCATTGGAGTGGGGACAATGTTATGTAAACTAAAAGCAATAGTATCCCACTCCCATTGTACATGATAATAAGTGATGTGAAATATATGTTATATATGATGCCTGAGATTACAGAGATCTATTGTAACTGTTGCAACTACCTGTTCACGCCATGACCATGAGGTGGGCCCACCCCAGCCTCATTTGCATATGCACTCAGGGCACCACCTGCAGCTGAGTTGAGTGACAGCCACCTCCACTGGAGGTTGGCTCCCACCCCAGCTGTGGGGGTGCCTGATTGGTTGACTGTGGGACTGCCTAGTCACCTACACTACCTTGGCTCTCTCACCACACTAGCCTCATTTTGAGATTCATTAAGTATTCAAGATTCTGCTTCAGACACACTGAAGAGAGATCACTCTACTCCTGGCTCTTGAGTGAGACACACCTACTCTTGAGCAGGAACCCCAGACACTCTGTCTGATGCTAGGCAAATTCATATATTCCAATTGAGTGTGTACACAGCCATAGGACTCCTGTACATGCTAAAGTAGTAATGGGATACTGTGTGGACAGAAGGTAAGGAGTGTGGGTGATAGGCCACTGGTAGGTGGACAGGAGTTGATGCCAATAAAGCACAACTTCTCCACTGTTTATCTGTGTGACTTGTCTTCATTCTTCTTTAGTATTGGTTACTGAGTTGATAGTCGGTATTTGAATAACAGCACCACAGGTGATATGAAGGGGGACAGTTTTTAATATTATCTGGTGTCCTAAACGCGGCCAGGCATTCAGAAATATTAGAATCTGATAAGAACTTAAAGAAGTCACTTAGCATCACCTTCTCACTAAGGTTAACGACTCAATTACTTTGCATCACAAACAGCTATCTCACCTAATTATGTCTCAGTTGAACACTGATATGACCCTAGATGTTGCGAAGAGGTAAAACCCCAACAAACAAATGTGTGTATATGTATATATGTATATGTGTATATGTATTATGTATTATGTATATATATATATGTATATATGTATATATGTATATATCTATATATGTATATATGTATATGTATATGTATATATGCATATGTATATGTATATATGTATATATGTATATATGTATATGTACATATGTATATGTATATATCTATATATGTATATATGTATATAATTATGAAGAGTTCAGGTGCAAAACCATGTAAACGCCAAAATGGAGATAAACATCAGAATCAAACCTACAAAACAATGTTTTTTTTATATCCCCACTCTTCTGTTCATGGTCCATAACCATGTGATCATATGAAAAGTGGAATTAGTGAGTTTAACATTATTTTCAGGAACAAATCTGTTTTTTAAACTACATTTTTGGATTGGCGTTTACATGGTTTTGTGCATGCACTCTTCATATGTATACAAATACATTTGTATATGTATATATGTATAAGTATATATGTATATGTATATATGTATATGTATATAGATGTATGTATATATGTATATATATATATATGTATTTGTATGTATGTGTATTTATGTAAGTATGTGTGTATATACTTTATTATGAGGTTAAAGACAAATCATTAAGTACTACCATACCGCTTCTATCTACCGTTGTATTATATTAAAGTTGCAGAGTCCGGTAGTCTTGAGTGTCTGCCATATTTGTTACATGAAAATATTAAGTTGATCATTATAATCTACTGTATATAGTTGAATTGAAAAAATTACAAATTAATGTTGGCATGTACGTCAAACGGTAGATAAAGGATTCACCCGGTACTCGCAGTACACGGGTGAACGACAACGTAGTCTAAATACGGGCGAAAATAGCTTTAGTATGGAACAGAGCGTAGAATGCCTGCCTCCAGTATCAAATGGATACTTCTACAGGCACAGAGTTGGTGAAATGGGAGAGAATGCAAAAAGACAAGATGGCGGCTGCAGAACGCCGTCGATTTCACTTTTAAAATCTTATTAAACTAGATATTATATTATATTTTTCAACTAAAGGTAGCGGGCTATCAATAAGACATATGTAAAGAATAATTGTTGCTTCTTAGATTGTGAAATTAGGCTCTCAATTCTTTGACCCGCATTTTCGACAGCTTTTACATAGGGTTGGTTTGCACCCCTACTGCAGCAGTACGGGGTGAAACTTGTATCTAGTCAAACGGTAGCAGGTTCGGTTAAATTGACTTAGTATCCTCCTCTGTTGGTAGACCATGGGATCATGGGTTCGCACCCTGGTCGAGTCAAACCAATGACTTAAAAATTGATACTTGTTGCTTCCTAGCCAGGTGCTCGGCATTATTAGCATAGGGCAAGGACTGGTTGGCTCAGTGTCAGGATAATGTGACTGAGTGGGATATCAGGTCATGATGCTGGTGGCCTGGTCTCCGAGTGGGGCAGCACTATAAAGTTGCCATGAGTGCGCACTGACACAAGTCGGTACCCATCCTGATATGACATTAGATGTTGCTAGGATGTAAAAAAAATAACAAACAAACAAACAAAACGTCTATGCAGCAAGAAATGTTTAATAAGCACTCCAGTATTCTAAGTTGGATGTGTAGGATGTAACCATTTGAGACTTCACTTTAATCTCACACTTGTAATATCCTCATGTGTTACTGTTAGCTGAGTGTTACACTTTTAAAATCAGGAGAATCCATAATGTAAATAATCCCCCATTATCACCCACACAATAAAGACTATCCAGTGCCCCTCCCCCCTCCCCCCCCCCATCTACAAATGGGGTGTTCCATTCAGTGAGCGTCCGGATGCATCTAATTTTCCACTATCTGGCTTTTTTATATTTATTTTACTAAATGTATTTTATTCAGCGAATCATGTGTTTTGTCAGCGCCAGAGCACTGGTCTTCCGGCCGTTCAGTACAATTTGTTGGTTCATAGATGACAATATCAGTTGCAATAATAACCACATGAAAATCCTGTTCGATAATAGAAGCTATATTAGTTGTAATAGTAACTGCATACAATTCCAGTTTAACATATGTATTATGCATCTGGTGAGTATGCATCACATTGTATTGCATGATTCTAGAATTGTCTTTAAACACTTCTTTCTTCCTTTGTCTCTCTCTCTTCTTTTTTCAAAAAGATATACCATATCGCCAATATACATATATATATATTATATTGCGAATATGCCAATCAGTCGATCCAGTCACCAATACCAGATGTGAGAAACCTGCCCATTGTTGGATCCCATCACAAGTGTTTTGTATTGTGTGGCCTAATGATGGGATCGGAAGTCTGAAATTGCAGTGGGGACTTACATCAGACAGGTTTTATGTCAATTTCAAGGAAAGTGTAAGGTAATAGGTTTTGAAAGAAGGTGTAGTAGGGTGGGGTAGGGATGGGAAGGGGTTCAGCATGCAGGGCCGTGTAGTGCATTTGAGAACATTTATATATATATATATATATATATATATATGTATGTAAAAGGGTCAGGGAAAGGATGGCCTTTAGAATACCTATAACTGTGTAGGGGTCTGAGAGGCCTGTTGTATTTTCAATAAGTTTTTAAATTCAAAGAGCCTTGTGGACTGTCTTGTCCTCACTGGGAGTTTATTCCATAATGTGCTACCTCTGTAAATCGGTGCTCTAGTCAGCTTGTTTGTTAGTGGCTTGGGTATTTTTAGAAGTGTAGCATCGCTCTGTCTGGTTACTCTGTTTGTATGGTCAACATATTGTTCATCATTGGATCTTTTATACATGAGAGTGAGGAGTGTCCCTCCTCTGGCTAATGTAGCTGACTTGTGCTTTAGCATGCATTTCCTTTACAGACAGGCTTTTTCCTCTGTAGACAATTTTAAATGCCCTGTTTTGAATCCTCTGTAATTTGTTTTCTTGTTGTTTTGTCAGCAATCCATATATTAAATCATTGTAGTCAGGCTGTATTCTCGCTCATGTAGTCCCTAATTTTTCTGAAAGTTGTCATTTTTATGGCTATCATTTGATTAAGTCTTGAGAGTTGTTGATTACCATTTAGTGTGGAATCGAGTGTGGTCCCATAATATTTGCATATATATATATGATGTATAACATATTATGCGAGTATAAAGATACGTAAGGGAATATTACTTATTATTATAGTTATCTTCCATAAGATACAACACTTTAGCAGTGGCACCATCTCGCCGACCTCACATCTCCCGGATGTTGACCAGTGTCAACTGAGAGAGATATATATATATATATATATATATATCATCATCATCATGCTGTCGGTCGCGATGCGACAAAGACTGCTTTCATTACTTGACTGCCGCTCTCCATTTAGCTCTCTGCTGTGAGAGTTGCGTCCATGAGTCGGTCTGTATGTCTCTCAGCTTCAGGTTTCTCTTGATGGTATCCTTGAACTGGAGACGAGGGCGCCCTCTCTTTCTGTAACCAGAAGACAGTTGAGAATAGAGGATCTGCTTTGGTAGCCTGTCTGACGACATCCTCATGAGGTGTCCAGTCCACCGGAGATTCTTTTTGATCAGAAGATCTTCCATAGAGGGCAGCCCCATCCGTTCAAGTATTTCCTTATTTGTCACTTTGTCCTTCCAGGTTAGCCTCATGATTGAACGCAGATGTTGCATCATGAAGGTATGCAGCTTTTTCACCTGTCGTCTGTACACTGTCCAGGCCTCGGCTCCGTATAGTAGGGTGGATAGCACGATTGCATGGTAGATCTTGCCTTTGACCCGAATGGACACATGGTGGTTGTTCCAGAGTCTCTGGCGTAGTCGGCCGAAAGATGCGCTAGCTTTGGCCATCCTCCTCTTTATTTCAACATCAATGCGTCCATCACTTGATATAGTGCTTCCGAGGTAGGTGAATTCTGGCACAGAGTTCAGCTTGTTTCTGTCAACCATGATCTCCTCCTCTTGGGTTCTTGTAGAGTTGGGTTGGTACAGCACCTCCGTCTTCTTGATGTTAATCTTCAGGCCGAACTTCTTTGATGCATCGGAGAAAGCGTCCACTATTTTCTGGATCTCTTCAGCAGAGTGGGCAACCAGTGCACTGTCATCTGCGAATAGCAGCTCTCTCACCAGTATCCGAGTAGTCTTGGTCTTCGCTCTGAAGTGTGCGACATTGAATAGGTCAGCGCTCTGTCTGGACTGTATATAGATGCCATCCCCCATGTCTCGGAAAGCCTCATCGAGCATTGCTGATAGGAAGATGGAGAAGAGCGTGGGGGCCAGTACACAACCTTGCTTGACCCCATTGGTAACCCCAAACGATTCCGACACTTCCCCTCCAACACTAACGTTCGCCATCATTCCTGTATGTAGAGCCTCGATCTACATACAGATCATACATAGAGATTCCTGTATGTAGAGCCTCGATCTACATACTGTATGTAGAGCCTCGATCATAGTTGTGAACTTCCATCCATACTTCCTCAGTAGCTGCCATATCCCGGTCCTCCTGACTGTATCAAACGCCTTAGTGAAATCAACAAATACCTTGTACAGTGGTCGGTCCTGCTCAGTGCACTTTTCTTGTAGCTGTCGGAGACAAAATATCATATCCACGGTGCTCCGGTTACCTCTAAAGCCACACTGTGACTCCGGAACTACATTTCATGAAAGCTGCCTGCAAAAGTGTTGAAGTGCTGCTGGCTTTTCAAGTTACCAGTGGCACTCTCTCGGGGAGCAAATAGAGGTTTCACACCGGCAAGAACATGTCAAGACAGGCGCAAAACTATTTGTCCCTGCAGTGGCTAGTCGGGAGATGTTGGGAGTTCCATACATCAACCGCCCTTAATGCTGCCACAGTGACATGGTTTTCTGTTTAGGGTTTGCTCCCTTAGCCTTTGGTTCTGTCAAGAACCTGTACCACAAGGCAGTGGTTTACAACTCTGCAGGGCAGGGGCAGCAAACTCCCTGAGGTATTGCTATACCTGCAATACCTGCATACCATAATCCATATATATACTTACACACATACACACATACACACACACATATGTCTATATATATGGACCAGACAGGATGGCCGAATGAGTTGAGCGTCTGTCTCCTGTTTTGGGAGATCAGGGAATCCCAATGCATGGCTTTGTGGGTACGAACCCTGGACAAGTCAAACAAATGACTTAAAAATTGATACTTGTCACTTCCTAGCCAGGCACTCACCATTATTAAGATAGGGCAAGGACTGGTTGCCTCAGTGTCAGGATAATGTGACTGAGTGAGATATCAGGTCATGGTGCTGGCAGTCTGGTCTCCCTGTGGGCCAGCACTATAAAGTTACCATGAGTGTGCACAGTCACAAGTCGGTACCCATCCTGATTTGACCTTAGATGTTGTTAGGACGTAAAACAACAAACAAACAACCTATATATATGCATTCATATGCATATATACTTATATAAATCTATAGAGAGAGAAGAGAGAGAGAGGGAGAGGGGGAGAGGGGGAGAGGGGAGCAGCGGGAGAGAGGGAGCAGGGGCAGCAGGGGTGCAGGGGGAGGGGGTGTGAAGGAGAGTGAGATTGTTATGTATAACCATACATGTGTGATATGTGTGTATGTACTACACACGCTGGTTGCCGACATGTCAGGTTTCACAGGGTGAATGCCCCAGTACACATTGTACATGTTACGCGTAACATGGGTAATTCTCGGGGTGGGAGAACGACGACTTTCTCATAAGGTTAAGCACTGACATCACCTGTGGCATTACGAGAATACTATCGTCAATAATGAGCCTACCCGGTCAGCGGTGGCTGAAGTACAGTGGTGCCACCTAGCGGGTACTGCCCAAACTAAACTTGACACAGACCCAGTAACCTAATTATTTCCCGCCAAACGCCAATGGTCACGTGACCATCACATCCAGGCTAGCCTAAGAGAGCTCACTTAACCCGCAGCAGCCGAACGATCAGCACCACATCGAGCGTCGACCCACCCACCCACACCACTAGAACATGCAGTAGCAGTAGGGTTGAGGGCTCGGGTCCAGCGCACCTCGCCTGGAATTGATCCGGGTGGGGGGTGGGGGGGTGGCGGGGGTGCACCGGCAGGGGAAAAACAACTGGCTTGGGGGGAGGTGGGGGGAAGGTCAGGTACCTACTGAGTAGAACACTAAAAATCCTGAACATTGAACACTCCGAACCACTAACCACTAATAATGAAACTTAATGAAATAGAAGAAAAGAAAAAGAAAATTCCACATTATAATGCTCGGTCTCCCGTCTCGTGAATTAAGCCCTCCTGCACACCAGTCTCACCAGGCAGCAGGTCGCACCGCGCCCACTTACAGACCCCACACGCCGCAGTCAGCCTGCCCGCCAGCCTGCCTGTCAGCCTGCCTGTCAGCCTGCCTGCCTGTCTGACCTTAGGTCGCCATGAAAGCACCCACCTCAAACACAACCACACCCGCCGCCACAACACAAATAGCACCAGCCGGCCGGGCACACATCACCTACCTGGGGTGGGGTTATACTCCAGGGTATCCTGTATACATCCTAGAGGAGGCTACCGCAGTGGCCGCTGGAGTATCGCCGTGGTAGACGCCGAGTCCAGATTATACACAACTGTCCCGTTGTGAGGAGTTACAGTGGCCGGCACCTAGTACACAACTGTCCCGTTGTCAGTGGTTACTGTGATTACAGAGGTAGAAGCTAGTACACAACTGTCCTGTTGTGAGGAGTTACAGTGGCAGGCACCTAGTACACAACTGTCCCGTTGTCAGTGGTTACTGTGATTACAGAGGTAGACAGCTAGTACACAACTGTCGTGTTGTCAGTGATTACTGTGATTACAGTGGTAGAACCTAGTACACAACTGTCCTGTTCTCACTGGTTACTGTGATTACAGAGGTAAACACCGAGTACACAACTGCCCGGTTGTCAGTGATTACTGTGATTACAGAGGTAGACACCTAGTACACAACTGTCGTGTTGTCAGTGATTACTGTGATTACAGTGGTAGAACCTAGTACACAACTGTCCTGTTGTCAGTGGTTACTGTGATTACAGAGGTAGACACCTAATACACAACTGTCCCGTTGTCAGTGGTTACTGTGATTACAGTGGTAGAACCTAGTACACAACTGTCCTGTTGTCAGTGGTTACTGTGATTACAGCGGTAGACACCTAGTACACAACTGTCCCGTTGTCAGTGATTACTGTGATTACAGTGGTATAACCTAGTACACAACTGTTCTATTGTCAGTAGTTACTGTGATTACAGTGGTAGAACCTAGTACACAGCTGTCCCGTTGTCAGTGATTACTGTGATTACAGTGGTAGAACTTTGTACACAACTGTCCCGTTGTCAGTGGTTACTTTGATTACAGTAGTATACACCTAGTACACAACTGTCCCGGTTTTCAGTGATTACTGGGATTACAGAGGTAGACACCTAGTACACAACTGTCCCGTTGTCAGTGGTTACTGTGATTACAGTGGTAGAACCTAGTACACAACTGTCCCGTTATCAGTGATTACTGTGATTACAGTGGTAGACACCTAGTACACACTGTCCCGGTGTCAGTGATTACTGTGATACAGAGGTAGACACCAGTACACAACTGTCCGTTGTCAGTGATTACTGTGATTACAGTGGTAGAACTTTGTACACAACTGTCCCGTTGTCAGTGGTTACTGTGATTACAGAGGTAGACACCTAGTACACAACTGTCGTGTTGTCAGTGATTACTGTGATTACAGTGGTAGAACCTAGTACACAACTGTTCTGTTGTCAGTAGTTACTGTGATTACAGTGGTAGAACCTAGTACACAACTGTCCCGTTGTCAGTGATTACTGTGATTACAGTGGTAGAACCTAGTACACAACTGTCCTGTTGTCAGTGGTTACTGTGATTACAGTGGTATAACCTAGTACACAACTGTTCTATTGTCAGTAGTTACTGTGATTACAGTGGTAGAACCTAGTACACAACTGTCCCGTTGTCAGTGATTACTGTGATTACAGTGGTAGAACTTTGTACACAACTGTCCCGTTGTCAGTGGTTACTTTGATTACAGTAGTATACACCTAGTACACAACTGTCCCGGTGTCAGTGATTACTCTGACTACAGAGGTAGACACCCAGTACACAACTGTCCCGTTGTCAGTGGTTACTGTGATTACAGTGGTAGAACCTAGTACACAACTGTCCTGTTGTCAGTAGTTACTGTGATTACAGTAGTAGACACCTAGTACACAACTGTCCCGGTGTCAGTGATTACTGTGAATACAGAGGTAGACACCCAGTACACAACTGTCCCGTTGTCAGTGGTTACTGTGATTACAGTGGTAGAACCTAGTACACAACTGTCCTGTTGTCAGTAGGTACTGTGATTACAGTAGTAGACACCTAGTACACAACTGTCCCGGTGTCAGTGATTACTGTGAATACAGAGGTAGACACCCAGTACACAACTGTCCCATTGTCAGTGGTTACTGTGATTACAGTAGTAGACACCCAGTACACAACTGTCCCGTTGTCAGTGGTTACTGTGATTACAGTAGTAGACACCCAGTACACAACTGTCCCGTTGTCAGTGGTTACTGTGATTCCAGTAGTAGACACCCAGTACACAACTGTACCGTTGTCACCGGTTACTGTGGCTACAGTAGTAGAGACCTAGTCCAACTTGTACAACTGAGCCCGTTGTTAGGAGGAGTTGCTGTATGAAGCACCATAGAGTCCATAGTGACGGATCCTTTCCTCCAGGACCTAAGCAGCAGCTGACGTCCTCCTGTGGACAGTTACAGGGTGGTCTGTGGACTCCCTGCACGGTGACCACGTGAGGTGTGGGCTATGTATGTTTGTATGTGTGCAAAGTGGGTGGGAGTGTATGTGCTGGATCCATGTGTGTGTGTGTTGGGGGGTGACACCTGTGTAATTTACACACCTCCTATGAGGGTAACTTTACGTGTGCACGACACACGGCACCACCTCGTCACCTGCCTGGTGGACTCCGTCTGTACCGTGGTGGTGCCGGTGGTGGCCGTGAGATCCTACAAGGTGCACACACGTACACATTCTGGTGCCCGGTGTTTAGACGTTCCGCCCACCGTGAGGTGTGGATTGGCGCCCGGGGTCGGAGTAGAGGGACCGGAAGGTGGGGCGGTACGACCGGGAGCAGGGGCTACGGCACAGGGGGTGAGGGTGATGGCCAGTCACATCCCTGAGGGAGCGGCGGGGAGAGGGACAGGCAGGTGTGGGGTGAGGGCCAGACACAGCACGGAGGGAGCGGCGGGGAGAGGGACAGGCAGGTGTGGGATGAGGGCCAGGCACAGCACGGAGGGAGCGGTGGGGAGAGGGACAGGCAGGTGTGGGATGAGGGCCAGACACAGCACGGAGGGAGCGGCGGGGAGAGGGACAGGCAGGTGTGGGATGAGGGCCAGACACAGCCCGGAGGGAGCAGTTGGGAGAGGGACAGTCGGGTGTGGGGTGAGGGTTAGACACAGCACGGAGAGAGCGGCGGGGAGAGGGACAGGCAGGTGTGGGATGAAGTCCGGGCACAGCTCGGAGAGAGCAGTGGGGAGAGGGCCAGGCAGGTGTGGGATGAGTGCCAGACACCGCACGGAGAGAACAGCGGGGAGAGGGCCAGGCAGGTGTGGGATGAGTGCCAGACACAGCACGGAGGGAGCGGCGGGGAGAGGGCCAGGCAGGTGTGGGATGAGGGCCAGACACAGTTCGGAGGGAGCAGCGGGGAGAGGGCAAGGCAGGTGTGGGATGAGGGCCAGACACAGCACGGAGGGAGCAGCGGGGAGAGGGCCAGGCAGGTGTTGGATGAGGGCCAGACACAGCCCGGAGGGAGCAGTTGGGAGAGGGACAGGCAGGTGTGGGATGAGGGCGAGGCACAGCCCGGAGGGAGCGGTTGGGAGAGGGACAGGCAGGTGTGGGATGAGGGCCAGACACAGTTTGGAGGGAGCAGCGGGGAGACGGACAGGCAGGTGTGGGATGAGGGCCAGACACAGTTTGGAGGGAGCAGCGGGGAGACGGACAGGCAGGTGTGGGATGAGGGCCAGACACAGTTTGGAGGGAGCAGCGGGGAGACGGACAGGCAGGTGTGGGATGAGGGCCAGACACAGTTCGCAGGGAGCAGCGGGGAGACGGACAGGCAGGTGTGGGATGAGGGCCAGACACAGCCTGGAGGGAGCGGTTGGGAGAGGGACAGGCAGCTGTGGGATGAGGGCCAGGCACAGCACGGAGGGAGCGGTTGGGAGAGGGACAGGCAGGTGTGGGATGAGGGCCAGGCACAGCCTGGAGGGAGCGGTTGGGAGAGGGACAGGCAGCTGTGGGATGAGGGCCAGGCACAGCACGGAGGGAGCGGTTGGGAGAGGGACAGGCAGCTGTGGGATGAGGGCCAGGCACAGCACGGAGGGAGCGGTTGGGAGAGGGACAAGCAGGTGTGTGATGAGGGCCAGACACAACCCGGAGGGGGCGGCGGGGAGAGGGACAGGCAGGTGTGGGATGAGGGTCAGGCACAGCACGGAGGGAGCGGTGGGAAGAGGGACAGGCAGGTGTGGGATGAGGGCCAGACACAGCCCGGAGGGGGCGGCGGGGAGAGGGACAGGCAGCTGTGGGATGAGGGCCAGGCACAGCACGGAGGGAGCGGTTGGGAGAGGGACAAGCAGGTGTGTGATGAGGGCCAGACACAGCCTGGAGGGAGCGGCGGGGAGAGGGATTGGCAGGTGTGGGATGAACTGAGATAGGGTGAGGGCAATACAGACACAGCCCGGAGCAGGGCAACGAAGGAGGCGGAGGAGATAGATGAGGGGTTTGGGGGTGAGGGCGAGGAAGGATTAATTAAAGTTGCACAACCCGATGGTTTTGAGTGTCTGCTATATTTTTAAGACGAATATATGCCCTACTAGTTGACTGTTATAATCTACTTGAATTTAGTTGGGGGAAAAAACTACTTTTAGTTTTATATTCAAAGGTTAACTTCGGAAGTATTTGAAGTAAAAGTATGCTAAATTAAATTTGGCGTAAACAATAAAATGCTGGATATAGGCTTTGATTACCTATTTTTATTAGCATATCATAATACTCATAGCACAGCAGCACCAAACTGCCATAAATATGTAATGAGTGCATTCGTATCTAAGTTGGATATGTTGGATTAGATCTAGGTAAATGTTTTGATTTAGACAAATTGTTGACTTAATCGGGTTATGTGGCTTTAAATTTAATATTAGCGATACACAATGCGCAGCAAACACGGGATTCTCTCTATTATGCCAGGTACACACCTACCGTTTATCCGCACCCACCTACCGTTTACGATCTAAAACTGCCCGTTTCGCGCACAAAAATCGCTAGGTGTGCGCTCCCCACGCACACCTAGCGATTGCGATTCGCGACTAAAAACTCAGTTTTAGGGCTAAAACGGGCCGATTATGATTGCGATTCGCGATTCGAAAAATGAATCGGCCCGTTTTCAGTTTTAAGCGGGTCGGGTCGAGTCGCGAGTTTTAGTGCGCGAATCGTATACGGTAGGTGTGTACTTGGCATTACTCGTAGTAGTATTAGTTTCACCACTTCCAATAGCTGCCCAAGCCCCCCCCTCCCCCACCCTACCCACATGCCCCCTCACACCCCAACTCACCCACAACACCGCCCCTACCGCACTCCGCGTGCCATCATGCCAAAAAAAGAGGCTTAATTAAATAGGAGGTGAGTCGCCATGGAGACTAAACGGGCTGTCACATAAGACGCATCGCCCAAACTTATGCTGACGTAAGTGATTTTTGGCCGCTAGGTTGGGATACTTTGTAATGCGTTATGCATTCATTATGCATACGTCGATGTATGTCGAGGTACATCGATGTACGTTGACGTACGTCGACGCATGTTAGGGGGTCGCAAAAGTTTTGTGCATGCACAAAACTTTCGACGTACGACAACGTATGGGTGTTACGTTGGCTGTACGTTATGTATGCATTAGGCGTACGTCGATGTACATTAGACATACGTTATACCCCAGTTACACTACGACGTAACGAGCCAACGTGAGCCTAACGTGGCCATTTTTCGTCATTACGTTGGGTTAGGTCATGATGACGTCAGAATGACGTTAGAATGACGTCGAGTTACGTCACATTACGTTGTGTTACGTTGACTTACGTCAAGGTTTTGGACATGTTCAAAACTTTCGACGTAGCTCGAACGTAAGGGTTTACGTTCGCCGTACGTTCTGTTCACGTTCAGTGAACGTCAATGACGTTAAATGGACGTTATTCCAACGCTGCTCACTACGTTCAACTACGTTCCACTACGTTGACCCACATTAAACCGAGTGCAAATGCCCACGGGGCGTAATGGGAACGTCAGGAGAACGTCAGGAGAACGTCAGGAGAACGTCAGGAGAACGTAGGGAGAACGTGCATTCAACGTACGTTCAACGTCTCATGACGTATGTAAGTCACGTAACGTTCTTCTGGCGATGGAATAACGTTCATAACGTTCCGTTAGCGTAATGACGTTGTCTTCTCTCGTTGAACGACGGTATCACTACGCTTTACCGATGTTACGCTCTCGTCCAGTACGCTGCATCCACGTTCAACTTGTGCCCAAATTTGCATACTACGCCGAAAAGTTCAACGTTCTTCACGTTCTCTCTACGTTGACATCGTTACGTCGTAGTGTGACAGCCCCATAAGACTATGTTGTTCACTATGTTGACCTACGTTAAAGACAGTGGAAATGTACAGTCTGCGTACTGACGACGTATGGATAACGTACGTCTAACGTAAGTCTAACATATGTTTAGTGTTTCTCCACCATGTCTTGAGCATAATTCGAGCGTTTTTCGCTGGGAGGCACGTTATCCATACATTGGCCATACGTTGGCCATGCACTATGTATACGGTATGTATACGTCCAACTTTGCCCCCCGCACCGAAAAGTCTCAATGTAAAAAAGTGATTTTACGCGTTCGCCACGCACTTGCGTCATAATGTGACAGCCAAGGTGCGAGCAGAGATGATCAGTTGTCATGTTTAATTGCACTTTGGTGCATTACTGCTATCTCTGGTCGTCGTCGCTCACTCACTCCCTCAGGGGGGTTGCCGTGGTGATACACCCTACATTCCATTCACGCCCCCACCCCGCCTCGCTGGTATGTGGATGGAAGATGCAGTTGATGGGTTAGTGCGTGTGAGGGCTGTAAGGGGGCGCTATTATAACTGTAGTTTGGAGATACCACGCGAACCCTCAGCGCTACAAAAGGACACTTAACTCCCACACTACAGTAGGACGCAACGCGCAGGCGGGTGTAGAATGCAGCCTGGTCCCCGGACCCAGCTCGCTCACGGTGCCGCTGTCTGCCGCCATCTTGGAAGGCATTGACTGGTACTAATAGCGGCAACGTTGGCACATGTGTGTACAGTAAAACCTCCCTAACCGACCACCTCCACAGATCGACCACCTCCACAGATCGACCACTCCCCTATATCGATCGCTTTATTTGGGTCCCAACAATACCATTTTAACCATATTCTAACTCCCTAAACCCACCACCTCCCTAATTAGACCACTAAAAGTCGGTCCCAAGGCCGGTCGATTTAGAGAGGTTTTACTGTATCTCAGCAGCTCAGGACTTACTAACGACTGTTTATATTGTTGTAATTAACTCCATGTAAATGGCATTAAAGGCTTAATTCGCTTCTAAAATAGCACATTGAATGTACAACCATGTGATTAATTATGTGTATGTTTGGGTATAGACACTCTGGTGATGTCACTTGGGGCGTAATCGATTAATCGACTCTGGTCACCCGAGCCACTTTTTGGTGCATGCGCACATCCTACAGACTCGGGTCGAATAATCGAATACGCTTCTCCGCGCTCGGGTGGACACTTTATTTTTATTTTTTTAATAATCGATAAAACTACAGCAAAATAGGATTTAAAGTATTTTATGATGGCCTAGTTTATCTATATTTCCATTTCATTAATCTAAGTTATTCTTTAAAAAAAACATGTATGACTGGTGCTGGTGGCTGTTATCCTGCAGGACGGTACCAGCGCAAATGTGACATCATCGCTCGTAGCCAACCCCAGCTAGGAGGTGGGTTACTTGGGTCGGATCGTTTTGCACACGGCATGTGTATTTGTCGACTCTACTCGCAGTGTTTGATTTGAAATTCTGACGACTCGGGTGACCCGAGTCTCTCGGTTCGTGTTAATCGATTACGGCCCAGGGGCCATATTCATGTAGTCGTGCCAGGCTTAGCCGGAGCTACACGCTAGCTCTGGGGTAGCTATCCGAGGCTACCGGTCGGTTGGAGAAATAGGTCAAGTCGTATTCACCAATGTCCAAGCCGCCGCGGATAGCTAACCGTGAGTTTATTTATATATTTGGGAAATCCCTCTCTGCTTGTACCCAGCGACCACCGCTATTTGACAATAACACCGCCGATTCGGCGACGGCGGCAATTTGTTTTGTTTATGGCCCTGTCACACTACGACGTTTCTCACCGGCGACCCGTCAGCGTTGAAATTAAATTAAAGCGTCGAGAAACCTTAAACATTGAGGGGAAATATGGGGAAATTGGACATTGGCGCAGCGTGTCAGTAGCGTGTTATTAATGCGTGGCCAACGTTGTGGTAATGTATATCAGCGCGTTCTCTCTGTGTCTGTGTCTGTGTGTGTTTGTCTCTGTGTGTCTGTTTGTGTGTCTCTGTCTGTGTCTCTGTATGTGTCTCTGTGTATCTGTCTGTGTCTCTGTCTGTGTCTCTGTGTGTGTGTCTGTGTGTGTCTGTTTGTGTGTCTCTGTCTATGTCTCTCTCTGTGTATCTGTCTGTGTCTCTGTCTGTGTATCTGTCTGTGTCTATGTATGTGTCTCTGCCTGTGTCTCTGTATGTGTCTCTCTATGTGTCTCTGTCTGTGTCTCTGTCTGTGTGTCTGCCTGTGTCTCTGTCTGTGTCTCTGTGTCTGTGTCTCTGTCTGTGTCTCTGTCTGTGTATCTGTCTGTGTCTCTGTCTGTGTCTCTGCCTGTGTCTCTGTCTGTGTCTATGTATTTGTCTCTGTGTGTGTCTCTGTGTCTCTCTGTCTGTGTGTGTGTCTATGTGTCTCTGTGTGTGTGTCTGTGTGTGTGTGTCGCTATGTCTCAGAGAGAGACAGAGGCACAGACAGACACAGACACAGACACAGACAGACGGAGACACAGACAGACACAGACAGAGACACAGACAGAGCCACAGACAGAGACACAGGGAGAGACACAGACAGAGACACAGACAGAGATACAGACACATACACAGAGACACAGACAGAGACACAGACAGAGACACAGACACAGAGACACAGACAGAGACACAGACAGAGACACATACAGAGACACATACAGAGCTACATACTAATAACATGCTACTGACACGCTGCGCCAACGTCCAATTTCCCCATATTTCTACTATCTTTAACGTTTCTCGACGCTTAAAATTTTATTTTCAGCGCTGATGGGTCACCGGTGAGAAGCGTCGTAGTGTGACAGCCCCATTACATTCGTCGATTCAACAATATGCATAACGCCACCAATGCGGCGGCAGTGTTAATATCGGTTCGAATTTAGGGTTAATTTGATCAAATTTCACTTATTGAGTATGTAATTCTGTTAAATATGATAGCATTGAATAAATCGAGACCCACACACGCACACTAACCGGCGCGGCTAGCAGTTAAACCTGATTTGAAACTGGGGTAGCTTAGCCTAGGCTACGGTCGGCGGTTAGGGCTGGCACCGGGACATGAATAAGAATTTTCCACCGTTAGCCGGGTGGAGCTACCCTAGCCGCGTTTAAGGTCCTGGCACCTCCACATGAATACGGGCCCAGGTGTATTGATCCACCACCTGCTCATACTTGTATAGCATTACAGACGGTGCCTCCATCTAGTGGTTCAGGTTATCCTTATTCCTAGCTTTAAAGCTGTATAGTCCGATGAAAGGATACACTTTTAGAAACCAAAATACTTACCTAGATTTGATTCTATATACCCAACTGAGATAATGGTGCACTTATTCAGCATGTGTTGCCGCATACATGGAAATAACAAGTCACTGTAATAGAACTTGTTACTGTTGAATCCTCACTCCGCCTGTATTGTGTAATCAAAATGATCAAACCCACCACTTGGTGCACTGGCTGTTCTCTTGGTTAAACAGTTGCTATATTATATGTATAAATGTATATATGAATGTGAAAGATGTTACATGATGGCGATGCTGATGATGATGCTGATGATGATGTATATTTGTTCATAGCAATTTCATATTGATGTGTATTCATACTTACCTATCTCATGTATAATATAATTGTATGTGTTTACATGTGAAACACCAACCAGCAGCTGGGCTGATCAAACCCACCACAAGGTGGCACTGCGAAATATTGGAGAGATAGGGAGTGAGCCGTCTTAGTATTATAGGGTCTTTGACCATACATTGACGTATTTCACTGGACAGTGTCCGTTTTCTATCCGGTACCCCAATCAGGTAAGGTGTGACTGAGCCTTAACCCACTTCCCTGTAAACCCAAAACCACTAACAACAGTGACTTCATCCTGTAACCAGGTAACGTACCACCAAACTAACGTCACATCCATCAGCCACAAAGCCTACAAAAACCAACGTATTCCGAATTCATTCTGCAGATTTGTGCTACAGAACCCCAAATGCACAGCTAACCATGACCAGCAATGTGTATATGTGATACCAAATCAAGCATAATACATGAGTCCAAAACTTATGTCTTGACAGATAGGGCCTACAGGCAGGAAACCTCACAACACACCAATGTAAACTGCCGCCCACCCGCATTACATGGATAGACAAGAATGTATGTTGTTGGTTTAAGAATTGTCACCCTCACAGGTAGAACCAACATTTCAATGAAACACTGTAAAGGCAAATAAATTGCTCATCCAATACAGGAACAACAGAAGCTCATAATCTCTATTTATCTTGTCGGTTCCCTCCTATGCCTTGTATTGTTCCCACGATAGCAACATGTCATCTTTAAATAGCTTAGATGCGTCACTGTTGGACAGATTTAGGAAATAAATGTCCCGGTACTGGAAAAGAATTATTCAACTGGAAACATTTTGGAATGATAATAATAATAATAACATAATTTTGTTGTTGACCAATAATAGTTTCAGACATAGCGGTGAAGTACATTTCCCTTCAGGTGATAGGCTAATGAGAAGGTACGTTGATTGATTTATAGTTCCCTTAAGCCATGTCGGTTTAACAGTGAGATGGTAAATTGGCTGGTTTTAACTGCACAGTTTTTAATTTGTGCTCTTTTATTGCAATTTAAATGTAGCAGTTACTAGTCACTACTATATTGAATAATACATTCCCCGTGTATCTACGCGAGCATTTCCAATGAATAAACTAAATTCAATTAAAATATATTTTGGGTTTGCTGATATGGGAGCACAAGTGTTTAAGATTGAGTGCTTTGTTTCTATAAACAAAACTTTACTGGTGTTGTTGTTGTTGTTAAACAAAAAGGTTAATGTGTGTGTGTATGTGTGTGATGGGGAGGGGGTTGTTGGTGAGACGCTGTCTGACTTATTGCACCAAGGGACACAGTGGTAAAAAAGCACCAGAATAAACGTGACCTACTTTACACATATCACTCACCGTGTATTGTCCTTCCTTATATACCCCTTTCAATGTTTGTAAACATCGTGTATGCGTGCGCATCTTGGCTGCAGAACGAATGCACACTGCCACTGAGTTTACCAGTATGCGCAGTGCAAAACCTCAGTTCTATTCAAAATTAATAGAAATCCAGAACCCTAACCATATCAATTTAATATAATCTTGTTGGTAAACATGTTTTCTATGTGTATTCCAATCAGTTTGTTTCTCTGTGGTGTGGTTTTAGAGATATTTCACTTTTTCTGTATGAAGATTGCTCACCGCCATTGACAATGCATTGAGTTTGCCGTATGCATAGTGCAAAACGTCAGTTTTATTCAAAATTAATAGAAATCCAGAACCCTAACCGTATCAATTTAATATAATATTTTTGGTAAACATGTTTTCTATTTGTATTCCAATCAGTTTGTTTCTATGTGTTGTGGTTTTAGAGATATTTAACTTTTTATGTATGAAGATTGCTCACTGTCATTGACAATGCCTTGAGATTGCCGGTACGCGCAGTGCAAAACGTCGATTTTATTCAAAATCAATAGAAATCCAGAACCCTAACCGTATCAATTTAATATAATATTTTTGGTAAACATGTTTTCTATGTGTATTCCGATCAGTTTGTTTCTAAGTGTTGTGGTTTTAGAGATATTTAACTTTTTCTGTATGAAGATTGCTCACTGCCATTGACAATGCCTTGAGTTTACCGGTACGCGCAGTGCAAAACGTCGATTTTATTCAAAATTTATAGAAATCCAGAACCCTAACCGTATCAATTTAATATAATCTTTTTGGTAAACATGTTTTCTATGTGTATTCCATTCAGTTTGTTTCTAGGTGTTGTGATTTTAGAGATATTTCACCTTTTTTCTATGAAGATTGCACATAGCCATTGAGTTTGCAGTGTGACCGGATGTTGTCCTGCAGCCAATCAGCGTGTGCACTGACCTAAATTCATGTGCTGACGTCATATGAAATTGGTCGATAGACTACATCGCCATTCCAGCTGCGCGGTGCATTGTGGGATGCTGGGAAGATAAACAAACCCCCTGCGAAGCACATGGCCAATGCTAAGACAATGGGTGCAGCTATGAAATATGCTAGTTTCAGCTCATCTCAGCCCTTGTTTGAAACATAGAATACCAACTAAAAAAATATATATAATAAATTAAGATGTTAATCTTTTATCTAGCATTGCATTTACATCAATATAATCAGCACATTTTATGCCATGTGCATTTAGATTTAGACAAATCTGGGCACTCAGACTAGTGTTAGAGACATAGCCAGAGTCAGTTTTACTAATTTTATTCATGTTTTTATTTATATCCTATGGTTAATGAGTATGGTTAATCAGATGTTGGTTATATATTTCTCTGAAACAAGTGTCTGTTGAGACATTTGGCATTTTCATATTTAGAACAAGAATTAATAATAGTCATGTGGATAAAGGGACTGATTGTTCTGTGTGGAATTGTATGTTTCTAAGCTAAAAATGTTTAACTATGGCTAGTTTTGTGTCAGTTATATTCATCAGATCATTATATTGCATGTATGCATACATGTTTATGCCAACTTGCTATGTATTTCTATTAATTTTGAATAAAATCAAAGTTTTGCCCAACACGTATTGGCTAACTGAATGGCCACACGCTTTTGCTTTGCTGCCAATGCCGTTTTCAGCGCATGTGCAGTCGGAACGGTGATCTCGTATATATTCGTGTGTGGCCAGCCACATCTTGCTTCTTGCGTCCTATTGTACGTGCCGGTGGCCAACCCCGAACGTCAATCAGAGCGAGACGACCCACATTTGTGGACAAATTACACTTGTTTTTTCTCCTCCCGAGCTTAAGGCCTCCCTCCCCTAGGGGTATTTATGGTAGAGAGCCAGAGGTGGCGAACGTCGGCGGCTATTGTCTCCCTTATACCCTTGTCACGCTATGATGTAACGAGCCAACGTAAGCCTGACGTGGTCACTTTTCGTCATTACGTTGATGTACGTTGGGTTACGTTATGATGACGTCAGAATGATGTTAGACTGACGTCGAGCTACGTCACATTACGTCGTATTACGTCGGCGCGCGTCAAGGTTTTGAACCTGTTCAAAACTTTCAACGTGACACGAACGTAAGGGTTTACGTTCGCCGTACGTTCTGTACACGTTTGGCGAACGTCAATGACGTTAAATGGACGTTAGTCAAATGCTGCTCACTACGTTCCACTACGTCGACCCACATTAACGCCAGTGGAAACATCCACGTGGCATAACGGGAACGTCAGGAGAACGTCAGGAGAACATCAGGGGAACGTATGCCGAACGTACTTCCAACGTACGTTCAGCAGATGTATGTAACGTCACTTAACGTAAAGCAATGTAGTTCTGGCAATGGAATAACGTACATAACGTTCCATGAGCATCATTACGTTGTCCTCTCTCGTTGAATGATGCTATCACTATGCTTTACCGACATTACGCCCTCGTCAACTACACTGCATCCACGTTCAACTCGTGCCCAAATTTGCATACTATGCCGAGAAGTTCGACGTTTTTCACGTTCTCCCTATGCTGACGTCGTTATGTCATAGTGTGACAGGGCCTTTAAAGAGGCGCTGCATTCCACCTGGACCATTAAAGACTGGCCACCGCTTGTGTTAAAGGAGTTGTGGATCCAACATCCATTCCCTCTGATGGGTGTGGCACATACAACAATTAATTTCATTATAATGCCATGCAATTATAATAGTTAGTTGGATAGCTAAATGAAAGGGGAACTCAGAAGAGCTTAAATAATCTCAATATCTTCTATAGAACTAACACTATGATGCTTTCATAATTGCCTAAACGGACATCTTTTATCAAGGGAATAAAAAGACAATAGTGAAGTAATTAGGCCAAATTTTGAGCATGTTCGCGAGGCTAACATGCGTAATTTGCGAACGAGGCTGTCTATTTCTGTCCTCCTCGGTCTCCGTTGCTGTGTCTCGAGTCAGACCACCTCGGTGCCTTTACCTGTTCACTTCGCTCCTCTACTAAGTACTCTGCTATCAGGTATGCCGCCGACTCGTAAACGTCGGGGCAGGCCACCCTTGTGAAAGTACGACGTCTGAACACTTCGAGTTCTGGATACTGAATGGTTTATTCACGGCCTAGGGCACGCTTGACCCTCTGGCAACTTTCCATGACGTCATCTCATTTGCATACCTCTTTGACTCAACCTCTACATCTCGTTAACATATATTAACCACACATCTGTATGTCTATTACGCATATATCACAACCCTTGTCTCAAAGGTCTGCTGTGTCGGCTTGGTCGGCTAGAACGTCGTGTCAGATTTTTAAACAAGACTCACCGGATTCTTCTTCTTCTGGTACGGTTACTGCACATGAAACTCCATCGGTTCATGTGGAGTCAGAGCGAGAGGAGTTGTACAGCCTAAGAAAAGTTAGGCGAACAGAAGGCTTCGCCGCTAGATTAAAAGCGTTGGAGGATCGTTCGTCCGCCTCGAGTGTGACTCGGGCTCGGTCACCACTCCCCAGCCCAGTAACACCGCTTTCTTCTTGTGCAAGATACATGTCGTCTTCGCCTATTGTTCGTCGTCGTCGGAGGCAGGTTTCAAGTTCCCCAGTTCAGCCCTCACCAGAGGTGTGTCCACCACGAGTGTCCCGAGTAAGGCACCGGCGGGAACCACTCCATGTTGACACGCCCCCTAGGCCGCCTCGCACACCTCCACCTCCGCCCCGCCCTGTTCGACTGGCGGAACCACCGGTTGAGTTGTTATTGGAAACAACGCCTGCTCTCGCCAAACCCAAAGGTACGAAGTTGCTTCCACACCTCTTTATTACCAGAGGCGACAATTTTTAACAAATTTCCTCAGGTGAGGCGACATGGGCGGAGTATTTTCTGGCATTGCGCCAGCTTGCAGTAGAGCCCTCATTTCCAGTCGAGTGGTGGCCGGGGTTGTTGAGGCATGAGGAAGAGCTAGCAAGGATGGCAGTCACTTGGGAATGGCCGACATGCCATCGGTGATCGGAGCGTGTGTTCCAGTTAGCAGTCAGTGGGTGTTGAGGTTAGGACTATTGGATGAGGTCCGTATTAAAGACTTACAGAGGGATATGTGTAATGATGCTCAGCCGAGGACAGTGTATGTCCCAATTGATTCTCGCTCAGCAGCAGCGGCAGTGGCCCCTTCCTCTCAGGTAGCTCACATTCCGATAAACAGTCGAGACGAATACAATAAAGAAACGGACGGTAAAGCCTGTTGGAACTGGAATTGGGGGAAGGAATGTGGCTTCACAGAGTCACATGGGTCAGGTGTGAATCGGTACCAGCATATTTGTGCATATTGTGCGTATCGCCTGAAGAGGGTGTTAGTCCATAAAGAACAAGATTGCTTAAAGAAGAGGAAATTTAACGAGAAGAAGCCGATCCCGGAACCTGCTGGAACTGAGCAGCCAGTAAGTCTCCTAGTTGAAAGTGACATTCCGGTTATGTCCACTGACCTGTTGACGCGGCTTCCACCTTCTCAGCGGTCCCGAGTGTCGGCTGCAGTGAGCCGTGACCTAGACAATCCCCGAGTGAACAAGCAATTAGCGCTACATGAACTACCCTCTCGTGATGTTGGTGCTGGTATGGCACTGCTACCCCCCCCCCACCTTCCCCCCCCCACCTCCCCCCCCCCACATGCTCAAGTGTCTATCACGCAATCATTATCACCTGTGCCGGTGGTGCTTGACCCAGTGCCCGCCGGTGTGAACCCAGCTGTGTCTGTTTACCCTCTTGTTGCTACAGATATAAGCCATGTTCACACCCACAACTTTAGGCCGAACTAGATAAGGCGAACTAGATGAGGCGAACTAGTGTCGTGTCCACACACGGAGCGGATTAAGGCGGAAATCGATATCTGCGCATGAGCAAGTCCAAACTAACCAGCGCCAGTTTCGGTTAGTCGACATCGGCACGAGAGAGTGTGGGTTCGACCTAGATATGTATGGACTGAATCGTATTGGTTTGGAACGGTCAAAACTTCTGCTGGGCAGTGAAACCCTAACAATAAATGATGAAAAAAATATATGTGCACCTCTAGCAGGTTCATAAAGCAAATTTACCGGAAAGTCAACACACTCAGGTCTCGACTGTCATGTCCTTAATCCGCCTCAAGTAAGTCGGTTGCGTTCACACGGGCGGGATGGGCCGACTTAAGCTAGTTCGCTTCATATAATCCACCTCCACAAGTGGTTTAGAAAAAGCGATTTATATGAATCGAATCAGCCCTGATCCGCCTCAGCGTCGGGTTCACACTGCCAATGTGAGCCGACTTAGATGAGGCGCACTAGATGAGGCGACTTAACGCCCAGGTGTGAACACGGCTATAGATGTACTAATACCTGAGCTTATGTTTGACTGGTTTGATAATGATGAGAGGGTGGTAGATGGTAATGCGGATAAACCCATCTCTGTTATTGATCCTCCGCCATCGCCTCGGGAGTTTAGCATGAAACTTGATCTATTTTGGCCAGTAGTAGCGGAGTTCGACTGGGCTCGTTCAAATGACTATTGTAAAATCTATTTGGTAGTTAGGGCGATGGCAGTTCCAAATTATCTTGAAGCGCGTATTCCGCTTGAGTCAGGCTTGGTAATACCAGTCCGGAGAGCCCTCCTGGTGGATTTTTCGGATACCCTTCTTGTGGATCACTTGGAGTTCGGCTGGCCACTTGATTATACGTCTACGGCCATTCCGGTTTCCACCCTGATTAATCATACTCCGTCAGCTAGTTCAGATCCTCATATTGCTGCGTATATAGCGAAAGAATCAGAATGTGGAGCGTTGCCAGGCCCTTTTCCTCAGTTTCCGTTTGTTCCATGGTGTCAGGTAAGTCCGTTAATGACGAGGCCAAAGAAGAAATATTCTGCTAGGAGAGTTATTTTGGATCTGAGCTATCCACAGGGAAAAAGCGTAAATGCAGGGATTATGAGAAGATTTTATCAGGGCCGTTCTTTTAATTTTTCCGTTGCCTCATATACGCACTCAGTTCACCCTACTCCTGCTGACCTTGCATTCCTTCTTCCATCCGGTGAACCCTTGATGATCAAGCTATTGACAAGAGTCCTCCGCATTGCTACCAGAGCGGTCCTTCCGCTCCGTTCTCCACTGACGCTACACAGTCTTCGAAGAGGTGCCGCACAAGCATGTCAGGAGGCAGGCCTTTCCTCGGCTGACCTTCTGCAAGCAGGTACCTGGAAGGGTAGGGCAGTCCAATCCTACCTCTCCGTGCTACATGTCCGCGAGGCTCCTGCAGCGCTCGGTGTATTATTGGGTGAGCGCTGAATCTCCCCTGAATCTCTCCTCAACGCAGTAATCTGAACATTTCCGATTCACACAGATCTCGAACTTTGCCCTCTGTCGGCACCTGAATTGAAGGGACCTAGCCGCCCACCCGCATAGCCTGCCACAGGCCGAATTGAATTCTTGATTAAATCTTTCAAAAGTTATCTGTTCTCATCTTGTCTATTGCCGAGTGATGCAAATTGAGCATGTTGGCGAGGCTAACATGTGTAATTTGCGAACGAGGCTGCCTATTTCTGTCCTCCTCGGTCTCCTTTGCTGTGTCTCGAGTCAGACCACCTCGGTGCCTCTACCTGTTCACTTCGCTTCCCCACCCTCCCACCCTCTTTCTGTGGGGGGGTGAGCGCTGAATCTCCCGTGAATCTCTCCTCAACGCAGTAATCTGAACATTTCCGATTCACACAGATCTCAAACTTTGCCTTCTGTCGGCACCTGAATTGAAGGGACCGAGTCACCCACCCGCATGGCCTGCCACAGGCCGAATTGAATTCTTGATTAAATCTTTCAAAAGTTATCTGTTCTCATCTTGTCTATTGCCGAGTGATGCAAATTACAGGTAAAATTAGATGAAAAAACGTCTAAATATTTTGAATCCTTGCATTCAAAAGAATGGCATTTGGTTCAGGAGGGTGTTTTCAGGTATTCTTACACATGCTGCAATCAAAATTGATGAAAATTGTTTTCGAATTTAAATATAATGCTAGCATACCAGTAATAGCAATAAAATAAATATGTTGGTACTTTCAGTTCCATTTTCCAGTTCCTTTACTTCAAACTATAGGGTTGGAATGGTAATATTACAAACAATGTATTTTAGATTAGTTTGGAAAGCTAAAGATTCACTAATGACGAATTAAAAAAGTTCTTAACAAAATTCTAATGGGTGGGTGTGGTTTGTTACGTCTTTTCAAAATAACCATTTAAAAGATTAAAATTCTCATCAATATTTCACAAATATTATAATAATTTTATATTGATTTCTTCAATATACATAACAGAACAATTATGATATTAGCATGGCAAAGAGAAAAGATCTCGGTACATGTCATGGCCAGAACTATCCATGATGTACATTTTTAGAAGGCAGCGAGCAATTACAGTGAGAAATCAGCCAACAAGATTGGGATAATGTATATAAAAGGAGGTATGAAAATGCCATTAATACTTTTAAAAGTCACTTTAACACCGCATACTTCTTTCGATTTAAAGCTTACTTTTCAAGATTCAAAATCGGTCAAATGTCATAATAATCGTATTAATATAAAGAGAATCAAAGTTATAAGCAATTTCACCCACGGCGCATGCGCGGGATTGACCTGGTGTTAAGAGTGAATACAAAGCAGGTAGTAGGTAGGCCCTACTTCATTTGCATGCACTATTTTGAATGGCGCGCGATCGTGGCGCCTCTAGCGATTTAGCGCATATACCTACCTCAAATGCTGACACAAAGTTTGGTGTTTTGTTTGCTCGTCTTGTTAATAATAGATAAATCTTATACAACGTTTTGCCTATACACCACTCATATTGTTCTTTCTCGCTAGTATCAGTCAAAACATCGATAGATGCCCTATATTCATAGAGTAAAGGCTCTGTCACACATCACCGGATTGGAGAAACAGACAGAAACTGGACACTGTCCGGTGAAATATGGCAATGTACGGTTTATATATGGTTGGCATCCGGCGTGTCCGTTATCTGTCCGGTGGTGTCCAGTGTGTACGGTGGGAAGTTTTGAACATGCACAAAACTTATACCAGACACCGCCGGACTGACGTGTCCGGTTTAAGTCCGTTTAGTCTGTTTTGTCTGGTTCATGTCCGTTACCCATCTGTTACATCTCCGGTTTGCTTCCTGAATAGTCTGTTGACGGTGTTGGGGGAATTCGGTCTGTCGTTTTTTCAGCGCGTCCATGAACAGTCCAGTACGTGTCCATTTGGTGTTTGGTCCATCTGTTTGACATTTGGTTGCGGTCCGGTTCTCGTCCGGTTCTCGTCCAGTTCTTGTCCGGTTCTCGTCCATTCGTTAATGTATGTTCCTTCTCCATTTAGCATCCATTTTGTCTGGCGGCCGTTGCAATATTTCAACACATTTCGATACATTTTGATACCGAACACCACTGGACTAGACAATTCTTTGTCCGGTTATGTCCGTTGCTCAATCCGGTATGGTGTGACAGACACTTTAGGGATGATTCACCCAATGTTTGTCCAGCCTACTTTTAAATGCAGTAATTGACGATGCTGTCACTGTATACTGCGGAAGAGAATTCCAGTCATTCACAATTCTTTGTGAGACGAAATGACCTCTTACCGTTTTGTTTACTCTTATTTTATTTATCTTAGACTGATGGCCATGAGTTGATGACTGTCCTGCCCCTCGTTCCCCTCCCTTAAATCCGCCAGTGGATGGTACAAACATACTATTTAAAACTCACTCACCTTTTAATACACAAAGAAAGATATGAGTGAGAATTCAAAAAGCTCACTTAACATTGCTATAATTAAGGTGGCCACAGCTTCCAAATCTGTCTAATAATTTACGTTGGGAGGCTGATTTAGCCTCCAAGCCGCCCAACATTGACATATATATATATATAATCATACACATTTTAGACAATTCAACGACACAAGCTCACAAGGCAAAAGCTCACAAGACAAAAGTCACTGAGAAAAAGAGACAAAGGCTCACAAGCATTAATCAGAGGTGTTACCAAAGTCAGTTGTTCCTACAGGCTATCTATCACACCTCATTTCACACATGACTAAAATATTTTAATTCATGTAATTGCATCATAGTTGGGGCCATTGGAATGATTGATGTGCTTTGTTTGTTGGGGTTTTGCATCTTAGCAACATTTATGGTCATATCAGGACGGGTACCGACTTGTGACAGTGTGCACTCATGGCCACATTTATAGTGTTGCCCCACTGGGAAATCAGGCTTCCGGCACCATGACCCGATATCCCTCTCAGTTACATTATCCTGAAACTGAGCTAACCAGTCCTTTCCCTATCCTATAATGCCGAGTGCCAGGCTAGGTGGCAACAAGTATCCATTTTGTAAGTCATTGGCTTGACTCTCCTGGGATTCGAACTACCGACCTTTTTCTCGGAAGCCTGCGCTCTACCGATTTGGCCACCGCGTCTGGTTCCATTAGGGGGGAAGCTGTGTATTACTATTAAAATGGTCTTTAAATTGTTATTCTGTGACAAATATGACAAAAGTTATGTCATTTTGAAAAATGACAATCGAGGTAAATCTTCGTCCTTTGTTTTAATGGAAACCCTAGACTGGTCTGTGACATTTATATATATATATATGTATATAAAGTAGGGCTATGTAAGAAGGAAGTATAGAGCCGAGTGTTGGGTCGGACACTGTATTGAGTGTCTAGGGCATAGCACAATAAACAGGCATACCGGTAAAAGTTTGAAATCAGGCAGGAGACTGACTGCCCGGTGCGGCAAACGCCCGGTGGTGGCGCTTGCAGCCGGCAAGCTGGGGCACAGACCGGGCAGGTCAGCGATTGGACAATAATATGTGTAAGGAAAGTATACAAAATAATAAATAATAATAATACTCCGCCTATTTATATCTGCATAATTAATTATACATCCCATAAAGTAGGGCTATGTAAGAAGGAAGGATAGAGACGAGTGTTGGGTCGGACACTTTATTGATTGTCTAGGGCATAGCACAATAAACAGGCCAAAGGAGAACGCCTAAGCGTCTCCCCCAACCCAACGCGCGACTCATCCGAGCAGAGTGCCGCGACCACCCTCAAGTCATTCACTATCCGAGTCCCAAGGGGGGTCTTTAAGTAGCTGTAAACTGTCTCCGAGGCCCAATCCCCCCTGACTTTTAGCTCTTCAATTGTGGCCCCACACATAGACAGAAAGGTGCAGCCTCCCCTCCTAAGGGAGTGGGACGAGAGGGTGTAAGCGTCAAACCCTGCCCATGTGGCAACATTTTTAAGGGTCTACTGGTAAACGTTAAAGCAAAAATAAACGGAATTACTAGACATCGACACCTCACAACTCAAAGTCAATCAATGCAAGATCAGGACTAATTGTAATCTGCTGCAAGCCCCTCTTAAGGGCATCTGCAAAGATAAGTTCAGCACCTGGCTTATAATTAACAACAAGATCGTAATGATTCTTGGCGGTTATTAACCATAATTGCCGTGCACATGCACAGAGGAACCTGTCCCTCCCAGAACCTGAGGAAAGCACTTGCTGGGAGGTTTGGTTGTCAGTGTTGACTACGATAACATACTTGTGTGGATGCCTTGGGAGAAGACAACTGATGGCGACTACCAAATTGAAGGCCACTAACTGTGTAATTATTGGAATCGCATCCCTGACCTCTTCAGAGTACAGGACCGAATAGCATTGCAGTTGAGAGAATGCCCCCCCCCCCGGCCTCTAATGTTGAGTCGCATTCTATCACCCAACTTGGTGGAGGTGCTGGCGGGAGGAGAATGACACTGTTGCAGCTGGAAGTAAATCTTATAAACCAATCTAGATCCTTCAAAATCAAAGGGGAAAAGGGGTGTTGACCTACATTGGGGGCCGCCCTCAAAGCGGCAAGCACCCTGTTCATAAAACGAGTTGCTGGCCTTACACACTTCGCTAAATGTTGCAACTTCCCCGCCAAACTCTGCAGTTGTTTCCTTGAGGCTGTCTGCTTTAATTTCCAGTCACTACACTCCTGTAAGACCTCTTGTATTTTCTCTTGTGGCAACATCAGAGTCATTTCGCGGGCATCAATTGAGAAACCTAACCAAATTAGGTTTTGGACTGGTGGGAAACACTTCTCGAGAGCCAACGTTAAACCAAAGTTTTCTGTTATATGACGGAAGCAGTCAAAAGCTTCCGTCGCTTTTTCTTTAGAGACTTCCAGACCCACGAAATCATCTATGTAACAGAGTGAGAAAAAACCCCGAACTCTCATCAGCCAGACCACCGCCCTTGTCATCCGTGCACATGCTAGAGCCGAAGTACGGCAGCCATACTGTGGTGCCAAGTCTACGTAGTACTTGCTCCCAACCATAATCCCCAGCAAGGGGGTAGACAACGGGTATACCCTAAGCTGCCTGTAAGCCCTTGATAGATCAGCAGACCATAACCAGGCGCCTGTCCCCAACTTAATGAGTCGATCAGTCAGGGTAGTAACTGATGGAAGGGAAAATGAGAACGGCTGTCCCTGAAAGAAACCTCTCTGAATGCCCGCATTCACACTCTTGCCTAACGGGAAGCTAAGATCGAGGATCACCCTCCGAGCTTCCGAGTTCTTCTTTGGACGGGTCATTAATGGGCTTATTTGGAACCATGGCTCAAATGGCGGGTCTGCAAATGGTCCCATCATTGCTTTATGGCTGCACTCTTTCTCAAGGAAACTGGTAATGTGAACGTCATACTCTGCATTTGCAGCATGATTAACTAATGTAGGAGTAGGAATATAATTAGCAGTATAGTCTATGGGCCAGCAAAATGCTAGAAAATCTACCAACTGTTTATCAGGATAATGCTGCAAATCTCTACGCCAGGCAGGAATATTAAGATCAGAGGAGATTAATATTTTAGCAAGCAGATAATTCAGCATCGCAGATGCCCTTACACCATTGTAGGTATTCAGAAACTCAGGAACATTGCTCAGAGCCCCCGGCACTACCATCGGCCAGAACTCATCGAGGTCTTTGCTGAACGCTTCCGGAGACGGCGGCGCCTGCCTCCTGTGTTGACTGGAACCTGGAAATAAACCCAGCGCGTCAGAGCTAGTATTAAAACAGTCGTATTCTATCTCTATCGGGAGGAGACACACTAAGTCAGGTGTGGACGCGAGGAGCGTGCGTAGTGGTTTGGCAATCTCGGACATGTTGGGTATGAACTTGTGCACATATCCAACCATGCCCAGGAACCTTTGGACACCCTGTTTATCACGCGGCTCTGGCATGTCAACTATTGCTTGTATTCTGTCTGGATCAGGCTTCACACCCTGCTGGGTAAGTTGATGACCTACATACTTTACTGTAGTCTTACATAGCAAAGATTTTGTTTCGTTCAATTTAAGATTAACCGACCTAGCTCGGTCCAACACGGCTCTGAGCCACTCGTTGTGTTCCTCAACCAACCGTTGACCCATATACCAAAATGTTGTCCGTAACTATCCCGATACAGGGTATATCGCCCATGACACGGTGCATTTCCTGAATAAAAATCTCACCGGCTGTTTTGATGCCAAAAGGCAGGCGAGTATACCTGTACTGGCCCCACGGAGTATTAATTGTGCACAGACGCAAACTTTCTTCATCTAACTCTATTTGCCAATACCCTGTCATTGCATCCAAAACTGAGAAATATTTCGCATCTGCCGTTTTGGCAATAATCTCGTCAATTGTTTTGGTAGGGAAAGGCCCTCTCTTTATCGCTTTGTTCAACTTAGTCGGATCCAGACAAATCCTTATCTTATTTGGGTTTTTTTACGATAGTTATGGAGTTAACCCACTCGGTAGGTTCAACTATGACACCTAACTCCACCATACGATCAAGCTCACTATGTACTTTACTCTGAATAGTAAACGGAATCCGTCTAGGCGGATCAACAACAGGTTGTACAGATTTATCAACATGAACGACAGCATTTGCCTTGATCAAACCCAACCCCTGAAACACATCTTTGTATTCGCTTACCAGCTGCACCGCCCGGGCGCTGGGACTGTTCATCAGCTTGGAAATGTTCGTCGGCACAGCACAGTGCACCTCATCCACCCGCGCCAGCAGGTTCAATGTCACACAAGCCTGCTTGCCTAAAATAGGCTGACAGTTCCGTACCACTTGGAACCTGAAGTCTCTGCCGTTCACGTTGACCACCGCCTCACCTTCAGGAGTGATCCGATGACCCGAGAACGTCACCAACGAACACCTGGTGTTCGTCATCTGCCCCGGAGCCACTCTGTTGAAGATGTACCTCGGCAGCACGTTCGCCTCCGACCCGGTGTCAAGCTTGAACTTGACAGGGCAACCGTTCACTCGGACGACCACGTACCACAGCTCGGCACCGCGGTCAATGGCACCTACAAAGAGATCCGTTGTCAGCACATTGACCTCCGCCGGATCCGGATCTTGCTCAGCATTGTGACGGTCGGGCTCTTCAACGGTAACCTCGTTGACTCTGCCAAGTCTGCTCCTGCAGACCTTACCGAAGTGCCCGATTTTCTTGCAGGCTATGCAAGCTTTGCCTTTCGCTGGGCAGGCTCCCCGGCGGTGTTCATATCCACAGTTCTGGCAGCGGATCTTGAACTCTCCTGTAACAGCACCGCCAGTAGTCCAAGATGGCGATTTCCAAGATGGCGTCGCCGATGACCGAACCGCCGGTGAACCAGTACGCGCAGTAGCATAGTACCTAAGAAAATCAATTTCCTTACTCTCAACATCTGATTTGGTGTCCTCCAACAGATCTGAACTGAACTCACTCATTTCACAAATAGACACACACTTTTCCAAAGTTAACTCATTAGTCTGCAGCAGTTTGTTACCCAAATTAACATTCCTCACATCAGCCACTAACCGATCGCGCAACAGCGACTCCTCCACCGTACCATATTTGCAATCCTTCACCCTGTCTCTCAATGCCGTGATGTATGTAGCCATATTTTCCGTAGCTTGATTATGCGTATTAAACTTGTATCTTGTTATAATTATACTGCTCTTGCCTACACAATATGTTCGAAATGCCTCCGTAAATGGCCCAATCTTGTCTTGATCCGCGATAGCGAAATCCATATTGGCGAAGACCTTCTGCGCTTCCTCGCCAGCGACATGAAGAAAGATGCAGCATTGCACTCGTTCTGTCTTCATTACGACACCTACAGCAGTAGCGTATATGTTGTATGCTCTGACCCATGTTTTCCAGTTCGATCTTGCGTTGTTGCTGAGGACAAGCTGACAAGGCAGCCGCAAACCCGGCAGTGTATTAGTGGGCGGCATTCTTCCTCATCTGACACCATGTGAAAGTACAACGTCTGAACACTTTGACTTCTGGATACTGAATGGTTTATTCACGTCCCAGGGCTCCCCAAACCCGCCGGCTAAACTTTCCATGACATCATCTCATTTACATAATCCTTTGTCCAAACCTTTGCATCTCATTAACATACATTAACCACAAGCCTATACGTCTATCACGCATATATCACACGTGGTAACTTCAAAACTTAGTTTTTGTGTTAGCTCAGATTGTGCCAGCACAGCGTGTTAACAAGGAGGGGGGAGGGAGCTTTTATGATTGTTTTTTAATACGTAAATCAAATACTTTTGAACATATTTTGAAAAATTAGATATTCATCTCTATGATGCCCTGTGTGGGAATAGTTAAGACATTTCTTTTTACAATAAAAAAAAGATAATGTATGCTGCCCCCTCATGGTTTGAAGTTACACTAACCATTAGCTCTAGTACATATCCTAGTAGTTTACATTACTATTGATATTAATTTAGCACGGTATTGAGTCATTCCCTCGTTTTGCTGTATTGGTCTGTTTATTACGCAAGGTATTTGTTTGTTATCACGGCCAGCTATTTCAATTTAATCCCGGTGTTGCAGTTTTAAAAGGACGCGGTTTAAAACGGGGCTTTTCACAATGCTTATGCGCATGCATTTCTGCCCGATTGAGACAGTACCCATGTTTAATAACTTGTTAATTGCTTGGTAACTTGTTAGTGCAGACGATAATATATATATATTATCAAGCATAACATAGCTACTACAATAATTACTGCAGGAAGGAATCCTTGCTTGTCTCGCCCTACATTTCCAGAGAGGCTCCTCCACAAGCCAGAAATTCAGATACGATTTCAGGCTTGCCATTCGACTTTGACGCATTGTGAAAAGTCCCGTTTTAAACCGGGTCCTTTTAAAACTGCAACACCGGTGTGGCGGTTTCAGCGCCCGGTCAGTTTCAGCGGCCTGTCGTGGCTTCTGCGCATGCACGGATTTTCGCATGTTGTGGCGAGCACTGCTATTTGTTTTGTTTACACTCGGCGATTCGGCGCTGATCTAGCTGCTACGTTAATATCGCTTAGAATTTAAGGTTAATTTAATTAAATTTTATTATTTGAGTATGTAATTCTGTTAAATATGATCGCATTCAATAGATTTCGGCCTAATCGGTCCCTAAAACTGCCGGGCACCAGCGATAGTTACAGCTGAGCTTGTAGCTGGCGAGGCCACGGGTGTTTTGCATATGTCTTAAAATCTGCGCATGCGCAGAAGCCACGACAGGCCGCTGAAACTGACCGGGCGCTGAAACCGCCACACCGGGGCCAGTTGAAGCCGATGTTATGGTTATTGCTAGAGGGATTACGTCAGAACAGGGTACACTTTACTAATTAGTATTAAGTGAACGGAATGTGGTACAACAGCTTTTACTTGCTATATTAAATCTCGTGGAAATATCAAAATAAATAACTCTAACCATTTAAGCCCAAGTCACACCTACCCAGACGAGCCCAGGAATTTTGGCCGGATCACCCCGGATAAAATCCCTATTTTGGTCGTTTTGGGGCTCGCTGTCACACCTACCCAGACGAGCCATGGACCAGAGGCCGGTGTGGCAGTTTCAGCCGTGTCCCGTGCTCAGCCGTGTCTATTGCTTCTGCGCATGCGTCAGAATCTATTAAGCATGGCTGTAATCGATTAACACTACCCGGGCGACTCGGGTCATCCGAGTCGTCAGAATTTCAAATAGAACACGGCGAGTTGAGTCGACAAATACACGTGCCGTGTGCAAAAAAAGAATAACTTACATTAATGAAATGGAACTATAGCTAAACTAGGCCATCATAAAATACTTTAAATCCTATTTTGCTGTAGTTTTATCGGTTATTAAAAAAAAAAGAAAATTGTTCACCCAAGCGCGGAGAAGCGTATTCGATTATTCAACCCGAGTTTGTAGGATGTGCGCATGCGCCAATAAGTGGCTCGGGTGACCCGAGTTGATGCGAAATCCGCGCATGCACAGAAGCAACGGGACACGGCTGAGCACGGGACATGGCGGAAACCGCCACACCGGATCGCCCCGGACGCAGCCGGACCACCCAGTCTATCCACGGAGTAGTCACGGATCAGTCCCGGACTTGCTCCTGCTATATATATATACAAAAATGGGGCTCATCCTGGGCTGATCGATGGTAAACCGGGCTATCCGTTGCGATCTGTGGTCATCCCGCTTGTCCGGGTCTTATCCGGGCAGTTCTGGAGTGGTCCATAGCTATGTCGCGGCTGCTCTGGGTTAAACCGTGGCTAAAACATGGCTCATCCGGTTTAAAAAACACCTGGACTGCCCCGGACGATACACAGACTACCCCCAGAGAACCCGGACCATGCCGGATCGAGCCTGGATTGCTATATTCCCCAGATCGCCCTAAATGTTTTAAACATTTTAAAACATCCGGGGCTGACCCAGATGAAGCCAGACCAGCCAATGATCACCACGGATGAGCAACGGATCACGCCGGATCGGCACGGACCACGGTCCGGCCCCTGATCTGGGTATGTGTGACCTAGGCTTTAGAAACACAACTAATCTAGTGCTTCACCCAATAACTGGAGCAATGATTTTGCAACTATGCTTGCATATGAAAGTAGTTAACAAAATAAACGGTACATTTTTCAAAGCAGTTTATGTATTATTTCCTGGGGTAATATATTTTGTGCACAAATATTAGTTGGAATATGTTGTGCTCAGATTAATAATAATAGCAACAATAATTTAAATCGGGTTGGTGGTTCATTTAACTTTATTTCAGTCTATGATTTACACAGGATGGGCAGAATTTCTTCAATATTTCTCCAATGCGAATTTTACAACGGCAGAAATAGATGTTCATGATGAATAATTTGAAAAGGTTTTTCGCAATGAATATGATGCATAATCACGATTAAAATGAATGAAAAAACAAAATAAATCGTCTAAAAAATCCTTTCAAAATTATCAGAATAGTAAATTATAAAAATAACAATTTTTAAGCTATAGTTCATAACACTCCTTGATTGACATAAATAAAGTGGAAATCCTATTTAATAATGATAATTCCATCCTAGAGAAAATTTAGATATAATTTAGATGTCATTCATAGTCAATTTAGAGATAATTTAAGGATAATTGTTAAACAATTTAGATTGAAAAGAGATTAAATATGAATAAATCATAAGCCATTACATTAATTGGTGATAATAAGATATATTAAGTTATGAATAAAGCTATTTAATCCAACTCCATGTCATAGTCGTCTGGGGAGGTATCGTGGTAAACGTCTTCTTGTTCAGGGAGTTCGGCAGCACATGCTGCTGATGGTGTTGGGGATTGTTCTGGGGATGCTGCTGGTGCTGGGGATGAAGTTGATTGCCCCAGCAACTGTTCGAGAACCTCTTCTTCTGGCGGTGGGGTGGTGTTTGCCGCCGGCCTGTTGGTGGCGTTGGACTCGGACGAGGTGCTTGCGGAGGGTTCATCAGAGGAACTTCCTACCATCGACCCGTTCGTCTCATCAGAACTCAACACGTGGATCATATGATCCAGAACGTCATTGTCCAGCTCGATCTTAATCACTGGCTTGTCCTTCTTCGCAGTGTGCTTATTCCTTCGCGAGTTCCACGCGGAGTGGCGAGAAGGAACCCGGTTCAGGTGCAGCGTGCGCTTCCAGCGCTTCTCGAGGTCACCCTCCTTGACTTTGACTGGGTGACGCACCCGGAAGAAGTTACTGGCGTAGAACTTCTCACTTTCGGACTTGACCCACGACGATTGGATGATGCGGTTGAGCGAGTAGCGAAGGATGTTGTATGGATGGAGGATACCGGTTAGAAGGTGGGTGAGGTCTGAAGACAGTGGGAGGATGCTGAAACAAAGGTTGCATACAGAAATGAGCATTATATATGACTGGTTCTAGGAACTTGGCAAAAGGAGAGAACACTATATATGGCACTAAGCAGTGGAAGGGCTGAAATGTAGACGCATGCCGTTATAAACATGTTTTTGTTTGTTCAAAGTGAAACTTCCAGTGGCACATGAATTTAGCACGGTGCATGGGGATACATTATCAACATGAAGCTGGACTCAGCTGCTGACAAGTGGAAGTCTATTAGAACTTTACGTCGGCTTTAACAGCTAATCAATAGCATGCAAATATCCCACGGTTCATATTAATACAACAGAGGTGGCCTCGGACTGGGCCAGAGTAATCAAACTTGCATCAACTTCCAGGCACTGCAATGGTTATCACCAACATTAGAATGTGGTATGAGCACGAATTAGTCCGCTAATTAACATGTATACGCTAAACTATTTTCATGTAGCATTATTTAAACAGTACTGCTTGAGTATTTTAGTGAAACATAATAATCTAACGGGAAATCACAGATAGGCTAGTCTGTTCAAACCGAAATCAATTAGGTGTGAAATGGAGGCGCATTAGACGTGAAAGTAAAGAGAGCTAGGTGTGAAGGTGAGTCATGTGAATGTGAGGCAGTGTAGGTGTGAAAATGAGTCTCATTACATGTAGAAGTAAAGGTGAGTCATGTGAATGTGAGGCAGGGCAGGAGTGAACATGAGGCTCATTAGGTGTAGAAGTAAAGCAAGGTAGGTGTGAAGGTGAGACGTTAGGTGTGAAGGTGAGGCAGTCCAGGTGTGAAGGTGAGTCACGTGAAGGTGAGGTAGGGTGGCTGTGAAAATGAGGCTCATTAGGTATGAAAGTAAAGCAAGGTTGGTGTGAAGGTGAGACGTTAGGTGTGAAGGTTAGGCAGGGTAGGTGTGAAGGTGAGTCACGTGAATGTGAGGCAGGACAGGTGTGAACATGAGGCTCATTAAGTGTAGAAGTAAAGCAAGGTAGGTGTGAAAGTGAGAAGTTAGGTGTGAAGGTTAGGAAGGGTAGGTGTGAATGTGAAACGTTAGGTGTGAAGGTTAGGCAGGGTAGGTGTGAAGGTGAGGCTTACTTGGGGTCGGGGATGGGAATGGTCTGCATGGCGCCTTCCTTAAAGCACGGCTCGGTGCCGAAGGGCAGGCGAGACGACACCATCTTGTACAGGACCACTCCGAGCGCCCTGCGTGTGAGACGGACAATGTGAGTGTGTGGAGAACTGACAGAGCAAGGTGTTTACTAAGACCTGTGGTAACGTTGGGTATTAGATAAAAACCATTGTTTACTGAGACCTGTGGTAACACAAGGCATTAGATAGAAACAAACAACTATTTATTGAGAATTGTGGTAACATAGGGCATTACACAAAAACAAACAACTGTTTACTGGGACCTTTGGCAACACAGGGCATTAAAAATATATATAACTAACTAACCTACTGTTTATTGCGACATGTGGTAACATAGGGCATTAAATAGGCTCATTAGGTGTGACAAACAACTATTTATTGAGAATTGTAAACAACTGTTTACTGAATCCGCCTATTGCCAGTGACAATACACGTGGAGGCCCTTCGGACTCACCAGATGTCTGCATGCCGGGGTTCGTAGGCCTGGCCGAGCAGTGCTTCCGGGATGAGGTGGCTGAGGCGCCCGGGTGGACTGTCGCTGAGTGGCAGCATCTCGCCTGGCTTCACCTGCTCCGCCGCACCAAAGTCAATGAGCTTCACGATGTTGTTGCGGTCCAGCACCCAGTTCTTGCAGTGGATGTCGCGGTGCACCACGTTCTGTTAGGTTATGAGATGAAGGGTTTATGACAGGTGTTGTTTTTATATCCTTGGTTTATTACATTAGTTGATTAAAGCAGCATAGTCCAATGAAAGCATTACATTTTCAAAACCAAAACACTGATCTAGATTTGATTCTTTACTTAGATACTTGTGCATTTATTAAACATTGTGTTGAAACATAGAAGGGAATACTGGGGTAATTTAATAGAACCTGTTACTGCTGAACCTTATCGTGTCAGAGTTTTGGCATGCTTGCTGAAATTAATTTGACATGTTTGCACTTCAAATATCTAAAGAGTTAACCATTTAAAATAAAAGTTACTTCAAACTAAGGTAAGGTAGATTATAGTAGTCAATTTAATATATTTATCTCAGAAATGATAGAAACTCAAACTAGAGGTACTAGCATATTAGAGGAATAAAATCACTAGAACAAAATAACAATCTTACTTGATGTCTATCTAGTGAGCATCTTATAAATTAATAATAGTTATTTTTATAATAACCTACCAATAAGCAAGAATTGTTTCAATGCACCAAACATCTATGAATAATTAGTCAAGTATTGTTTGAATATACCAATAACCTATCAATAATCAGATACATGTGTTGTGTGAAATTGAATGCACCAATAACCTGTTAATAATTAACAAAATATTGTTTGAATATACCAATAAGTAATCAAAATCAAGAACATGTATTGTTTGAATACACCAATAACTTATTAATAAATAATCAAGTATTGTTTAAACATACCCATAGCCTATCAATGACCTGGTACATGTATTGTGTAAATACACAAATAAATTATTAATAAATAATCAAGTATTGTTTAAACATACCCATATCCTATCCATGACCAGGTCCCTGTATTGTGTGAATTCACAAATAAATTATTAATAAATAATCAAGTATTGTTTAAACATACCCATATCCTATCCATGACCTGGTACATGTATTGTGTGAAAACACCAATAACCTATCAATAACCAATAATCACCTGCGAGTGGATGTAGTGCACGGCGTCGACCATCTGCCGGAAGTAGCGCAGGGCCACACCTTCTGTAAAGAAGCCTCCAGGGTTCGCCTGCATCAAATCCTCAATGTCACCTGAAGGGAAAAGGTCAATACCAGGTTAGACGTGAGCCAGTCATTGACTTAGATTGTCAGGCTTTGACTGAATTAGTGACTAATTTACACACAAGGTTCTACATACTTTATTGAATGAAGTAATGAAAGGATGTGCATCTGGTTTACTAATTGATTGATTGATTGATTGCTGATGGCAGCAAAGGCCATATTCACAGCAATCAGTTAGTGGTATCTATTCTATCAGTTTTGATCACATTTATATGCCTACATTGAAATTTATATTTCAATTTGAAACCGTCAGATTGGTGTACAATGACAGTAAAAATTATCTCTCCTGCAATTTTGAATGTCAAATGAGAGCAAAATTAAACCCATACAACATAGTTAAGATTACAAGGTCATACAGGCCTGTTGTTCTTAGGAACTCTCTTTATTTGTGCATTACATTGGTAAAGAGGTCTCGCATGCTATTTACATTAAACAATTGTTGGCGCAAGGCTATGCAATCTAGTAAACTCTGTATCGTTTGACAACTATAAACCAGGTCAGGGATATCATAAAAGCAGTCGCTGGTACCAGCGCAACCTGCTTCAGAGACTAGCTCACCGAGGTGGCAGAACTCCAGAATGATGCACTTCCGATTCATGTAGGTCATGTAATCCAACCACGTGACCACGTTGGGATGGCTCAACTCCTTATGAATCCTCACTTCGTTCGGGAATTCCACGTGCCATGGCGCCACCTACATGGGAAGCAAGGGACTAATTTTTACACCAAAATCTAACATTCATTCCACATTACTTCAAACAGAAGATTTTGGCAATTGAAAAACAAAACAAATAAGCTTCAATTTTCATTTAATTAGAAAGCGTTCTTTTGAATAAAGGTATATTTTCCTAATAAAAATCTAATTATTTGATGATTAATCATTGATTGTTTTTATGTGATGTTGGCAGCAAAGGTCATATTCATGGTGATTTGATAGTATTTAAAATAAAAGTAACTCCAACCTAATGTAACCGAGGCAGCTTCAAGAGAGTAGATCAAATATTCACCCCCACCGAGAACAACCACGTCTAAGTTTGAGCAAAAACTGCTTTGGTAGGAATCAACTATACACAAGCTGTGGCGAGCCTTGTTCCAGTGCCAGTATTTATCTATGTTGGCATAGAGTTGATGAACTGTGAGAGAATTCAAATAAACCAAGATGGCGGCCAAGATGGCGGCCTATTCGACTTTGAAAAGTTGATTAATCTGCATAACTTAACTAATTCTTTACTCAAAAAGCGGCGAGCTATCAAAGATAAATATTTCAACAATATATTTAGCATATTAGGTTGCTAATTCATGTGGTTATGTCTATAACAACTATAACCCAGCCTTCCAACACTTTTTTATAGGTTGTTTAGCAGCCCTGTCTCGAGACAAAGTAGATAAAAGATTCACCCCTATGCAGAGTAGGGGTGAATGACAACATAGTTCAAATACGGGCGAAAATAGCTTTAGTATGGAACAGGAAGTGGAATTCCTGGTTCCAATATCAAATGGCTACTTATATCGGCACAGAGTTGGTGAAATGGGAGAGAATGCGCAAAGACAAGATAGCGACCAAAGAATGCTGTCAATTTCACTTTTAAAGTCCATTAAACTAGATATTTCATATTTGTCAACTCTAAAATAGCAGGTAAATACTATATTAGGAATATATTTTGCTTCTTAAATTAAGAATTTATGTGCTGATTTCATTTACCCAGCCTTTCACCACTTTTTCTAATGTGTTGTTTTTCACCAATACTGCAAGTATGGGGTGAATTTTTTATCTAGAGAAACCTGTGGGAGTAGAGAGGTGAGGGGTGAGGGGTAGGAGGGACAACATACGGAGGTCGAGTCGGTCGAGTTGGTCGAGTTGGGACGACGCGTTATCAGGTTGCGGTCAGAGGTCAGCATCTTGATGACAACCATGCCATTGTACTTCTGCGGGCAGTACGCGGCCAGCACGAAGCTAAAACGGCCCATCCCCACAATGTGCGCCATGTCGAAGCCCTGCAGGACAAACAAGCAAAGTCAAGGCAAGGTCACAGCGTGTGGGTCTTCTGAGATAAGCTGGATACGGACCAGGACTGACATAGCTACTCACCCAGTACCAGAGAATTGTCTGCAATTATATCCGCTGATGTTTTCTAGTTAGTTTGAAGTTATGTAATACATATTTACGCTTATAATTCATTATCCAACTTCAAATGTATGCAGGCTGGTAGACCAATACCTCCGTGCTGACAAATGTATTATTCTGACGACTCTTTTTTTAAAGCACACATGTCTAATTCCATATATCACACAATGTGTAGCGTGGTATAGCCAAACCCACTCGGCCGTGACGCTCTAGGGCACCTACCTGGAAAGGCAGACTGCGCACGGCGCGGTCAATCCATTGGTCCCCGGTTCGCACTGACCGGTGCCGACACGCGTCAGTAAACACGTCATGCCACACGTCACCGAGCGGGCACCGGAAGCGGAAGTAGTCGTGTCCAATGGAATGTGACGAGCGCCGCTGGGCGGACTCTCCTACAGGCTTAATCTGAGGGGTGAAAGTTGAGTAGAAATTAAGCACTTGAAGATTTTAATTTCGCAATTTACAATAGAATATTTCCACCACCAACTCGCCCTCTGATGGCAGTGGGAGACATAATGTTGTAGGTAGCAAGTTCAATATGAAGCACACTCTGTGGAAAAGCCCTTATAGAAGATTTCCACAACTAGCCTACCCGCTGACAGCAGTGGAAGAACTAATCGTGTGAGTAGCAGCTCTACGGAAAAGGTCTACTGTAATCTAATGTTGTTATGAATGTTAACTGTCTATAGGCTTGCACAATATCTTTAAGAGATTAAACGTGTAAATGTATTTACGAAGTGCATTAGCTAATAAGCATACTCGAATAACACATACATATTATTGAGCCAGAATATTGGGGCAGTGTTCTTGGACGTCCAAAATGGATTTTCATTTTCATTATGCATCACTCATATATAAATCAAATAGATACCCCTCCATGAAAATATCTTACTTATATACCCGCATATCTCCTACCAAAATCTGGAATTACATTGTTAAAATTAAGTATTGCTCAAAAAGATTAAAGTTGCATAGTCCGATGGTTTAGAGTTTTTGTCATTTTCTGAGATAAATACATTAGATTGATCGTTATAGACTACATTACTTTAGTTTGAAGTAACTTTTATTTTAGATGGTTAATTTTGGAGATATTTGAAGTACAACCATGCAAAATTAATTTTGGCAAGCACGCCAAAACACCATAGGCATCTGCAGGTTCTCTTAAATTGCATCTGTATTTCCTTCAGTGTGATGACACATGTTTAATGAGTGCACCAGTATCTAAGTTAGATATGTAGAATCAAATCTAGATAATTGTTTTGGTTTTGAAAATTTGATATTTTCATCGGACTATGCAACTTTAATGAAATCAAGAAAAATAAAACTTCGAAAAAGCACCAGTCTACTTAGAAATCAAAATTTGAAATAACCTTCCCGTAACAGACAATAAAATAATCTGTTGTCACCTGTTCATGCCAAGTGAACTTCTCTCAAAATCAAATCCACACTAACCCCAATTTATGCAGGACACTGAGTAGTAGACAACAATATACAACAGTCGACAATAGCATGCAACAAAAGACAGAAACAGATAATATCAGAAAGAGTAAACAACAATACACAAAAGTAGGCAACAAAAGATAAGAGTAGACTTCAGACAACAGTAAACAACAGCAGTAAACAGGAACAAAAACAAACAAAATTAGACAATATCAGACAATAGTAAAGAACAGCAGAAACAGTCAACAACAGGAAAAAAATGAAGAGAAGAGTAGACATCGGAAAACAGTAAAGAACAGCAGCAAACAGTAAACAATAAACAAAAGTAGACACTATCAGACAATAGTAAAGAACAGCAGAAACAGTCAACAACAATATACAATTTTAAGTAGACAACAGGAGAGAAGAGTAGGCATCGGACAACAGTAAAGAACAGCAGCAAACAGTAAACAATAAACAAAACTAAACACCATCAGACAATAGTAGACAACATCAGAAAACAACGATAAACAAAAGTAGACACTATTAGATAATAGTAAACAGTAGAAAACCGAAAACAACAAAGAAAAGTAGACAACAATAGATCAAAGTAAACAACAATAAACAATAGTACTTAGACAACAATAAATAATAGTAGACACCAACAAATAACAATAGACGACAGTAGACAATAGAAAAGAGTAGGCAACAATAGCCAATAGTAGACAGCAAGAGACAACAGTAAACAACAATAGAAAAACAGTAAACAGCAATAGACAACAGCAGACAACAGTAAACAACAAGACAGCTTCATGACTTAACAAACCCAAACACCCGTCTCCCCGACCAGTCTCTAAAGCAAACACTTACATTCAAATTAAATCCGAGTCTCCCCTAGCGAAGTCCACAAACTACTGCAGGAAAAAGCAACGGCAACATGAGAAACACAGCCCTTGAACCTCATGTGTTCGTGGGTAATAAACATCCTGGCGACATCTAATGTCATATTACGATGGCACCGACTTGTGGTGCACTCATGGCGAATTTATAGGGCTGCCCCATTGGGAGACTAGGCCACCAGCACCATGAATTGATATCCCACTCGGTCACATTATCCTGGCACCAAGCCAATGAGTACTTGCCCTATCCTAATAAGAACAAGACAGGCACATCTCATAGTATGTCCCTTTCCATTGCAAACCAACAACAAATGTAAACATGACGCCTTAGTGCGACCTGTCAAAGAAGCCACACGTTGGTCATCACGTGACACCCTGTCCTGTAACTGAAGTCAACCCATTTTAGATGGAAACAAAACAAGTTCTGTGAATTGATTATAACTAGGAGATCAGTAATCTGGTACTAACAAAATAAAATAACTCTATTTAACCTATAGTTTGAAAGCAAAAACAAACAGACACGGTTCAATTTGAATGTTATTGAGATGTAATATCAATCAATGTAACACCTTTGTTGGAATGTACGTGGTTCCACATATTCTGTGCATCAATTCAAAATTGATTAACTTACCTGTAACAAATAAATATTTACAAATTTCTAGGGATTACAAGGCAATAAAAAGAAGAATGCAATAAAAAGAAGAATGAGCAAGACGGGAAAAGCAAAAGACAAAGAAGAAAGGAAGAAGAAGAAGAAGAAGAAGAAGAAGAAGAAGAAAAGAAAGAAAGAAAGAAAGAAAGAAAGACAAGAAAAAAGAAAAGAAGGAAGTATGAAACCCAGTTAGTCTCATAGTATGACGTGACAAACCAGCACCGGGTCTGACTAATGTAATGTGTGCCAAGGCTGGTGAGATTAACGTGAGCACTCACGTGAATGAGCATCTCGTGGCTGTCCTGGCGGTAGCAGTTGTGGTGCGGCTTTTGGGCATGTCCCTGACGGGTCTTGACGGTCAGCCTGTGGATGGGCCGGATGGTGCGGGAGGCAGGGCCCAAGTCGGGTCCCGCCGAGTGAGAGTGGGTCGGTCCGTCAGCAGCATTCATGACGATCAACTTAGGCTGGAAGGACAGACGCAGTACAGTCAACTTAAATCTGCATAGTCCGATGGAGCATCAGATTTCAAAACTAAAACAATTATCTAGATTTGATTCTGCATATCCAACTTAGATATTGATGCACTTATTAAGCATGTGTTGCCATATAGAAGGGCATGCTGAGTCAAATTAATATTTAAAAAACCTGTTACTGCTGAAGCCTATGGTTATGGTGTCAGAGTAGGCTTATCATGTGACCACTACTGGTACACATGTGTTGTTTATTTACCCAAACTAGGTAAGGTACGATATCGGCTATGTAACGAATGTTACAATAACATCATCTGATATCAGCCATATAAGAACATCATAACTAGGTACATTATTCGCTATGCAATGCTACCTCGAACAAAAATAATAAAGAAGTACATTGTATTCGTTGTTATTATTACATCCAAATCAAAACATCATAGCTAGGTACATTGTATTCAGTGTGTAGTGTTACATACAGATACAAATGTCATGGTATCAGGGTCGGTATGTAGTGATGCGACAACCAAATAAAATCATGATGTTCATTATGTAATCCTACATTCCAATAAACGCACCATAACTCTGTATGGCATTATCATTACTATGTAATGATAGAGCCAAATAAAAACATCCCAAATAGGTAAGATATCATATTCGCTATGCAATGCTACAACCAAATTCCAACATAACTAAATCAATTATATTTGCTACATCAGGCTACAGCTTAATACAAACATCATAATTTGGTATATTATATTCATTAATCAATGCTAGTAAACTAAGAGTATAATAATTAGATATGCTGTTATATTTGCTATGCAATTTTACAGTAAAACTATAAGGCAGTGTTAGATGCCTGTTGTTATTTTCAGATATGTAATTGTTCTTTTACAATAACAGACTAAAACTTAAAAGGCGACGTTACAGGCGTGCAGTTATTTTATTCTTAGATGATTTTATTTGTTATGTAATGCTACAGTAACATATAAGTATCACAACTGAAAGGCAATGTTAAAAACATGTTGTTTTCTTCCTTTTCAAAGTTTCTTTTGTATATTGTTTGCGCAATCAGCAATAACATGCATGCAACGCGAATACAATATACTAACCAACTGCAGTCACGTCAGATTTCCTTATTGTGTTGTTTTCCGATCACTAGGAAATGTTGAATACAAACACTCATGACAAAATCAAGTATATACAGGATACTCCCATTATTTATAATGATAATCAGATATATCCTTTAACTTTAACTGCAACAGTTTCACAGGCATGAACTATAGTATAGGCTATAGTCCTCATAGATCTCGCATTAACGTCATGCAATAGAACATAACTAACTATTTCTAGGACTTCGATTTGATTGCATAATAATGACATACCATGTTTCCTACATAGTAGAAGAACACGTCGAAATAAAGAAGAATGCTTATAACCACGTGTTTGGTGAACAGATTTTGTGATAAGTTCTGTTTGACTCGATGGAGCAGACTTGGATCTAAATCAAACATTAAACAAGGCGGCAAAGACAAAGTGAGGTACAAACAATTTCAATTTGTGTGATTGTTCACTACGCGCCATGGTGTGTCAACGTTAATTAGTAGCAGACGGTGGTTTGGCTGTGAATAACTATATATCTAAGATGTGCTTACGTCTATCATTTTCTTTAGTTCGGGTGGTGAGTGGCCTGGGTCAGAATCTGTGTCATTTTCTGGGATTCCGCCGCAGTCATCCGGGTCTCGAGGTTGGCTTGTGCTCTCGGCCATCGGGTCCACCTCCATATCCAGCTTTCTTCTTTTCACCTGTCGTCTAGTGATTACAACCATGTGGGGCAGAGTGGATTTGACACAGGTATCCACACAAATAATGTGGATACCGTGCACCCTTCCACGCAGATTATATTTATATTGCAATCCCCTCGCGATTCCTATACCTACCGTCCAGGCCGCTATGGCGGTTTGGTGACTGGTTGCCTGGCAACGTGCCACGTCACAGTGCGTGTATCTGTTACTGAACATTTCCGGTGTGCTAAAGGAGGTAGAAAAGTTTGACTAGAAACTTTACGGATATTTCATTTGACAGTTTCTAATGCATTGTTTTAAAATGGGGATTGCTTTTAAAAAAAATTGTCAGTGCCGTTAGTCAGTTAGGCGTTACGCTACTTGCCTAATGACTAGTCTTAGTACTCAGTCTCAGTAGTTCAATCATCAATGAGGCGGTTACTCGGTGCCTGGATCACTGGCTAGTTAGTATTGACTATTGTGCATTTGTGGGTAAAAGTGGATATTTTATGTTGCGGTTTACTATTTAATATAAATATAATATTGTATCGCATGCATACACACTTCATGCCAAGTTTTCAAAAAGAAAAATCAACTCAAGGCTCGCCACATCACATCCGGAAATGATCAGCATGCAACACTAGGCATACGATACGGCTACGCTCTACACTACACTACACTACACTACACTACACTACACTACACTGTCTACAGACTACAGTCTACACTGACTAAAAGAAGTCTCATGCTGAAAATTTATTAACAAGTCCAGAGCCAGAGGCCTAACTTTATAGTCTGAAGAGAAAAGGTGTGAGTGCAAGAACCTTACATTAACTGAGTAAGTTGTAAGACTATGGAATTCACTTGATGTCTATGATGATAATATCAAATGTTCAAAAAACATATATATATGTTTCAACGAATGTATAAAAAGAAAATATGTAAGCTTTACCAGAGGGAAAATACATACTAGTCTAGTACATACATATTGAGATGTAATTTACAGTATTGAGGGAATTGTTGATATGCTTTTAACTGTTATTTTTCTATTTATTATTTCTATAGTATGTGATTAATCGCTCGCCCGCGGGCGAGCGAATTGGAACGTTAACTACACAGCGTGGCACATTGCTATTCTGTAGTCATGTCATCATTTTGTTGCTAGGATACTTATTTTAGAAGTACACAACACACACACATATTGATGACATAGTTAACATAATACTCTATAACATTGTCTTCAAAGCTTTTCACTGCGATTTGTAGAAAGTGGAGAAACAGTTCTGTGAAGTTTTGGCCTGTCAAAATCATCGTCAAATCACCATAAGGTATGTATTAATAGTTTTGAAACTTGTATTAATAGTTTCTTTATATACTTCTCTATATCTATTGCAAAGTTGAACTGGATCGGAGCATTAGCACATCATTTTTTACGTTGCACAAAATGTCATATCGGCCCGGAAATTTGTAAATATGGTGAATTTCATGCTAGCTAGTTCACTTCAGATCAGACATTTAATTAATAATTGTACCATCAAATCACACTAAAGTGATATATATAGCTTTTTACTGTTGTTATATGGTGTGACTTTTGTAAATTATGCATTAGCAACACTGATGATCAAGAATTTGGGTGTAGGCCTATACTTTTAGTGTTAAAAATGAATGCAGATCGAATGTGGAGGTCACATTACCTGATTCTGGCAATATGATTGGCTGATGCCAATGTTTACTAACAAGTAGACCATGTGCTTTTTGTTTACCATTCATGTTTGGTAGTTTTAAGTGGTTTCTTTTGTATCTGCTGTTGGCAAGTACACTTTAGATAGAATATTTAATATACCATTATGTCTTCACATCACCCTAAAATGATTTTTATAGATGTTTACTGTTGCTGGAGGGAATGATTTTGAGTAAAGTATGCAGTAGGAATGGCAAGGATAGACTTATTTAGTAGTTTTAAGTGGTTCCTTTTGTATCCTTGTTTGTTAGGCTTTTACGCCTTAGCTATCTCTATGGTCATGTCAGGACGGGGTATCTTTGTTGTTGAAATTTGTTATTATCTTATTCACTTGCTGTAACTTTGTTTCTCTAAATTGTCTTCAAATCTCATTTATTCAAGTAATGAACAACAATGCCGCCTGCAAAGAAAAGAAGAGTGTCACTACAAACTCCAGAAAAGATGGGCAAGATTCGGCAGTACCTTACAGATCATTTTTGCATTTTTCCTGAAGAATTGAAGAATTTGAAAAGTGGTCACATACTTCTTCAGTACTTTGAGAATGATAATTTTTCAACAAAGACTATCAACTCCGTGATGGAAAGTCTTCCTTGCAGCATTAAACACAGCCAGCTTCTGTCCCTTCTAAACAAAGCCAAAAAGTTAGAAAATATTGGACGGGAATGTGACAGGGAAAAATATGAAACCCTCTGCCACCAACCATATACTCTATTTGATCCTGTCCATGAACATCCCATGTCAGATGAACCACACCCAGAACCTGGGGCTTCTGAAAACCCGGCGACGGAGCAACCTGAGTCAGGGCCTTCTGATAACCCAGAACAGCTTGCGCCAGGACCAATTGCAGCAGCATATTCAGCCATACGTTCATCTGCACATAATCAAGGGCTTCTCACTCGCATAAAATTGAAGCTGAAAAAAAGATTAGCCCACATTTCCCTGACAAAACATGTCATGGAACAGAATTACAAAAGGAAGGTGGGGAAATTACAAGGTGAAATTAATTTCAACCAGGAAATTACCCGTCAGAAACTTTGACTTAAAAGGAAGGATAAAAAAATCAAAGAAATTAGACTAAAGTTTTCTGAGACGGAACTTGCTAAGGAACTAGCTAAAATAAAGCAAGACCTCAAAAATGTTACACGAAACCACAAACGATTAAAAAATTCTTACAAGACCCTGAGTTCCTGTGCCTGTGGATCAAAGGCAAATATAGAACTTCTCAAAGCCAAAGAAGAATTGAAAGTGAAAAATGCAGCTATTATTGAATTACAAAATGACAAGTTATGTTTAGCAGACATAATCAAATCTTTCAAATTTGGTGAGAGCAATTTAGAGAAGAGAGGGAAAACTTATTCTTTGGAAATGAGGATGTTTGTGTACGATGCAATTATCAATAATGTGCCAACAAGGAATGTGCCTCCACTCATTCAGACATTTAATAAAAGAGTTGGTGTAATTCTAGACCAAGTGCCACACAGGAATACAGTGGAGATGATGACCAGGGAGTTAGGTGTCATTTCAGACTTTCAGGCATCTGAAATCTTTATGGAAAGTCAGGACCTTACTCTTGGCTTTGATGCCAACATGCAGGAGGGGGTTCATGTTAACAGTGTCCATATTACCAGTCCAACAGCATGCCACGTTCTTGCCATTGACCAGTTGGCTGGCCGTACTGCAGAGGACTATGCTCTCCACATTAACGAAGCAATTGATTGTGTCAGTGATGTGTACTGCCAGTTTCACACCACAGATTTTGCAAAAAAACGAAAAAAAAAGAATCCAGGCTAGTATTTCCAATACCATGACAGAGAGAGCTGCAGTTAACCACGCTACAATTGAACATCTTGAATTGTCATGGAGAAAAACCCTCAATGAGCTCAATTGCCACCTCCACCCCTTGGAAACCATTGCATCATCAACTAGATCAGCTCTAAAGGCAATGGAACCTGCCAGCATTGACAAAAAGCTATGGGGAACTGAGTGCCTGGCTCATCAACTTGTGCTTGCAGTCAACAAATTTTGTTACAAGGATGGTTGTGGTGATCCGAAAGGGTTCAAATCGTATTTGGACCATGCTGGCCTTCCAAGAGGACTTATTCCACGGTATAGGGGGAACTGCCTCCACATAATGTTCCATATTTTTGGACAATTTTATCACTATCGGGAATTTTTCTATAAGTTGTTTGAAGAAGGAACTGTAACCTGTGGAGGTCTACAGGGCGCTTTATGGCATGATTTCATGAATCCTTGTGCCCAAGTGGAAATTCAGATTCTTGGCCTCATAGGGAAGTTACTATCGAGGCCTTGGATAGCAAAATTGTATACGCCTTCTTCATCCCCAATAAGCCATGTCGATGGCATTGCGATTGTGAAAGATGTGGTCAATGTCCTGAAGAAATTTAACCAGATACCACAGAACACACTTTCCACAAAAACAGACTTCTTTGGGGATGAACTTTCTGCTAATGCAGCTATGTCCAAACTTCAAGAGAAACCAGTGGATGAGCCTTTATTTATGCTAATGATGAAAGCTTCTCTTTCAAAAATTGTGGATGTTATTGAGAAGCAGTACCAGTGATATTTTGTTACTGATCTCAGTGACCAACTAAGGGAGGAGACAGAGTCTGCTCGGTGTCACAACATTGATGCAGAGGAAATCCTTGGCATGTTCAGTGCCGCACCAGAACACGCCCCAAATGCAACTATGTGGTACTTGTCTTCTAGGATCCGGGCCAAGAAGAACAATGTTGTTGAATATCTCGATAACATGGAACCGGAAAATAGACATCGGTTGATTAAATTGGCAGTGCAGTTGGTTAGAAAACACAGACCAGGAAATCGGAAAAAAAAGTGTGGAAATCAAAGCTGAGATCACAAGATGTTTAGCTGTCAAATGCCAGAAGAAGAGAACGCTGGAGCGCAATATACTAGAAAGACTGCTTCGAGCATGTGAAACCAAGAAATTGGACATCACTGAACAAGTAGAATTTGGCAATGTAGAAGAAAGTGTTCTTCATGTGGTCAAAGACATCTTGTCTGGGAAGATAGTGGGGCATCAAATTTGTCACATTTGGTTTGATGAGAAAACCCAGGAGACAACTGTTTACAATGGCAAAGTGGAGAAATTGCTGAAGAGAAATGGTGGGACATACCGCATAGTATACTGGGAAGAGGATCAAACATATAACAATGATGCTGAAGATTATGACATATCAAAGTATGCACTTGCTGTGGATTTGATATATGAGGACTTAATTCTATCATAAAGTTACCAGCCATTTTGTATATATTGTAAATAAACACATATAGTATTTTTGTTAAAGAAGAAGATCCACACGACATTGTATGATATATTTTTTTGTATGAAAAAAAGAAGAGTTATCTAAACTTCTTATTCATGTATGTTGCCCTGCTATGTTTTTTACAGGTCAAAAGTGAATTTATGAGAAATATTTTGTTTTCATTATTATATTATATTGTACATGTTGCCGGTAACATGCATAAATCGAAGCCATGACCACGGGCTCCATAGTGATGCATACTATAGACACCGGATGCAGTATAGCATTCGCTAACCCTGACCATGCTTTCAAGGCACAATGGCGGATCTGAATAATTCAAATTCTAAACTAGAAATTTGGGCTATCAGATGGGCAGTAATGTTGGACAGCTTGTCCTCCAGGAGCCGGGAAATATCCTCCAGCGTCGGCCCCTGGACCTTACTACCATCTGCCGATGTTTACGGATTAACTGATGGTGAATCTGGACAACGATCGACCCTAATTGGCGACCTGGGCCAGATGCACGCCGATGAACTGTCACGCCGGTCTGTACTTCACAGCAACTCTCACTAGCTTCCTCCCACTAGCTTTGATTAAACCTTACGCATGATAAAATATCACAACACCGCAATATACGATTTGTTTAAACTGATTTTGAAATGCTCAGAGCATAGATGATAACTCTTTTCTTTTTTTTGTCCATTGTAACGATTGACACAAAACAGCACAGAAACGGTTACATTGAAAAGACAAGGACATTTGCTTCAAATCAATATGTATTCTATTGGGATTATGAAACACCATGTAAAAAACAAATCAGTTTATCCTGAGAAAATGCATAAGCAGATAGTATGTTGATCGTTACAATGGACAAAGTTTTGTCCCATATTGCTTAGCACCTTTTGAGACAGTCTCAGATGTGTACCGGACAGTATCACAGATAGGATCTCTTGTTGCTCCGGAAGTTAACTATGGCAGAGAGCGTGTATATAGATGAGAGGGACAACTCTCATACTAGACCGTGTAACAGCTGCTGACTGTGGCGCTCCAAATGGTGGCTGGTGAATAGTTTATGACACAGCTGGCAAACTCAAGGCATTGTCAATGGTCATGTGCAATCTTCATACAGAAAAAGTGAAATATCTCTAAAACCACACCACCTAGAAACAAATTGCTTGGTACACATATAGAAAGCATGTTTACCAAAAAGATTATATTCAATTTATAAGGTTAGGGTTCTGGATTTCTATTAATTTTGAATAAAATAAGCGTTTTGCACTGCACGTACGGCAAACTCAATGCCTTGTCAATGGCGGTGAGCAATCTTCATACAGAAAAAGTCAAATATCTCTAAAAGCACATGACCTAGACACAAGCTGCTTGGAACACATATAGAAAACATGTTTACCCAAAAGATTATATTGAATTTATAAGGTTAGGCTTCTGGATTTCTATGAATTTTGAATAAAACTAATGTTTTGCACTGCGCGTACCGGCAAACTCAAGACTCATTCAACAATAACCGCGAGAGGCGCCACTGTAGCCTGTGTTACCGATTTTCACGGGAGTTGTCCCTCTCATCTATATACACGCTCTCTGACTATGGTCAAGGGTTACCGAATGCTATACTGCATCCGGTATCTATGGTATGCATCACTATGGAGCCCATGGTCGTGGCTTTGAATGATGCATGTTACTGGCAAGATGTACAATGTAGGCACTTGGACATTTACCACATTTGCGATGACATATTTTGTTTTCATAATTATATTATGTTATGACATATTAAAGTATGCACTTGCTGTGGATTTGATATGTGAGGACTTGATGCGCGAGAAGGAAGAACAGAGGCGGATGTGGGAAACTGAGGCGTTTATTGTGACGCCTCGGGCAACATAGAGAACAGTGAGAGAACAGAAACATATGAGACATGTAAGGTAAACGGTACAAGCAGGGCAACAGAGGAGGTAACAGGCTGAGGAGGCAGAGAGCAATAAGAGGGCTCATGAGGAGCAACAGGCTCGTGAGGAGGAATAAGTGAGGGGCTCATGAGGAGCAGAAGATAAATAAAGGAAGGGCTCATAGGGAGCAATGTCAGAGTTCTGGTAGAGGGGGGGGCCGAGGAGCCCTCCGCCGCAGAGGGGGGAGGGTAGAGGAGGGAGAGTTGGGTGGGTGGGTGGAGAAGAAAAAGGGCAGAGAGCTGGAAGGCGGCTGGAGGCTGAGTGCCTGAGGGAGGCCGGCGGGCGGCCTTATAAGGGGGGAAGTGAGCAGAGGCAGGAGGGGGGTGAGTCGCTCAGGGCCGGGGGGAGGTGAGCAGTGGCGGGGGTGAGTCGCTCAGGGGCGGGGGGAAGTGAGCAGTGGCAGGAGGGGGGGGGGGTGAGTCGCTCAGGGGGGGGAGGGGGAGGGTGAGCAGCGGGCGTCGCGCGAGGCGCGAGTGCTGGGGGAAGGGGGGTAGAGGGGGGGGGGGGTGAGTCGCTCTCCCTCCCCTCGCATCAAACGAAATGCTTCGCATTACGACCAATTCTATTGTGACCAGAGATTTTGTATATATTGTAAATAGGTACATATCATATTTAAAAACAAAGATTCCCCAGTTCAAAACAAAGATCCCCCTATTCATGATATTGCATGGTTGTGTGTGTGTGTGTGAAAGAAAAAAATGATTTAAACTCCATAATTAAAAAACCAGACACAGGATTCTATTATATAGGGCCAATAATTTATTAAACATTTTTAATAAATTTCACACTAGCCATTATTATTCTATGACTAGCACAGATCATATTTCATTTACTTTGGCAACAGTACAGTTGCTCGGATAGCTTGTAAACTAATCTACCTCCTAGATAGTACAATCCAGAGGTAACTGTTAATTTTTGTAATTCAGATTACTTATATGCAGGGCGATAGTTTGATATTTAGGTTTACTTTACACAACAATAGCTATTCATTATTATATATGCAACTGAGAAATGTTCTTGGGTTGATGACAGCAGACATCCGCTATGGGTAGATAACGGTCATACAAGGAAGCACATCAGGGACATCTCACTCACTACAATTCTTACTACCAGACATGACTCTTTTTGGATTTGGACCATCTACTCTCAGCCAATCGTTGTTATGATGGGATGGTGGGATGGACTTTGAAATTCCTCGCAGTTGAGACATCCAAGTCGTTACTGCTCGGTGATACGGTGAAGAATGATTCAACGGGTCTTGTGCAACCGGAAATCAACTCTCCCGGGTTACTAAATTCGAGATCATGTTTTGTAGCTAGGATGCATTACTATGGGCCCGTGGTCAGGGTTTTAATTATGCATGTTACCGGCAACATGTACAATATTGTATGTTGCCCTGTTATATGATGGTTACATGTCCAAAGTGAATTTATTAGAAATAGGTTAAACAAATTATATTATCACATATCAAAGTAGGCATTTACTGTCGGTTTGCTGTGAGGACATACATCTATCATACAGTGACTAGATATTTTGTATTTATTGTAAATAGGTATGTATAGTATTTAAAAAAAAAAGATTCACACATTCATGAAATTGCATGATTTTTTGTGTGTGTATGAGAAAGGAACATTATTTAAACTCTGTATTCTTGTATGTTGTCCTGTTATATGATTTTTGCAGGTCAAGATTGAATTCATAAGAAATATTTTGTTTTCATAATTATTGCTTGCTAATGAATAGAATGGTCACATTCAACAGCAGAATTCAGTAGGACTGTTGCTAACTTTTCAGCTGGTGCAATTATAATACAAATAATTAAAGTATTTAGGAAGTTATGAACATATATAACATATGTATGATGTAACTAGTTAATTAAATAAAATCAATTAATTAAATACATTAATCAGTTAACACGATGTGCTTTTAATTGGTCTATCTCATGGGCATTAATTTAAGCTGCTGATAGCAGCTATAATCAGCTGGGCTATTTTGAAATGTATTTTTTTATGGGATGGGTCACATGTTTTTCTTTGTTTTCCATTCAAGCAAAGGACAAGATTTCACCCTGATTTTCATTTTTCAAAATGACCTGACTTTCTTCATATTTGTCCTAGAATACAAATTTAAAGACCATTTTAATAGTAATTCACAGTTCTTTCCAATGGTTCCAGTTAAAATACAATTATATGAATTTCATTTTTTTTATGGAATGGGTCACAGGCTTTTCTTTGTTTTCCATTGAAACAAAGGACAAGAATTGACCCTGATTTTCATTTTTCAAAATACCTAACTTTCTTCATAATTGTTATAGAATATCAATTTAAAGACCATTTTAATGGCAATTCACATTTCGTTCCAATGGTACCAGTTATAATACAATTACATGAATTAATTTTTTTTAGTCACATACCTGCTGCAATGTATCTGTGACTTATTTGTAAATGGGGAAAGCACCTCAGAAATATTGTACTTCTGCTTTCTCCTTTTTCATGTGAAAAAAATTACCTTTATAAATATCAACTTGTGTGTACCTTTATCATGTGGAAATACATATTTTATTATAATAATAATAATTATTATTATTATTATACTCCGTCACCGGCCAATCCTATCTCATGGCGGATTTTTACTTTCGGCGTGGTGCGCCACCTACTGGGCCAGTACGAAAGCCCCCCTGGCGGGTGCTTACTCAACTAATAGTTAAATTTCCACGTAGTGCACAAACGAGGCGACACCGCCGACGCGATGGCGGACACTGGCGATAATTTGGCTTCCCGTATTGCATTTACACTGCCTTTATCATGCCAAATATGTTTGGGAAAGGTAAGATTGGTCTTAATGTGTATCATTTTGATTGTGTAGAAAGTTTGTAAAGTTTTGTAGGTATACTGCATATATTAATGGAGTTTGCAGGTACTTTGTAACTGTGGCCGTGTTTGTTATTCTTCTGGTTCAAGTTGAAGTTGTTGGGGTGTGACTTGTCCGTACATGCGCCGTTATGACCCTATCTATTTTATTAGTTCCCACCAAGGGATTTTTGGAAGACACGCACAACTCTCATCTCCGTGGTCTTAATTCTTTAATTATAGTGCTACTAAAACCTGGTGTATTTATTTTCATTTCTAAGATAATGGCCAATAATTCCAGGCAGCACTCAGTCTCAGTGACAGTGACACCGTCGACACTGATTTAGTGATTAGTCTGATAGACATGTACCTCCTTAAATTTTCAAAGGGGTCCAAGCATTCAAAGTATAATTTCACTGGAAGCTCCAATGATTCAAAAACAATATGCTTTTAGACATTTTGTAATATTCCAAATTTGAGTGAGATATATGCATTTGAAAGTTTGTTAGTTTCAGATCTTTTGTATTATCTAATCATTATCTAGATAAAAGATTCACCCGGTACTTGTAGTACACGGGTGAAGATCAGCCTTATATAAATACGGGGGAAAATAGCATTAATATGGAAGTGAGGCTCCAGTATGTGGCTCCACTATCAAATGGCAACGAATATTATGCATATAGGCACAGAGTTGGTGAAATGGGAGAGAATGCAAAAAAGACAAGATGGCGGCCGCAGAACGCCGTCGATGTCACTTTTAAATCTGATTAAACTATACATTATATTATATTTTTCAACTCAAAGGTAGCGGGTAAATAATGAAACATATGTAAAGAATAAATGTTGCTTCTTAGATTGTTAAATTAGGCCCTCAATTCTTTGACCCGTTTTTTCGCCAGCTTTTACATAGGGCTGGTTTGCACCCCTACTGCAGCAGTACGGGGTGAATCTTGTACCTAATCATTATCATGCATTGGGGAACTGCCCCATTAAGGAGTCTAACCTCTTTCAAATGCATATATCGCACTCAAATTTTGGAATATTAAACAAATTCAAAACGCACATTGCTCTTGATTCTTTTGAGTTTGCACTGAAATTATAATTTGAATGTTTGGACCATTTTGAACATTTAAGGAGGGTACCTACATTAGAAAAGAAAAGATCTGAAAGTCAAAAACTTTCAAATGCATATATATCTCTCACTCAAATTTAGGAATATTTTTATAATTCAAAAAGCATGTTGCTTTTGAATGATAGCTTCCAGTGAAATTATAATTGTAATCCTTGGACCCCTTTGATGGAGGGTACTTACCATTGAAAATGTTTATGGAAATGACTCTTAAAAACTATGCTAAATTGATAGAAACGTACAATTCCGACCCTTGCTATACATTCGCGGACGATGTATTTATTTTGTATTCATTTTTAAGAAGGGAAAATGCTAAAGATTTGTTTTCTTGGAGTTAATATGGCCGTTCTTGGCTTGGAATTTCACGTTCTGCTGCAGATGTGGTCGCAAAAAGTTGGACAAAAAAAAAGGTTTGGCAGTAGTGGTGCCACGTATGGATAGGAGGGTACCTACCACTGACACTGTCACTCAGTGACTCACAGTGTGTGTCTGAGGGTGTGGCAGTTTCCACTGTCTCAGTGACAATGGAACTGAGTCTGAATTAGTGAATGCACACTGACTGAGTGATACTGATCCATTGATTGTATAACACTAAGACTTGACTAAGTAACATTGGAAGATCCATCCATTCAATGACTGAATGAGTAAACCTAAAGAAGTAATTATCTCAAGGCTCATCACATGGTTCGTGTCCAGGTCATATATTGGATTTGACAAAAATATGACCATTAAAAGGGTCATATATAGACCTAACCTGTATGATACATACAAAATTTAAATAAATCATAATGCCTTACAATTATGATAGTTAGGTAGCTAGACTAGACCAGAACTCAGAACAGTTTAAATTATCTCAATATCTTCAATAGAACCAAAGTTATGACGATTCTAAGATTGCCAAATGGGACACCAATTTCTAATAGGGTTTGTATGACAATGGTAAAGTAATTAGGGTAGGCCAACATGCCCAACTTTTGTGAATAGAATTGGATGAAAAATGTTAATATATTCTTAATGCTTGGACTTAGGACAATGAGAATTTGTATCTAGGGGTATTTTGGGGTGCTCTTTCACATGCTGCAATCAAAATATATGAAATACAAACAGTTTTAGAGTTACCCTGGTTTCAGAACAGAAGGCTGCTTGAAATTCACGGGTGAAATCAGTTGACCAGAGTGACCAATTTTATGTGAAACTAGGTCTGATAAATCGTTTTATGGCCTTAAAATTCAGTTTAATGGTCCCTTGTCTTCTTTTTTGTCAGATTGAAAACTTCAAAGTCAATTCTTCGGTAGTCAAAATCAGAAATATTTAATAAAAAAACACATCAAATTGTGTCTGAATCAAAATTATTTTCAAAACCAGAAGTATCTCAGCAGATATTACCACGGAGGATGCATAGGGAGTAAGTTAGTTGTGGGCATGTACAAAGCATGTACTTCATGGATACACACTATTTTGAATGCATGGCGATGGTGACACCCCTCGCGACTACGCGCATAACTATGCATATATTGGCATAATTTTGGTCATACGGTCGTATATATATATAGGTCATATATTTAATTTTGTTTAGATGGGTTTTAACACCTCCACCTGTGGCTCCAAAAGTAACACCCTCCTCACCACCACCACCAAGACTAGGGATGTCAATGAGGCAGGGGTGAGTAGTTCACTGAATATACCACCCCCCCCCCCCCTCCTAAGAGTAGGGATGTCAAATAGTGGTGTCTTATAAACTTCATACAAAAAAGGCCATATGTGGGGGGAAATCTAGGTAATATAATCTATCACAAAGAGTAGCATGAACCCTGGATCAGTTAAATTGCCCAACCCAGCTGATATTCACATAGTCAGTTACTGAACTGACACTTGGCATGTAATGAATTCTGATATATTATCATGCAATTCAGTTGGGAACATGAAGGTTGTTTTGGTTCATATTTATCAGATTATGATTTGATTACCTTAACGATAGTCTTTTTGTGTGTGTGGTTTTTTTAGCTACGTATACGCCGATTCTTATTCTAACCAACTGTGGATTTTTTTTATGGTTAACAGTTTTTGTTTTGTCATTCATCTGCTTTCAATCACATACTCTGGCAAGCAATATCGTCATTAACTATATATCGTTTTTATTCCATTAACCTAGTTGATTTTAGTGTAAAAAAACAAACCATCCTACCATTTGTACGCAATTGAAATTTCCCCTGCTTAATAGGCAAATGGCTGCACAAGTGTCCAAGTTCTGTAGAACATTACTAAAATTCCTTTGCGTCTAAGACTTTATTGATCTGTTTATTTAGGTGAAATTGCCAGTGGTATGCCCAAACCAGCACGTGTTCTGCTCTCCGTGCATGGATGTCTGGTTGCAGCGAAATCAGCAGTGTCCGTCCTGCAGGGTTTCCATCACACCCGACAACCCCTGCAAGAAGATACTGGGTAAACAACTTTTTTTTAAAGTGCCGTGCATTAACCTCTTCCCCCGCCCCCCAAGAAACTTTGTTTCTATGGACGTTGTTGTCATGGTTGCTTCGATGGAAATTACTATGTGCCAGTGATGGTTGCCTTAATTTTATTTTTTAGTGACACCACAACTAGTATTCTTTCTGAATGTAAAGGTAGTCTTTTGTATTACATAATGAACATACACGTGACTGTTTATGAAAGCCAGAATAACTGATAACACAAGATAACAAGCATCCAACCAGCACGATGTTACAAACAATAACTATTAAGATCCATATCTAAATAAAAAACAACAAATATTGAGCCATCTCATTTTTATTCTACTAGTTTCCGGTTATCTATCCCTGTAAATGTATTTTCATTGTAAATTAAGTCAAGGTAGCTGTTAACGGTCTAGGTGGGAATAGCATAATGAAGATCAATTACGATTTACAATTATCGGTCCTTAGCCTAGGAAATGATGGTTGAAATCAATACAAAATTAAATATAAAATACGAAACTAAATCATGCATGCTGATCAGGTCGACCCAGAAGTCTACCTCGGAATACTCCACATTCTCTGCATCACCTCCCACCAGAACTAGTTTAGGTTCAGATCGGCCACTGTTTCTTATCAGTTCCAAGGATAGCTCTTAGATACTTAGTCTGTGTGTAGATATTAGTACTGTATTGTGCAATAAACACCACGCCTCAGTCGAATGCAAGCCCGTTTTCTTGTTGCCTATTTATCTCTAAATCGTAGTTATTCAATTAACCCTTTTTGTTCAGGTGGACTCACTCAAAACGATGAGGAACTGAACAGTTTTGCTAAAAGCAAAGAGTTGCGGCGGTCCAGGCTGGAGCTGTTATTTAAGGACTACGAGGTTTGTGCTATCACCCATAGATGGATTTCACATAAATATTTAGGCAAAATAAGATCAATTATCCAAAGGGTGAGCCTCGTTTAATGTATTGATCAATTTCTATAAATATGCAAAAGACGTTTTTTTCTGTGCTTTTTTTTATCCTAAGAGTTTATTTCATAATTTGCTATAGAACAATGTTCTATTTGGGCTGTACCATTTCATTGCGTCATATATCATTTGAATCAATTTGGTTGGTAATTAAGTGGAAGTGGAAGGTACATTAAATACACAGTGAATTGACACTGAAGATTGTCATTAACCTATACATGTTTTTAACCATGCAACAATAAGCATAGTTATTGGGGCTAAAATAAGTTTCAAACTGACACTTGTCACTACTTTCCCTGGCGCTCGATATTACTAGGATAGAGCAATGACTGGTCAGCTCAGTGTCCGGCCAGCTATGGGAGGCTTCTCGTGCAGAAGGTCATGAGTTCGAATCCCGGCCGAGTCAAACTAATGAATCACACAATTTATAGTTGCCATTCCTTGGCGGTCAGCATTACCAGGATATGGCAAAGACTGGTTTGCCCAGTATCCAGCTAATGTGACTCGGTGGGTCATCGTGCTGGTGGCCTGGTCTTCCAGTGGGGAAGCACTATAAAACTGTCATGTGTGTACATCATTACCGGTCCTGATGTGACCTTAGACGTTGCTATAGGGTAATACCTTAACAAATAAATGATATATGACCTCAGATGTTAGGACATAAACCTCAATCGCTTACTGTTTGACCCCAGAATGAGGTGGAGCGTCTGCAGATGGAGAATGACGCTATTCGGCAGGAGAAGTGCCTCCTGGAGGAGCAGGTTCGGTCCTATACCACCCAGAAGATGAGGGAGGCTGAGGAGGATGTCGCCAAGGGAATGCCGGCTTCCTCATCCAGCGTCCCACCGCAACCAGACGTGAACATGCTGCTGATGCTGACCAAGAAACTGCAGGATGCTACGGGGCTGTATGAATGCGTCAAAAAGGACATGGACAGGCTGAAGAAGGTAAGTGATGTGGGTGTGTAGGTGGTGTGGGAGTGTAGGTGGTGCGGGTGTCAAAAAGGACATGGACAGACTGAAGAGGGTAGGTGTCAAACGGGACGTGGACAGGCTGAAGAAGGTGGGTGTGTATGTCTTGTGGGTGACAAAAATGACATGGACAGGCTGGTGTAGGCAGTGTGTGTCAAAAGCGATGTGGACAGGCTGAAGAGGGTGGGTGTGTAGGTCATGTGGGTGTCAAAAAGGACATGGACAGGCTGATGCGGGTGGGTGTGTAGGTGGTGTGGATGTGTAGGTGGTGCAGGTGTCAAAAAGGATATGGACAGACTGAAGAGGGTGGGTGTGTAGGTGCTGTGGGCGTCAAAAGGGATGTGGACAGGCTGAAGAGGGTGGGTGTGTAGGTGTTGTGGGTGTCAAAAATGATGTGGACAGGCTGAAATCATTCATCAGTGATTGCCTTGAGGAAAACCATGAGCGCTAGACAATTATTCTTGATACAATAGTATCTGTCTTCAGAGGACGACTCCACAGTCAGACAAATGTGGTCCTGACATTGCAGGGTGTCGCATCATCGGAGGGACAGTCAAATGAGATGAAGATGGTTCAAACATTAAAACGTTGCTTGTGCATAGCAGGCGTTCACCGCTTACAGGGGTCGTTGAAGGCAGGTACTGCTGTGTATATTTTTTTCTTGAAGATTTATACTTCAGTGTAATCTGGCAAAATGACATGGTATGAGAGCAACTGGCATTGGAAGTTATACACAGCAGTGGAAATCCAAATTGGCAGAGGTGATGGCATGGGAAATCGAACCACCAACCTTCAGATTAGGAGAGGCCGACCTAGAAAAACGTCAGACACTCTAACCACTCTGCCACAGAGAACACCTATCTATTGGGCCTAATAGTTTCTCCCTTCTCTCCCAGGAAAACGCGGATGTGAAGGATGAGAATGCTGCCCTCACGAGAGAGAACCAGCGAGTCCGCGCCGAGCTAATTGGCAGATCTCCGCATAAGTAAGCCTTCTTTGCAAGTTAATTGATCGGACTTAAGGTAATTGTCATCAAGTTATTATATATACTGACATTATATTTGAAGTTGCATAATCTGATAAAAGCATCAAATTGTCTGATCCAAAGCACTTGCCACGATTTGATCTTAACGTATTTCACTTAGATACTGGTGTACTTATTAATCACGGCAGAAACTCAAAACCACCAGCTTATACAACTTTAAGACTGAAGAATTGTGGATTGCAGCAAGGTACCAGGACACTTACCCTATACAACCATCAGCATTTCTTATGAATAGCGCTGTTCATACCATGTAATTGCTTGACACAAGATGGCGTCCTGACATTTCCCTTTTTGCAGATTCGGGCGCATCACTGTCACCACTCTGGAAGCAAAATTGGAAAAGTATGAAAAGGAGATGAATCAGTTACAAAAGGCACTCGAGCGAAGTGATGCCTACATCGAAGAAGTAGAAAAGGAGCTTGAAGCTAACCATAAGAAGTCAGAGCAACAGGGCATGTGTATCCGTTGTAAGTGTACACTAGCAGTGGAGAATGAGGAGAAAGGACAGGAAAAGGACAACAGTGGAAATTTGGGGTATAAGTGCATGGCGGTTTCAACAACTAATGCTTCGTCAACTTGGGATGGACGAATACGACAGGATATAAATTCTGAATGCAGTGATATTGCACGGCGAACAGTGGGTGATAGTCACCAAAAGCCATTCACTCTTAAGGCTGAAGGGCAGAAACCCTTGGCTGACCTCAGGGCTGCTGCTGGTGGTGATAGGAACCACCTGACAACCAAAGATGCTTTTGAGGTTGATGATAAGAAAAGATCAATGACTGTAGCAAGCTTTTATGGGAAGCGGTCAATTGGAAGGAAAGATCACCCAGGTGTCATGAACTCACAGCCTTCAAAAAAGCTTCCTAATGAATTAACTGATTCCTCATTTGATCTTGAAATGCCCAGTCCCGCTTCATCCTCTGTTGTATCATCAACTGAAGCTGTTGGGCGGCTAACCATAGGACAATATAATGATGACAGCATTTCTACTTCAAATGCCCAGAAACTTACCTGCTACAGTTCAACCAGCGACCGTAAGCAAAATGATTCGATGGCATCAACATCTTCCAGCGAATCGTGTAAGAAACGTTTGAAGTTTGAGAGTGATATATCTGATGTTTCTGGCCTATCATTGGTGAACAGCCCAAAGAAAGGAAAAAATGAGAAGAAATTACGAGTAGGAGCAAAGCAGGTTACTTTCAATCAAAATGTAGCCATCAAGAATATGATCAAGACAAAGAACGCTCTGAGTGATTCTCTTTTGGACATCACCCTGCCCAGCGACACGAGTGAGGTGGATATCCTGAACGATATCAAACTGGGTCAGGAGGACAGTACCCTTGTGGATGACAGCTATGATGAAAACATGTCAATGAACTCTGACATTATCGATTGTATGGAGTTGTTCAGCTGTGCAGAAAAGCGTCTGGGACAAAGGAGGCATTCAAATGAGTTGAAGCTCCACCAGGCACAACATTCCACCACACAAAATGAGTCTGGGAGGGACCCGCTCACGGATTCACAGCCACAGCTTGCACAAACCTTTCCTCCCGTGACTTCAAACCATCATCAGAACCAGCCAGACCTGAGGTCTAGCCATGGTTTACCAGGTGGACTCCTTGGAGGTTCTTCCAGTGGTAACTTTCAACATGGGGATATGTTGAATCATCTCTCGTCTTCTAAAGACACGAAGGCCTGCACTTATCCTGACTCTGTCTCCTCATCAGGGATGGACACTTATAACCCGTATTGGCAATCTGCTTCGAAATCTACTTTCAAACATGGTAGTGTGACAACTGGACACAGTGAAGAGTCTTCATTAGCATCTGGAGGGAGAACAACAGGCAGGCTTAGCCTGCAACCTCAACCTTTCTGCACAGCCATCTCAGATACCATATCATCTACAGCTACTGGAAGTAGCTCTGTGACAGGAGGCATCTCTAGTGCAGCCATAGCTCATGGAGTTCCGCTTTTGAACTGTCAGAATTACCCACCTCAACGTCCCGCTTCAACTTCCACCCTGCGAGGTATGATCCAAACATTAAATTCCTTGGGGGAGGAAGTGGTTCGACCACTGTCTGCTCCGGGACTACAGCATTCTATCAGCACTCATTCAGCAGTGTCCAATCGAGGAGACTCTGCAACTGTGTGCAACCCTAGTTCCACATCAGCATATAATGTCAACCCCAGCTCCACATCTACATACAATAACCCCAACTGCACGTCTACATATAATGTCAGCCCCAGCTCTGCATCTACATACAATAACCCAAACTGCATGTCTACATATGTCAACCCCAGCTCCACATCTGCATACAATGTCAACCCTAGCTCTGCATCTACGTACGGCAACCCTAGCTCAACTTCTACTTATGTCAACCCCAGCTGCACATCTATGTATAATGTCAACCCCAGCTCCTCGTCTACATATAATGTCAACAACCCAGTTGGTGGGATTTCTTCCATGACCTATGACTTTCGACCAGGTAGCTCAGTCCCTGTTGCGTCTTCTGGAGGCTCCCAGGCTTCGTTCTTTACGCGTTCACAGAGTTGTCTCACTGGTTTACACGGAGCAGGGTTAAGTCAGCAGCCAGGCTCCAAGAATAGCCTTATTGCCAGCAAGATCCTTCCTAGCATGCCTGATATCCGGATGGGGTGTCCAGGTGACAGCGGACTTTCGCAGTCGACTGGGCGCTTTCCTGGGGACATTGGCTCTGTGGGGATGTTTGGGTCTGGTAGTAGTTCAGTTAAATTCATTCCTGGGTTTGGTGGTAGTTTAACACAATAACTGAATTAAGAAACAATTCCTAGTTTAATTAATCAATAAGTGCAAGGGGTAAATTTTAATTGTGGACATGGTTTTTGTTAGGTGAAGTAATTTTGACTACACTAAAAACTTGAACTAAGTTGAAGTAAGTTAGGTTTGAGGGTAATTTTCCACATGTAGTGGGAGGAGTGGCAGAGACCAGTTGGGTTTGAAGGCAGAGCCGGTAGTGGTAGATGGCTGCCATGGGTTCCTTATCTAGTCCAAAGTCTGGCCTTTATGTGAGTTCTGTCATGGTCTAGAGTCTAAGAGTTTCGGCATTCCTAATGTCATGGCTCTGAAGAGGTTATGGAATACTACCACGTGCACAATTACTTCTACCAGGTGCTTTGTGAATGCTATCTACCATGTGCACAATGTACCATTCCGACAAAGCTTTATTTTTTAGAGAGGTGTGGTTTAGGGAAGATCTAGACTAACAACTCTGGTGGTTTATTATACGCCTGTTACTTTGATACCCGGACTGCTCTGTTGAATGTCACTTCTGCCATATGAAGCACTTATGGTTGCATAGTCCGATGAAAACATCAAATTACAAAACCAAAACACTAATCTAGATTTTATTCTACATATATAACTTGGATACTGGTGCACACATTAAAAATGTATAGCCACATAGAAGGGAACACTGAGTCAATTTAATAGAACCTGTTTCTGCATTAGCCTCAGGTGTCACAGTTTTGGTATGCTTGCCAACATTTATTTTCCATGGTTCACTTCAAATATCTCAAAAGTTAACCATTTAAAATAAAAGTTACTTAAAACTAAAGTAAGGTAGATTATAACAATCAACCTAGTATATTTATCTCAGAACCATTGCACTATGCAATTTTTAAATTGTGGATATGTGTAATTAACAAAAATGAAAAGACATGATTTTACATGTAGGTAGTAATGAGGGTAGGCGAATTGAACTTATGTTTGTATGCCTTTTTGCTTTCGAAATTCAAAATGAGGTTTTCAGATTTGAAAGTCGAACCTTTTAATATGGTTTCAAGAAGTCATGAATGACAATAGGGTGAAGGTTTATTTACAGAGTTAGATGGATTTTAAAATACTGGGAAATCTCAGTGTCCTGGACAAGTTTTGGAAAGTGGTGGCTTATGGTACTGCAAAGTTATGGAATTATGTTCTGCCAAAAGTGTATGAACCCTGTCAAATGGACTTCAACTTTTGGCTTCTGTCGACTTGATTGAAATTATACCTCACACCCAATGCAAAGTCATTTCTTTCGATTATAATAAAAAAATGTTGATGCAATTTTTTTATATCAAGTTCTATTTTCTACCACCAGGGCCTGTATGCACCAATCGGGGTTAGGCTTAGCCGGAGTTAAGGCACTAGCCGCGGATAGCTACCTCAGGGTAGCGGGGCGTTTGAGAAATGTGTGAATCGGTATGCACCAATGTTTTAGCCGCTGCGGATAGCTAACCGTGAGTTTATTTATAGATTTGGGAATTCCCTCTGTGTTTGTACCCATATATCAGGCTCAAATATATTAAATGCTATCATATTTAACAGAATTACATACGCAATAAGTGAAATTTGATCAATTTAACCCTAAATTCGAAGCATTATTAAGGCTACCGCCGCATTGGTGGCGATATTAATATTAATATTTTCGAATCGACGAATGTAAAGTAAACAAATCGCCGCTGCATCAACGTCGCTTTCCATACTGGCGGTGGCGGCGGTTTGTTTACTGTACATTCGTCGAATCAAAAATATAACTATTAATATCGCCGCCAATGCGGCAGTAGCCTTAATAACGCTTCAAATTTAGGGTTTATTTAATCAAATATCACGCTTAGAGTATGTAATTCTGTTAAATATGATCGCATTCAATAGATTGAGACCCACACATGCACACTAACCGCACCGGATAGGCCCTAAACCCAACTCAGAAGGTGGTTTACCTTAGCTGCGGTTAACTCACGCGGTTAGCGCTAACTCCGATTGGTGCATACCAAATTTTCACATTTAGCCCTGTGGGGATACCTTAGCCGCGGTTAAGGCCCTAACCCCGATTGGTGCATACAGGCCCAGGGGTTTAATGCTATATAAAATAGCGCTGCAATTGGACGCGTTTATTTTGTTGCCTCGTGAGTTCCGTTTCCGATATGTTTGTTCTTATGTTTTGGAAATGCATTTTGTCAAGTTCTGAAGACTTCGAGAATAAGAACATATCAGTCATGTTATCCGGATACTGATCAAACCAGTGTTGTCAATCCTATTGATGCCAAGCACCGGACTAAGTATCGACAAGTATCAATTTTGTAATTCATTCGCTTGACTTGGCCGTTGTTCCAACCCCCAACCTCGCACACAGGAAGCTAGCCAGCATTCGACCATTTCGTCCAGTCGTTTTTGGTAATTGATTATATTTACAATATTTAGACACGGTTTGTACGCGCCTGGAAAACCATTGAAAATGAAGTAATGTATTCAAGTGCTTGAATACTCTTGAAAATCTTCTTGCAGTCTGGAAAACCCATGAAAATGTTAATTGTATGTCAAATAAAATAAATGATAATTGTATGTCAAATAAAATATAAATGCCTAAAATGTTTGTAATATTTATATCTTGTGATGTGAGAATCATGCGGCCATGAGATCCAAGCGATAGTATCGCCATATTGGAAAAGAAAGTTTGTCACTTTTAGCTCGGTATGGTCTTGGAATTTTGATAAAGTTGACCTGAAAGGTGCTTGAAAAACCCTTGAATTTTGATTTTCTTCACCTAAAAAATCTACAGTGAACTGCTTAAATTGCATCATGTGATGAAATTATTAATTTGAACAGACATTCAACTTAAATGCACTTATTCAGTTGTTTTGTACAGCTTGGTCCTCCTGTACTATGTTCAAAACAAACAAATAAAGCCTAAGTCCAGCATTAATTGTGCATGACTTCACACCTGAATATCTCTTAAAATACAAATTACTTCAAACAAAAGTACTAACAACCTAATATATCATATGTCAACCATAGGATATAAATACAAACATTAATAAAATAAGTAAAACTGGCTCTAACAGTAGTCTGAGTGGCCAGATTTGTCTAAATATAAATGCACATGGCATAATATGTGCTGATTATATTGATGTAAATGCAATGCTGGATAAAAGATTAATATCTTAATTTATTATATATATTTTTTTAGTTGGTGTTCTGTTTCAAACGAGGTGAGATGAGCTGAAACTTTCATAGCTGCACCCAATGTGTTAGCATGTGCCATGTGCTTCTCGTGAGTTTGCTTTTCTTCTATGCATCCCACAATGCACTGCGCGGCTGGAATGGTGATGTAGTCTATTGTGTGTGTGTGTGTGTGTGTGTGTGTGTGCAGACTGCGTGAAGAGTGCGTCCACCCACACACTTAGCTTGGAATGTCTGTTGTCTGTCATTGTTCCCATCAGCTGACAAATGCAGTAATGGTTCTGTTAGGGTTTGTATATTAAATACATTTATTAATGGTTGTCACAACCTACTAACTGCATTGTAAGTTCTCCAAGCTATTACTATTGACATACAAAATACATTGTTATTGACCACAATACCATTGTAAGTACATTGTCTTGTTGTTTGTTTGTTTGTTTGTTGTTTTACGTCCTAGCAACATCTAAGGTCATATCAGGACGGGGGCTCATTGTCTCATACTGTAATACCATACTTTGTAAGATGTACTTTTTTATTTATTGTTACATATATGTGTGCCCATATTAAGTACATTGACACTTGCCATAATGTCATACAAAGTACATTGTTACTTAAAATACTTACCATAATGTTTTAATAAGTACAGCGACACTTACTGTAATACTATGCTCAGTACATTGAAACTTAGTATAATACTATAATACTATAATAGATACATTGATGTACTGAGCATTGTACTGAGTACATAGCCACTGTAATGCTGTACTAAATACATAGAAACCTACTAGAATATTATACCAGGTACATTTACATTGTTATGCAGTACTGAGTACATTTGCACTTCCTATGATACTATAGATTACATTATTGCTTACTGTTACATTGACGCCATATTGCTGTACTGAGTACATTGAAGTGTACTCAAATACTGTATTCATAGATGAGAATCTTCCGGATGTATCCAGATTTTTTTTATCTGCACGATTTTCCCCCCGGATATGATCAGAAGTTGCGACCATTCGGGCTTCTCCCATCACTTAAGTTCCAAAAATTCATAAAATATTGTCCCGATTTTGTTTGTCAGGACATTCTCATCTATGTGTATTAAGTACATTGACACTTACAGTAAAATTGTACTAAGTACATTGACATTCACCTTTATGCTGTTCTCTGTGCTGTAATGCCACATGTCAGCATCAAGCACTCCACCCTTTTCAGACTGCATGTAGTCATTGAGATCGTTGTCTGTGGCCACGTCTCGACTCAACACCTAGAGGAAAGCAATTGGATTGACTAGTGCAGAGGTGGGGGGTGGGGGTGGAGATTCAACACATACATTCAGATATCAGTGGAATTCTGGGAAAAGTAGTTTCATGGATTTGTGTCAGGTAGATATTGTCATAATTCACAACATTCATTTACACAGCTGCGGTGACTTATTGTTTTAACTATTCTCCTGGACTGCGCCTACCGATTTAGTAGGGTTACTAGATTATGGGCAAACTGGGGGCTGGTGCTTATTGTAGACGTAAGACTTGTTGTTAGAGGTTGGCGCATATTGGATACATAGACTTATTGATGGAGCCTGGTGCATATTGGAGACTCTTAAATAGGACAATTGTGCTTAGCAGAGACCAGTAGACATCGAAGACTATAGGACGTCTACCTTCATGTTGAAGGAGATATTGTACATACATACATCCACCGACCTCTGGACATAGTCCTTGTGTGCTTTACTCAGGTTTCCCAGCCAGAACAGCAGCAACTCGCTTACCCTTCTTGTTAGTGTACAGGTCGCCCCAAAATTACTTTTGCACTCCCTCAGGTACCAGTTAAGTGATCTTACTATGGTTTTTGATTTAATCCTGGCCCATTTGTTGCCCGTGTCTGTGGCTACTAGCTTCCCCGTGATGGTGGCTAGGTCCCTTAGTGTTAGTTTTGGTTTTTGGAGGAATGTCTACCCATATAAGTGATGTAATGATCCTGAAGCCCAAGAATTTGATCTCTCAGGTCGGTGTTAATACCGACTTTATTGTGAAACCCAACCTGTTTAGCAATTCTAATGTGACTCCCACCGCATGCTGCACATCCTCCTTTGCTTTACCGAGTATGATGGTGTCATCAATATAGAAACATAGCAAAAGGTTGTTCACCTCTCTCAGGTGACTCATCACAGCTTTCATTATTTTTGTGAAAATGTACAGCCCCGAACTAAGGCCGTTTGGCAATACTCTGAATCTCTACCTCGTCTCCCCATAAATGAATTGTAGGAGATCTCGGTCGCCTTCCCCGATCTCCAGGCTGTGGTAGGCTTGCGAGATGTCGATGCTCGCCAGCCATGCCCCCCTGTGTACAAGCTGCATTACCGTGCTGAGCTGTTCCATTTTGAAATGCTGATACGTTATGAACTCATTCAGTTTTGAGAGATTTAATATGGGCCTGAAGACCCCGTCTTTTTTAGGCCTAAGGAACAGGTGTGAGATTTAATATGGGCCTGAAGTCCCCATCTTTTTTAGGCCTAAGGAACAGGTGTGACACAAACATTCTCGTCCCTTCCTCTGCGTTTTCTACCACACCCTGTTGTAGCATCTCCCTCTCCCCCCCCCCCCCCCCCGCCCCCCCCCCCCCCCCCCCCCCACCTTAGCCCCTAGCGTGCTACCTGCCTCTACAGACTTTAGATACCGTTTGTTGCACCTGGTGCGGTACACCCGTTAGCTCTAGCTTCACCCCTCTGACCATTTGTTTGACCCATTGGTTGCCAGTCACAGCTTCCCACTCTGCTGCTTTATCGGTCACGCCCCCTGCTTTGTACAATACGGGGGTATTACTCACATTTCTTGTCGTCCGGCTCGTCTCCGGTAGGTTGCTGGATGACCAGCCACACACCCCTCTGTGTGGGCGTGTTTGGCTTGAGCGGTGGGGGTAGGCTCTCGCCTCCTCGTGGCAATGTCGTGGGGCACTTTGTTCTTGGTGGCTCCTCCCCATGCCACCCCGGTAGTTTCCCGGCTTGCCATAGTTCCTGGGTGCCGTGACTCTGACACCTTGTGTCCTAATTATGGTATTAGCAGTCTTCCTGCTGGCCTCCAGCGTGGTGACTTGGCCCGTCAAGTCCTCCCAAAGCAGATATTTAAACCCTTGTCCTCCGTCCTTTTTGGCCAGAGGTTTTAACTGGTTTTGCAGGGTCAGCCGCACATTGTCCCTCCTCATTGTTATGAGTGAGTTACTCGTTCTGGCCAGTATCTTCATTGTTGTGACCAGGGAAGCCACCAGCTCTTTAGTTTCTAGTGGCTTACCAGTCTCTATTTGCATCCAGTGCCCATGCCAGAAGCCTGGCCGCAAATTGCACACCCCACTGCGCCGATGCCAGTGCTGTGTCGCTAACCTTAACTCTTGTGGGCAGCGTGGACTCGATTTCCTGGTTCAAGCTCATTTTGTGCAGCCTATCCGCATTAGCTGGTCTGGACAGCGTGGTGTAAGCTCCGCGGTCTCTGTTCTGGTCATGGGAAGCGCCCACAGCGTGTTCATCAGCGTGTTCACCGGTGCTTGCCTCGGCTCAGCCAGGCCCAGGGGGTCCGTGGGTCCCACGCTCGTGGGGGTGCCTGCTGTTACTGGTGCTGATACTGTGTATGGTGGAGGTGCGTCCGAAGGCACCCACTCTGCCTCAGCCGGCTGAAGGCGGAGGGTCCAGGCCTCCTGATGTTCGCTGCACCTATCAGGAGGGCCCCTGGGACCCCTTCCCTGGGATGCCGGTCCCTGGAACCAATTAATAGAGTACCCTGCCCTTCTGTCCCTCAGCTCGGCCTGTAGTTTGCCCCGTCTGACCTTCAACCTCTCCAGTTTGGCACTGGCGAAGGCGCATAATCGAGTCCTGGCCACTGCTCCCTGCATGAGGGGTCCGGCAGTGGGCTGAAGGTGTGTGTGAGGTCAGCTACCACCATCCTCAGTCCCTGCTGCAGGCCGCCCAATGGGGGTGGTGTGTAGGTGGGGCAGGTGGAGGCGAGTACCAGCCTCCCGCCTTGCCCCTCTGAGGTCACTACTGCCCCGGGCGAAGGGGGTCCTTTCTCCGTCATGTGGGAGCTCCCCTTTCTCCCGTGCTCGTCCTGTGTCGGCATGTCTGCTCTCATCTCCCTGTCCTCCATTTCGGCCTCCGACCCTCTGTCCGACTCATGCGGCAGTGATATGTAGCCTGCTTCGGCCATGAGGCTGCCTCTCTGCCACCTCCAGGAATTCCGTGAGGATTCTGGGGGCCCTGTTGCCTTCCTGCTCCGCGGCCGTCGGCTCCAGTTGGAGAACCGGTGAGGGTGTTCGGGAAATGTAGTGTGCCATCTTCGGTGTCAGGAGCGTGAGTGTTCCCAAGGCAGATTGGGTTAATTAGTTACTTAACACCCACGGCCTCTCCGCAGCCATGAGGGTCAACAGTTAGCTGCCTAATTAGATTAGGCGCTCGGACCTGATTATCGTCCCCACGATTATCCCCCACAGACACCTCGGCCTGTTAGGGTAGCCCCACTTGTTGGTGTTCCTCCCAGTTCCCCGCCGCCCCCTCCCCCCCCCCCCCCTTTCCTCCTGCCGTGCTGCCGCTGTCAGAGGTCAGGGCGGGGTCAGGAGTTTGTGCGAAGGTGGGAGTGGCCGCGTGGGTGAAGGGAGGGAAGCCTCGCCCCCCCCCCCCCCCCCCCCCCCCCCCCCCCCTTACCCTCCCCCTTACCCTCCCCACCCCTGGCGGCTCAGGTCCTCGGACGTATCGAGGTGTGGCCAGAGGCGTGGTTTAAGCCATGAATCCGTGGATCGCAGGCGGGCAGCTTCTGGAGCTAGCCCTGTCTTCCACTGGTGCTACAGTGGAAGATGCGCCAACCTGTACACTTACTTTGCCATGTAAAGTCTTCCGATTAGCGTGTGTCACACACCCGTGTAATCAGGTCTGATAGCCAGCCGGGCACGCTGGGATACTCACCTCGCCCGTCCGCTACTGCACCTCGCCCGGTGACCGCCAGGGTGGGCGCACCCCCCTCCCCCTGTGGGTTCCTCCTCTGGGCGGTGCTTTGACGTCCAACTCTCATGATAGCTAATCCAAAAGTGACGAGAGCTCGACTGACGCGACATCCCGTAGTGGCTGGCCCTCGTGGCCTGATTACCATCATAATAAGGCAGCCCGGTGTGTGGGTGTGTCTGTGCGTGTGTGGGTGGCTAACAGTAACAGGCTCACACTTGGTCTTCAGGAACAGGTTGAGCTCCGTGCATCCAGCCGGGATCTCCCGGTGTGGTGGTTTCAGCGGGTTCCCGTGCTCAGAGGTGTCCCTCGCTTCTGCGCATGCGTCAGAATCTAATAAGGATGGCCGTAATCGATTAACACTACCCGGGGGACTCGGGTCATCCGAGTCATCAGAAATTCAAATAGAACACGGCGAGTGGAGTCGACAAATACACGTGCCATGTGCATAAAAAGAATAACTTAGATTAATTAAATGGAAATATAGGTAATCTGGGCCATCATAAAATAGTTTAAATCCTATTTTGCTGTATTTTTATCGGTTATTAAAAAAAAAAAAAAAGATTGTCCACCCGAGCGCGGAGAAGCGTATTCGATTATTCGATTATTCGACCCGAGTTTGTAGGATGTGCGCATGCGCCAATAAGTGGCTCAGGTGACCCGAGTTGATGCGAAATCCGCGCATGCGCAGAAGTGAGGGACACCTCTGAGCACGGGAACCCGCTGAAACCACCACACCGGTGTAACGATTTCAACTTCCCCCCTTCCCAAGTTCCCCCCCGGGAATCTGAAAACGTTTTTAACTTCCCTCCAGGGAAATTAAAAACGTTTTCAGATTCCCGGGGGGGAACTTAAAAACAGTTTTCAGATTCCTCCCCCTATTTTCAAATTCCCCCCTCTGGGAATTTAAAATTGTTTAAAAATAAAGAAAATTCCCCAAAAATGTAAAAGTTTTAAAAAGATCAAAATTTATGAAAAATAGTAATAGTAGTCACCAAAATTTCCCCAAAAAGATTTGTTGTTAATCGAACAATTTCATGTAAAAGATTCACACAAAAATGTATATTTCATAAAAATAAAGAATTTCACACAAAAAATCTATATTTTTCAAATTATTTTAAAAAGCACAACAAATTGAAAAGTTAAACAAATCGAAAATCTCACGGAAAATAAACAATTTCCAGACAATTTCCAGGGGGGGGGGGCGGGGGTAGAGGGGAGGGGGGAGGAAGGAAAAAGGCAGCCTAAGGAGCCCAACTACAGTCCTCTGAGAGGGCCTGGGGAGGTTGGGTGGTTGGTGTAGTTTTACACACGTTTTCAACTTCCCCGTGGGGAGGGAAAGTTAAAACGAGGGAGGGAACTTGAAAACGTTTTCAAATTCCCCTGGGAGGAATTTGAAAACGTTTTCTAGTTCCCGGGGGGGGGAACTTGAATCAGGGGGGAATTTGAAATCTTTACACCGGGGCAGCACGGTGTGGGTGACCCCACTGACGGTGAACCACTGGGGGTTGGAGAGGCCGGCCTGGCCCTCCACAGCCACGGCCAGGGCGCAGCGGCGGTCATGCAGCAGGTCGCCCGCCCGCAACACCTCCCCCAGGGCCCGGTCAATCTGCAAAGTGAGGTCAGGTCAGGTCAGGTCAGGTCAGGTCAGATGGTTGGTTGGTTGTTGGAGTTTTACGTCCTGGCAAAATCTAAGGTCATATCAGGATGGTTACCGACTTGTGATAGTGTGCACTCGTGGTGACTTTATAGTGCTGCTCGACTGGAAGACCAGGCCGCCAACACAATATCCCACTCAGTCACATTATCCTAACACTGAGCCAACCAGTCTTTTCCCTATCCTAATGACACCGAGCGCCTTGCTAGGAGTAGGAAGTGACAAGTATACATTTTTAAGTGAATGGTTTGACTCAACCAGAGTTCGAACCCGTGGGTTCGAATCCCACGATCTATCAAAATGGGAGACAAGACAATTTAAAAAAACAAACGGCTTATCAAGATCTGAATTTACATATCTAACTTAAATTATACTGGTGCACTTAAGCATTAGCTGCTGCATAGAAGGGAATAATGTATTTGTTTGTCTGTTGTTCTTTTACGTCGTAGCAACATCTATAGTCATATCAGGACGGGTCCTGACTTGTGACAGTGTGCACTCATGGCAACTTTATAGTGCTGCCCCACAGGGAGACCAGGCGACCAGCACCATGACCTGATTTCCCACTCAGTCACATTATCCTGACTCTGAGCCAATGAGTCCTTGCCCTATCTTAATAATGCTGAGCGCCTGGCTAGGAAGTGACAAGTATAAATTTTTAACTCATTGGTTTGACTTGACCACGGTTCGAAACCACGAAGGTTCAGATCCCCTGATCTCCCAAAACAGGAGACTGGCGCTCAACTCATTCGGCCATCCCATCTGGTGGGAATAATGTAAGGTGTAAGCATTATACACATATTAATAGGTAACGTGTTTACATCTCATCATGTCTATCAGAGGCTACCATCCCACTCGAGTTGGAGCGAGCTGGAGAGCGGTTGTCCACTGCATTCAATTACCTAACTGTTCCGCTTCCACTGTCTGCCCGCGCACACACTCAGCTCATTTCCACATGGAATCTGTGTTTAGTAAATTGTTGGCAGGTCTTTTGTAACCAGCCAGAGTGTATGACTCTTCAAACCTATCTATGTGTTGTCTTCCTTCCTAATGGAATAACTTAATAATACTAAATCAACTTTAAGTTGCATAGTCCGATCGTTTTAAGTTTCTGTCATTTTCTGAGATAAATATATTAGGTTGACCGTTATAATCTACTTTACTTTAATTTGAAGCAATTTTTAAATTTTAAATGGCTAACTTTTGAAACATTTGAAGTGCACCCATGCAAAATTAATGTCATCAAGCACACCAAAACCATAGGCGTCTATAGTGAAAAGTTATATTTGATTGCCTTCTATGTGACGACACGTTTAATAAGTGAACCCGTATCTAAGTTACATATGTAAAATCAAATCTAGATAATTGTTTGGGTTTTCATCGGACTATGCATCTTTAATAGAACCGGTTATTGCTGAAGCCTATGGTGTCAGAATTTCGACGTGCATGCCTAAATTTATCTTCCAAGTTTTCACTTCAAATAACTCCCCAAAGTTATTCATTCACAATAAAAGTTACTTCAAACTAAAATGAGAATAGTTTTAACGATCAGCCTAATATACTTACCTAAAAGAATGGTAGAAGCTGAAAACTATGCAACTTTAACCGTTGGTTGTATCAGTTTGCCCTGATCTAATTGCATTATTTCTTATTGTGATATGGTATTGGCGCAGCCATGGGAATTAACATTGAAGCCTGAACATACCTATTATTACTTTGACTAAAAACATTGAAGGTTTACCTATGGTGTGTGGTAATATTTGTTGGAAATATACAAGTGAGAGAATTGACCTTAAATTGTAATACTGAGATACACACATTTGATGGAACCCACGACCTCTCACACAGGAAGCAGACACTATATCACCTAGTCCATCTCGCATACAGACAGACTTGTAGACTTACCTTGATAAACTTAGTTGATTTAAGAATTTCACCTGGGTGGTTTTTGGGTGGAAAGATCTGGAAAAGTAGAGCATCAGATCTGTGATTGGTTGTTGGGAGTTTTACGTCCTGGCAAGATCTAAGGTCATATTAGACAGGTACCTACTTGTGACAACGCACACATGACTTTATAGTGCTGCCCCACTGGGAAATCAGGCCACCAGTACCATGACCTGATATCCCACTCAGTCACATTATCCTGACACCGACCCAACCAGTCCTTGCCCTATCGTATTACTGCCGAGTGCCTGGCTAGGGAGCGACAAGTATCAATTTTGTAAGTCATTGGTTTTATTCGACCCCAAACCACAGGTAGATAATTGGAATGTAAGAATTCACTTGTATACATCATCGGAATTTGGGCGATAACTAATAACATTTGGTTTGATTGCACACAAGTGTGCACACTGTAAAAGACGTGTGGGCACCGTGAGCTATGTAATGTAACCAACTTTATTAGGAACATTTCTCCAGCATCATAGGTCGTGACCCGTGCCTGACCTTGGACCCAACATATACATAATGTCTCCGTTTCAATACCCTTAATTAACTTAGCTGCAATATGCATTCTAACAGGTACATGTCTGGGTATATCATTTCTTTTGAATAATTTCCGACTACCTTGGCATCCCCCTATCTCCCCTCCGTTTTGCTTATTTAGATATTACTACTTCCACGTTTGTCAAAGTACATTTTTTGTATTGTATGGTATGCAGGTATTGCAATACCTCAGGGAGTTGCAATACCTCAGGTAGTTTGACACCCCTGCCTTGCAGAGTTGTAAACCACTGCCTTGTGGTACAGGTTCTTGACAGAACCGAAGGCTAAGGGAGCAAACCCTGAACAGAAAACCATGTCACTGTGGCAGCATCAAGGGCGGTTGATGTATGGAACTCCCAACATCTCCCGACCAGCCACTGCAGGAACAAATAGTTTTGCGCCTGTCTGGATATGTTCTTGCCGGTGTGAAACCTCTATTTGCTCCCCGAGAGAGTGCCGCTGGTAACTTGCAAAAGCCAGCAGCACTTCAACACTTTTGCAGGCAGCTTTCATGAAATGTACAACCGCACAACATCACTCTCACAGCAGAGAGCTAAATGGAGAGCGGCAGTCAAGTAATGAAAGCAGTCTTTGTCGCATAGCGACCAACATGATGATGATGATGATGACTTCCTTAAATTGATATATCTTAAAGTTTAACTTAGGCTACTACATGTTATAATATATTACATAAAGGGTCACGTTTTGTTAGAGATATAGTGACAATTGAAATACAAGAAACTGCATTTCCCCCCCTCAAATTTTGTGTTTATTTGCGCTTGTATGGCAATATTATAAGTAGTATAATCAATTCCTAAGTGAGTATAGTTTGGTTCAATACCATTTAAACCGATCAACATGTTTACTATATAGTAGGATTAAACCTGTACTGGTACTGGCATAACACTGCAACTGTAACTCAACTGCTTACTTACGTTGCTAACAGGATTTGTTACTGTACTGTAAAACATTATAAACTTATTGCAAGAACATTTTACTTTACAATATTATTTTTAATGTGATAGCTTAGATACAAGTGTTCTGATAAATAAAGAGGACACTGATAGGGGGGGGGAGCTGCTCAAATACCCCCTAGTTGCAAGTTTAGGCATTCTCTGTGGTGGAGTTGTTAGAGTGTCTGACTTTTTTCTAGGTCAGACTCCTAATCTGAAGGTCGGCGGTTCGATTCCCTGTGCCCCAGCTCTGCCAATTTGGATTTCCACCATTGTGTATAACTTACAGCGTCATCAAAGGCTGGTTGCTCTCATACCATGTCTATGTGGTGTGGGAGGTTAAAAATCCCTTGGGTCGGTAAAAGTGTAGGCTCGGGCTTTCTATCGACTGAAATTTCCCCTGCTTAAACAACTAATGGACCAAAAAAAAACTAAAAAAAAACTTGTAAGTCCTATTCACCTCTCATGTGGTGTATGTATTTCATAATACTAATACCCGAAATGGGTTGTAGGTTTACTTATTCTGCCATATCGTGTAGTGTGATGTTTTATTAATTAAGTTAGGTGTTCTGTGATGAACTTTGGGTTTGTTTGACCCAGTGTCTGTGCTTTCTATTCAGTTGGGCATTTGAAAATAAATTTTCTGTTCTGGCATAAGATGTTTTGTTTGTTATTTATGATTTTATAATCTCTCAGATTGCTTGTGCTAGTTTGTACAATGCTGCCTTGTTTCCATTCATCTTTATGATTTCTGTATCTTATTTTGTCTCCTGTTTTTAATTTGCGGTGTGTTGTACCTGCACGTTTGGCAAAGTACATTTTTTGTATTGTCTGTCTCTGTTTTATTTGATTTAATTTAGACTTCTGTATTTTAGGTTTCAAAACGGTATGTTCTCTACCCCAACAGGTTTCAGGTCATAGTCTAGGGTAGGTATCCGAGTTCTTAATTTGCGTGACATCAATAATTGCCCTGGTGATGCACCAATGCCATCTAGTGTAGTGTTTCTATAGTTTAACAGAGCTATATGTACATCTCGATCATCTTTAATACATTTTTTTAATCATCTTTTTTAACGTCTGTACATACCATTTGACCTGTCCATTGCTTTGAGCGTGCATCGGATTTGTATATACTCGTTTGAACTCGTATAGCGTCGATACTCCTCACTTGCAAATTGTGGGCCAGTATCCGATACCACATATTTGGGTATGCCATGTCTCGCAAATGTCTGTTTGAGTCCATTAATGATCGCTTGGCTAAAATTTGGCTTCAATTCCAATATTTCAGGGAATTTAGTGTGATAGTCAATGATTAAAATGTAATCTGTATCATTTACATGAAATAAATCAGCTCCTACCTTATGAAATGGTATGTCTAAAACTGTATGATTTATTAATGGTTCTTTGCATTGTGTGTTTCTGAACTCCTGGCATATGTGGCATCTCGAGATGTTGTCCTCTAATTGGCTGCTTATGCCTGGCCAAAAAACATTATCTCTCGCTAGTTGTTTACATTTTACTATCCCTAAATGCGATTCATGTAATTTCTCCAAAATATCAGGCTGCAACGACTTAGGGATTATTATCTGGTTCTCTTTTAAAAGGACTCCATCATATGTTGTAATATCATGTCTATATGTATAATATGGTTTTACAGCGGGAGCAACATGCTTATTAATTGTAGGCCAGTCGTTTATTGTTAAGTGCTTTACTTCTTGGAGTGTCTTATCCGTGTCAGTGCCTGCTCTGATGCACTGTACGATATCAGTACTGATATCTATTGAAGCTACCGAGATGTCATTATCGTAGAGGTCGTTTGGTTCTATTTTTGATGTGTGTGCCCTTGACAGAGTATCTGCAAAGAATAGGTTTGACCCCTTTAAATATGTTACTTTGATTTTGTAGTTTTGGAGTCTCATTTGCATTCTCTGGATCCTAGCTGACAATTGGTGTATTGGTTTAAGCATAATAGCTACGAGAGGTTTATGATCCGTTTGTATTGTTATTTCATTTCCATAGATATAATCATGGAATTTCTTACAGCCGAAACATATAGCCAAAAGTTCTTTTTCTATAACTGCATAACTGATTTGTGCTTTATCTAATGCCTTGGATGCCATGGCCACTGGTAGATTACATTGAAATAGTGTAGCTCCCAAACCTTATTTAGATGCATCCACCTGGATGGTAATCTTTTCATTTCCATCGAAATATTTTAGAACTGGTACTTTACTTAAAAGTTCTTTTAATTCCTGAAACGCATTGATCTGAGCCTCTTCCCAGTGCCATGCTATATTTTTTTGAATGACAGTCCTCAATGGCTTGGTAATTTGGGCCATGTTTGGTATGAATTTACTGACATATCCGATCATGCCTAAGAAACGCTGTACTGCTGCTTTATCTATGGGACTTGGCATTTCTAGAATCGGTTGGACTCTGTCCGCATTTGGTTTTAGCCCATTCAACGTGATTAAATGGCCTACATAGTTTACACTTGTCTGGCAAATTTTTGTTTACGAGGGTTTAATTTCAGGTGTACTTCCCCGGCACGTTGTAAAACTGCTTCTAAGCATTTATCATGTTCTTTGATTGTCTTGCCGTGTATTAAAATATCATCTGATATTACGTGAACCCCTGGTAGATTTATCAATATTTCATTCATTTCTTGTATGAAAATGCCCCCTGCAGTTTTAATCCCAAATGGTAGACGGTGTATCTCGGAACCTGCCCCACGGGGTATTGAAAGTGCATAATTTAGAACTGTTTTCATCTAATTGTATTTGCCAGTACCCACTGTTTGCATCTAAAACTGAAAAATAATTGGCTCCATTTATCTGTGCTACCACCTCCTCAACGGTCCGTACTGGATATGGGCCGCGTAATATTGCTCGATTTCTAGCAAATCCTAAGTTTACCAGGTTTCTGAACAATTGTAATAGAATTCACCCACGGGGTTGGTTCGTCTTGTTTAACGATTACACCTAGGTCGACCATTCGTTTTAATTCTTTCTGTACATCATCTACAATTGCTATAGGTACTCTGCATGGTGGGTCTACAACAGGTGGTACATTATCATTAATATGTATTTTTGCATTAACTTTAATTAGGCCTAAACCATCTAAAACATCAGAGTATTTCTTTACCATATCTTGTGCTGTCTTGTTTGTTGGCACTGTGTCCATCGTGTCTATACATGCCAACAGTCCTAATCTTACACATGCCTCTTTTCCTAGGATGGCACTCCCTGCCTCCGTTACTTGAAATCCTAGTTCAGTTCCTTTATGTTCAGTGTAGTTTCTCCGTTGGGTTGTATGCGATGACCACTGTAAGTGACCAATTGACATCTTGATGGTTTTAAACTGGCACTCCTAAGCTTCTTGTATGTGTCCAGAGGTAAAATGTTCGCCTCGGACCCCGTGTCCAGCTTAAACGATATTTCTTGGTTGTTAATATCCAATGTTGTATACCATAGATCACTGTTGGTCACCTCGTTGTTGTAGATGGCCCCCACAAACAAATCATACTCATGTACTTGTTGTTGTATGCACTGCTCATCAACGTTGTTAGGATCGACATTAATTTTGTTTATCGGTGCAGTGTGTTGTTGACTTTGCTGCGACCGGCACGCCTTGATAAAATGTCCAATTTTGTGACATCCCAAACATTCTTTTCCTCTGGCTGGGCAGTTTCCTCTAGCATGATTGTATCCGCAACGGGAGGATGCCGATGGAAAGCGCTGTTGATATTGCATCATTGACGGTCGTCGACATTGTGATGCGTGTGTTGTGTGCAATCATTTTTTGACGTTGGCGGTTGCTATGGCATCCACTTTATCTTCACGATTGTTATTGTTCATGCTTACTTGTGTCGCTCTGTTCTCACTTAACCGGCACATCTGAATGCATTCCTCCAAAGACAAATTATGAGACTGTAGTAATCGATTCCTCAGTCCATCATCTTTCACGCCACATACAATCCTGTCACAAAGTAACGAACCTTCCAACGTGTCATAGCAACAGTGTTGTACGCGATGTTTCAATTCATGGATGTATGTGTCAATGTTTTCAGTTGTTTGATTGTAAGAATTAAATTTGTATCTTACAACCGCGATGTTAGTCTTGCCCTCACAATATTGAGTAAAGGCAGCAATTAATGGTGCAATCTTTTCTCTGTCCAAAGCGTCAAACTCAAATGTCCTGTGTATTTTCTGCGCTTCGCTCCCAGCTACATGCAGAAAAACACAACACTGAACTTTCTCCGATTTCGCTGATACTCCTGCAGCTGTTGCATATATCTCAAAAGCATGTAGCCATGTCCTCCAATTAATGGCCATTTTCTCATCTAAATTCAACGGACCCATGGGTTTTAATCCCGACCGCCATAACCCAGATAGCAGGTTGCACGCCGTAGGCCGATGGCGGTAGCCGCCGTCGAGCCGACAGCGGGAGGTTGGACAAAACAACGTCGGCCCGACGGCGGCTGCCGCTGTAGGCCCGACACAATATATTTATTCAAAATTAATAGAAAACTTTATAAATTTAACATAATCTTTTTCGTAAACATGTATTCTATATGTGTACCAAGCGATTTGTTTCTACGTGGTGTGGTTTTAGAGATATTTCACTTTTTCTGTATGGGTTAGTGTTACTGTTAGTGTTAGTGAAAAGTGAAATATCTCTAAAACCACCCAACCTATTAACAAATCGCTTGGTACACATATAGAAAACATCTTTACCAAAAAGATTATATTAAATTTATAAGGTTTTCTATTAATTTAAAATCAATATTTTGTGTCGGGCTGATGGCGTTTGCTGGAAAAAACCAAGATGGTGGTGCTTCGTCAACATTCCGTACCGGATAATTCAAATCGTATTAACACGAATAATTCCATTAATACGTCATAATAAATTACTAAACTTTTACAAAATAATCTAAACATATTAATAAACAAACCTGTTAAATAATTTCTTAAAATTCCCGCGATTTCTGGAGTTATTTGTAGAAAAAGAACGCTGCTCAACGATCGCACGTCATCCACTGGCGACTCAAAGTCGAACCATCAACAAACCATACCGGATAATTCAAATCGTATTAACACGAATAATTCCATTAATACATCGTAATAAATTACAAAACTTTTACAAAATAATCTAAACATATTAATAAACAAACCCGTTAAATAATTCCTTAAAATTCCTGCGATTTCTGGAGTTATTTGTAGAAAAAGAACGCTGCTCAATGATCGCATGTGTTCCGCTGGCGACTCGAGTCGGGAACCAAATTTAAAGAACTGCGCATGCGCGGATCAACACCGTCAGCCCGACGTTGGCTCGACGGTGGCCCAAGTGTGGAAAATGAATGGAAACCAGTGGCGGCCCACCACCGTCGGTCTGACGGTGGCTCGACAGTGGCCCAAATGGGCAAACTGAGTGAAAACCAGCGGCGGCCCACCACCATCGGCCCAACGTTGGCTCGACGGTGGCCCAAATGTGCAAAAGATTGAAATCCAGCTGCGGGCAATCACCGTCGGCCCGACGGTGGCCCAAATGTACAAAAAGATTGAATTCCAGCAGCGGGCCACCACCGTCGGCCCGACAGTGGCCCAAATGTACAAAAAGATTGAAACCCAGCGGCGGGCCACCACCGTCGGCCTGATGGTGGCAAATATGTGCCGACGGTTCGACCAATAGCCAACGTCGGCCCGACGGCTGTGTGCTATCTGGGAATGTACTGTTCGACCCGTTACATCTGACACCATGTAAAAGACATGTGGACACCGTGAGCTATGTAATGTAACCGACTTTATTAGGAACGTTTCTCCAGCATCATAGGTCGTGACCCGTGCCTGACCTTTGACCCAACGTATACATAACACACACAGGTAACCAGCAGGGAATCGAACCTGACAGGTGAATAACCACGAGTGCGCGTAGCACATGTACAGTTAAAATAAATCAGTTATATTAAAGCCATGCTTGCCAAAATTAATTTGGCATATTGTCACTTCAAATATCTCCAAAGTTAGCCATTTAAGCTAAAAGTTACTTCAACCAAAAGTAGATTATAATGATCAATCTAATGCATTTATTTCAGAAAATTTCCTAAATTAAAACCCATCGTACTATGCAACTTTAAGAGAAAAAAAACCCTCAACACACAACACAAAGTAAGGAGAAGCAACCTCATCACAACCACACAAAGCTACAGAGCATTTGTTGGGGGTAGAGAATGTGAAAGTACGATGTCTGAAGACTTTGAATTCTGGATACTGAATGGTTTATTCACGGCCTAGGGCTCGCTTGGCCCGCCTGCTAAACTTTCCATGTCGTCATCTCATTAGCATATTCCTTTGTCTCAAACTCTGCATCTTGTTAACATATATTAGCCACACACCTATACGTCTATTACGCATATATCACATCCCCCCCCTCAAAGTATTTCTGAAACATGAAATATTTCAAAATAACAATGCCAATAACACAACATACTAGTCAGATGAATGCACAATAACATATATGCGTACTTAACTTGAACACAAGGCCTTGCAAATGTCTAAGCGCCCAATGCACTGAAGTCCTCAACTGTCCGGCCGTAATGCCTGACGTCATAAAGTGTCCATCACAGATCATATAAGAATGAACATAGCTGAAAATACAACTTAAACCTACATGCACATCCTATATGTGTACCCACTCAAGCTACACTGACCCGCTACAGGTCTAACCTGCTCGCCGGCCTTATCAGTCGACCTGACCTACTTAGATTAGCCGCACTATTTACATTCGGCACTGACGCTGACCCAGTTTGCGTCTGCCCGACCAGTTCGGGTCCCCCCCCCCCCCCACAGGCGCCCTGATAATCTGCACCCAGTTCCGATATAACATATTACCTGACTCGTTCAAAATTTGATATTCTCTCCCAGAAACTCCAGTCCGTCCCCAAAATAACCCCTTTTTTCCATTCCCCAGCATGATTTTTGTACTTTATCTTATCTCCGACTTTCATAGGTTTGTGCAGCTTACCACACTTCCGGTCATGAAATGCTTTCTGACTTTGCTGCCGTTTGGCTGTCTGGCATCTCCTTGGATTTTGCGTTTCGGGCACCAAAATTTCCTCCGCCATAGGCAAGCTGCCCCTCAACCTCCTGCTCATGAGCAGCTGCGCCAGAGATGCATTTAGGACAGGCAACGGAGTATTACGATAATTTATATTAGCCACACACCTATACGTCTATTACGCATATATCACAGAGAACATACCGTTTTGGTTGGACCAGACGGGATGGCCGAATGAGTTAGAGCGTCTGTCTCCCGTACTGGTAGATCGTGGGGGTCGTGGGTTTGAAACCCGGTCGAGTCAAACCAATGACTTAACAATTGATACTTGTCGCTTCCTAGCCAGGCCCTCGGCATTATTAGGACAGGGCAAGGACTGGTGTGCTCAGTGTCAGGATAATGTGACTGAGTGGGATACCAGGTCATGGTGCTGACAGCCTGGTTTCCCAGTGGGACAGCACTATAAAGTTGCCATGAGTGCGCACTGTCACAAGTCGCTACCCGTCCTGATATGACCTTAGATGTTGCTAGGACGTAAAACAACAAACAACAACCGTTTTGGTTCATACTCGATTCCACTGAAAACGACAATTTAGGTTTTTTTAAAGAAAAACAAAAAGGTAAACACAATACAGACACAAACAAAATAAAGAGAACGAAGAGGAGAAACATATCAAATGACGTTATGTAATATATATGTAGGCCTACTCACATCAATCATTTAAGCTGGAACGCCATATTCCGTGTCAACGGTCTCGTGCGCCAGGTTGGTGGTGTGGTTCTTCAGCGGAGGCACTGCCAGCACGAAGCTGACAGCCAAACTGAAGTGACGGAAGGCAGCAAAGGTCGAGAAAAAGAAGTCGACGGACCTTTCTAAAAATGTGGGTTGCTAAAATCTTTTTGAAAATGATGGGATGGCCGAATGAGTTAGAGCGTCCGTCTCCCGTGCTGGTAGATCGTGGGTTCGAATCCTGGTCAAGTCAAACCAATGACTTAAAAATGTATACTTGTCGCTTCCTAGCCAGACGCTCGGCATTACTAGGATAGGGCAAGGAGCAGTGGAATGAGGAAGACCAGTCGCCTGTGACTGAAATTTCCCCTGCTTAAACAACTAATGTAAACAACAACAACAAAATACGCATACTTTTTTTTTTTGTGGTAAATATGTTTATTCTGCTGAATAAGTCTTTTGTCAGTGCCGAAGCACTGGTCTTCCAGCCATTTTTCAATTCAGTGTTATTTACACAAAAGGTATATAGAATAAGGTGTACAATACCTGTTGAATAGACAATTTGCACCATGTAACACAATGAAATTCTGAAACCCAAAAGTTCCATAACAATATGGTACAGTAGTGTCATATAACTAGATCAATATTAGTCAGATCAATGTGAGTATTTACATAGTATTTAGAATGTAAGCAGAAGTTATCTTCTGTATTCAGTTGGTAAACTTGTAGTAAGTTTTAATGTTCAGTTGCAGTTAGGCAAGCGGTATATAAATGTTGGTTTGTTAGGAAAATTCTAGTGTAACTCTAATGAAGCTAGTTATGTGAGTTTATGAATTATGTTGTTGGGGTGGAGTTGTTAATAATACACTGGACCATCTGTGACCATTGAAGCAGTGGGACCAATCCCAGTGCATTTAGGTCTTAAATTTTACATTTTTACCTGGACTGTCTCTGTCATCGTATATGGTTGACTGGAGATAACAGAGGAACAGCAACAAATTAAAAAAGTGGGGGCGGTGGGGGGGGGGGGGTGAGAAACCGAGGCTGAGGGTTTGGTGGTCTGCCACTTACTGTATGGTGACGCCATGGAACATACTTTACTGCAACTGCATAAGGGCCTGCCCAATCCGATGTACTCTTAGTGAGTTTTTAAATTCTAGGTAAGATGACGCTGCCCTGGTTCTGGTTGGTAGGTTGTTCCACATCATGCTGCCTTTGTAAATTGGTGCTTTAATTAGTTTGTTTGTGGAAGGCTTGGGGACTTTGAGTAGAGTGGAATCTGCCCGTCTAGTATTCCTTTTTGTGTTTTCTATATATTGGGTATCTCTGGCTCTTCTGTACATAAGTGATAGGAGATGTGAATCTCTTCTAACCATTAGGTAATCTAGGTTTGCTTTGTCATGCATTTCCTGTACACTTAGTGTTTTGCCCCAATAAATTGTTCTTAACGCCCGATTTTGGATCCTTTGTAGCTTAGTCAGTTGCTGCTTTGTGAGCAATCCATAAATTATATCATTATAGTCTATTATTGGTAGAACTGTTGATTTATACAGCAGTAGGGCAGTGTTTTCGCTTATGAAGCTCCGCATCTTCCTGATTGTAGTCATTTTTAGTGCCAATGATTGAGTTAGTCTAGCCAGCTGTTGATTCCCATTTAAGGTAGAATCAATCACTGTTCCTAAGTACCTGTATGCACTTGCCTCCTTAATTTGATTTCCGCCAATATGCAGTGTTATGGGTTGTGCCCTTGCCTTCCTTGCTTTGGTGCCATAAATGACAAACTCAGTTTTATTGGTGTTAAGGGATAGTTTGTTTTCACTACACCACAGGTTAACCCTGGTCAGCACTGTCCGAACCTGATCGGTTGCTATTTGGAAATCTTTATTTTGTACTGTGAGTGCTGCATCGTCTGCAAATAATGTGAATGTTGCATCCTCTGATACTTGGGGTAAATCATTTATAAAGATTAAAAACAGAAGGGGGCCCAGGGTTGAACCCTGAGGAACTCCAGTTTTAATAGTCCTGATGGTTGACACAGTGTCATTAAGTTTTGTGCATTGTTTCCTATTAGTTAAGTAGTTGGCCATGAATGTACAGGTTTTCTTCCCCAATCCTGCTTTCTGGATTTTCTGCAATAGTATTCTATGGTCAATTGTATCGAAAGCTTTTTTGAAGTCGAGGTATACTGCAATTGTTAGTTCACCTTTGTCCATGTTGGTCAATAACTCATCCATAAGAGAGGCCAATGCCCTAGTTGTTGATCTGTCTTTTCTAAATCCATTTTGTTGAGTGGTTAGGTAATTTGAAGACTCTAAAAATGTTTTTATCTCATCATGTATTATTTGTTCTATGATTTTGCCAGGAAGAGGGAGAATAGATATTGGGCGCAACTCACTACAGTATCTTGGTCTTTGGGATGGGTGAAACTGTAGCTAGTTTCCAGCTTTCCGGAAAAATACCAGTGTTGACCACTAGGTTATACAGGTAAGTGAATTCATTTATAAGTGCAGTAATTGAAACCTTCATTAAGGCTGAGCTGATGTCTTTAATGCCAGATGACTTATATGCTGATACAGCATTGACCTTTCTGAGGATTTGCTCCTGTGTTATCTCAGTCAAATCATACATCTGATCATTGGTGGTGACCGTGTAGGTGCCCTGACTATCTACAGCCTGGTCAAACTTCCTGGCAAGATTCTCACCTACATCAATAAAGTAGTTGTTAATCTCTTCTGCCAGGAGGCTATCTAGTATTCTCTCCCCGTTGTCCTCGTTACTAAGGTTGCTGATAATGGATTTTCCTTCTGGGTTAATTTGTTGCAGTTCATGCCAGAGTCTCTTAGGATTTTGCTTATACTTATTTATCTGGTCTAAACAGTGCCTAGACTTGGCTTTTCGCACCTCGTTTCTGGCCTTCCTGACCATACATTCACCTATAAATTGATCCCCAGGGTCTCTTGTTATATCTGATTTCCGAATGAAATAATCTCTGTCCTGCTGTAATTCCAGGAGTTCATTGTTCAAATAACCAGCTGTTTTGTTTCTTATGTCAAGTCTAACCAGGGGACAGTGTTTGTTTGCAGCATTGACAATCATTTCTTGTATCATGTCCCAGCATTTGTTTGGATCTTCCTCTGATAGTAGTTCTGCTGTATTGTTTTCCCTCAAAGTGGCTGCTAGATCATTGAAGTTACAATTCCTGTAGGTGCGGCCCCAGTAGATGGTGGTTCTTTTGTCATTTCTGGGCTTTTTCTTTATTATATATATTGGTTTATGGTCGCTTATATTGTAGTTCAATACACCTGATTTGGTACAGTACTTGATATTAGTGAAAGCAAGGTCTATTGTTTTTTGTGTGGTCCTTGTTACTCTAGTCGGTTGTTTAATTACTTGCTGAAGTTCATGTTCTGCCGCAAATTGTTTCATATAGCCTGCAGGTGGGTCCCTCTTAGCGCTGTAGTCAATGTTAAAATCACTAATTAGGAGCACTTCATACTTATTAATGTCTGGGATCTGATTCATTGACATGCTTATTTGCTCTATTGCTTCATTTATGTTTCCATTTGGAGGTCTGTAGATGTTACCTATTAATATTCTTTTTGTGTAGGGTCTAGTTATGACAGCCCATTGGAGTTCAATGTTTAGATTAGAGCAATTTTGTTCCAAACACTTGTCTGCATCCACGTGCAGGTCAGTCCTGCAATAGATCCCTAAACCTCCACCATTCTTGACCTGACCACTTTGTAGTTTTGTCTTCCTATCAGCTCTAAGAAACCGGTAATTAGGGATTGATATTAACTTTGTCTCCATAGATTTATTGAGCCATGTCTCAGATATTGTGAATATATCAAACCCTGATCTTGGTAGGTCTAGTCTTAGTTGTTCTATCTTATGGGTTAAGCTGCGTACATTCAGGTGGCCAATCTTAAATCCAGGGAGGCCCTTTAAATCGCTTAGAGGAAGCTTGTCTTCCTGACATCACCTGTTTTGTTTATCCTCCAATTTCCCTCAGCATAGTTCTCAACCCCCAAGTCCCGGCGCCCCAATGCCCCAACAAATATAAGTTTACATGAATTAATTAGGTTTCCAGTCAACCAGTGTTTTAAAGTAGGTCCAGTTTCCCTAGACCACAGCCAGCCAGTCCCACATTGGAGTGTGGAAACTACCAATGTAGTAACTCCATTGGCCATCCTATTGTTGTATTAGTATTAATTAGTGCTTTAAAGTTGCATGGTCCGATGGCCTTTGAATTTTTGTCTTATTTTTTAGATAACTATATCAAATTGATCGTTACAAGCTACTAATCATTAGTCCGGAGTGATTTTGATTAAAGATGATTAGTTTTTAAGTAATCTGAGCTGAAAGAACCAAAAATAATTTCGACAAGCTTGTCAAAAGTCCTGTGGCTATGACCCAGATGGTCATCTCGCAGTGACCACGTGATGTGAGATGACCTGGAACCTGATAGGACTGTAGGTAGGTATTTCTGGTTGGGTGGGGCACATTATGGGAACGGATGAGTGCCATAGGCCCATGGCACTAGGGTTTTTAACAAAATATAATGTGTGTGTGTTGTCTGCTTATGTTTGTCTGTCTATGTATGTATCTGTGTATGTGTGGGAGTGTATGTGTCTGTGTGTGTCTGTCTCTGTCTGTCTGTTTCTGTGTGTATGTATGTATGTGTCTGTGTATGTCTGTATGTGTATGGGTGTGTTGGTATGTGTGTCTGTGTATGTCTGTGTGTCTGTGTATGTGTGTGTGTGAATGTATGTGTGTGTATCTGCCTCTGTATGTGGGTGTCTGTGTGTGTCTCTCTCTGCAAAGTCAGGTTGGGTGTATGTGTGTCTGTGTATGTCAGGTGTGTGCATGTCTGTGTGTTTCTGTGTCTGTGTGTGCTGTCTATGCATGTATGTCTGTGTGTGTCTATCTATGTGTGTCTGTCTGTGTGTGTCTGTGTGTATATATATATATATGTGTGTGTGTGTATGTATGTGTGTGTCTGTGTATGTCTGTCTGTGTGGGTATCTGTGTGTGTATGTATGTGTGTCTGCCTATGAGTGTGTGTGTGTCTGTCTATGTGTCTCTGTCTGTGTGTGTGTGTCTCTCTCTGCAAAGTCAGGTCGGATGTATATGTGTCTGTGTATGTCAGTTGTGTGCATGTCTGTGTATTTCTGTGTCTGTGTGTGGTGTATGTGCATGTCTGTCTGTGTGTGTCTATCTATGTGTGCCTGTGTATATGTCTGTGTGTGTATGTCTCTGTGTATGTCTGTGTATGTATGTATGTGTGTGTCTGTCTGTGTGTCTGTATGTGTATGTCTGTCTGTGTATGTATGTGTGTATGTATGTGTGGGCATGTATGTATGTGTGTGTCTGCCTCTGTCTGTGTGCGGCTGTCTATGTGTCTGTGTGTGTGTCTCTCTCTCTGCAAAGTCAGGTCGGGTGTATGTGTGTCTGTGCGTCTGTGTATTTTGGGTGTGTGCATGTCTGTGTATTTCTGTGACTGTGTGTGCTGTCTGTGCATGTCTGTTTGTGTGTGTCTATCTATGTGTGTATGTCTGTCTGTGTATGTGTGTGTATGTCTGTGTGCATATCTGTCTGTGTGTGTATGTTTGTGTGTATGTCTGTTTCTGTGTCTCTGTAAAGTCAGGCCAGGAAACACAGACACATAAACACACACAGACACATCGACCTCATTTCCCCTTCCCCTCTATGGCCCTGCACAGCAGGCCTACTTGGTTGGGGGGAGGCTAATGAGGTCATGAGATTGGCCTAGTTGGTTAATGGCCTCCCTGCATAATGGGTGTTTCAAAGTGAGTGTCTAAAGGGGTGAGTTTATAAATTCACTGGTTATTCTGTATACACTGTCCCAAATCATTAGCTATTACACCAGTATCTAAGTTGGATATATAGGATCAAATGTAAGTAGTTGTTTTAATTTTGACAAAATTATATTTCATCGGACCATGCAACTTTAAGGTTAACACTAATCAGACAATTCCAGGCTGGAGAATCCGTGTGAGTTTTGCATGTCTCTCTTCAATTATGTCATTGTTTGAGCATGTCTATAAGTTTAATGCTAGCACAGAAAATGCAGAATGGTGGGGCCTGATATCCTCTTTGACACTGATTCTAACAGGCATGCATTGGATTGGTTAGTGGATAATGGGTCGGTAGAAAATGGATGGACCAGACTACGTGTATCTCTGAAGTCTGGAGAAAATAGCCAATCAATGAACAGTTTTCAGGAATGGCACAATGTAGTCCAAGTAATCTTTGTCTTAGGTAGTGAGCACATAGTCTGCCGGCCAACCAGCTGACACACTAGTGGTATGCAGCATGGTTGAGTATGTGTCGGTTAATGAATAGCTCTAAACAATATATACATGTATATGCACACATATTCGCAGACAACATACATATGAGCATATACATACACACATACATACACATATACACAGTCACACAAAGAACATCTGTAACGAGAAATCAATAAACAGCTGCAAGCAATATGGAACCACAATATAAGTCCAGAACATCGGTGACAGAGGAAGAATGTTCCCAAGGCAGGACTAAGTCAGCCTATATTCATAATCTTGAATACTTTACGGTAGGTCTGGGAAAGCCTATACGCAGAGTCTTGAACACACAAAGGGCCAATTTTCCATACCCACACTCGTATGCATGTGAGGAGCCGCCGATAAGGATCAGGATGGTATGCTCAAAGTGCATCCCATGAGGGGGGTAGGCAAGCTTATGCCCATAACCATGACCACCCAATGGGATGCGCCCATACCCCTTCATATTCAGGGAGCAATTGACAAAGAAGCCACAAAATAGTCCGAGATCAGGATGGCGTGCACAAAATGTGCCCAAGGCAGGTAAACAAGCCTGACAAGGAGTCCAGGATGTAGTCCAACATCAGGATGTATAGGCCGTGCGTGTCCAATCTCGAACCAGGAATCCAGGAGTCATCAGACTGGAGTGCAGTTCCAGGTGTAGTTCCAGGTGTAGTTCCAGTGTAATTCCGCATACAGTGGGTCAGCATTTAGACTGTAGACTGATGGGAGGCAGTAAGATCTTTGCGCTTAACAGCCAATGCCAGGCCTAACTTATTAAGTCCTTTGTATGTTTTATCCCGTACCTCCCGACTATGTAGTGTGGCTCCGATTCCATAGTACGAGTTAGTAGTGGCCTCGTTCAGTGGCATGTCTCCCGTCTCAATCAAAGCTTTGCTAGTTGTGGAATTTGATCAAATTTCTCACTAATAACCAATGCCAGCACTTCGTCACGTTTAGCACGCCACTCCGGGGACTCTATTAGCTGATCTGCTATGCGCTTGGCCTCCAGGGGGGTCGGTGCCAGTCCAGTCTGTTCAAGGCGGTCCGGGTCATTAGCCATTTTGCATTTGATTGCCTGGAACATGTGTTCTGCTGTTGGGTATGCAACTCCTTCGTGCAGAATGGGAGACCGGGCAAAATTGGATAGGTAGGAATGTTCAGAGTGGAAATAAATCTGTCCGTCCCTGCTTACTGTTTTTGCCTTGGCCAATGAAAAGTGGGGTGGGAGGGAGTTGAGTTCGGTGTGTCTGTACTTACGGCCATCAATGATGGCCGTAAGTACATCATTGATGGCCGTACTTACATCAATGATGTAATTTGACAAGTATTGCTCTACTATACTCTGCACCAGCCGATCTGGCAAGTGCTGCAACTGACCTGAACTCGTCTCTCATTTTCCTAGTCAGTTGGGTCACATCATCACCCAGGTAGATTCCTCCATATTTCTCGCTATTCTTTAGCTTGGTTCATGCAAAATAGAAAGCATTTCTCTCATGTGTATGTTTGAATGTAACCATAATTGGGCGGGGACGGTTGGTAGCCTGCGACCGGTGAGCCCCAGGGGCCGCCGGCCTCCGCTTCCCGATCCTGTACACTGACAGTACTGCTGGAGGATCATGGGCCATTTCCGGGATGAGATGCGAGGCCAAGTCTGATACATATTTATAGAGATTTTCTGCTTCCTCTTCAGCTTTACCATCTATCTTAATATTTGTTAATTTAGCTTGGTTCTCTAGATCATTGATTCGGTACTCCAATCTCTTATTTGACTCTAGAGCAACCGTCAGGCTCTGCTTAGTGAATAACAAAGACCGTCTGTCGGCCTCCTGTTCCTGGTGGTTAGCCTCCAGGAGGGCTGTCAACTTTGTCATATCAGTGGCAGCCCTGTCACGTATACTGTCAACTACCTGTACCACATTCATTAGTTTGGCATCCATGTTGGCATCCAGTCGATCCATCCTAGCCAACAATTGGGCAAGCACAGAATCATTGGCACCAGTTTCTGGGTGATCCAGAGCTGTGGTAGTACTCTTCCTATGTGGTGAAGTTGTGGAGGTCAGAGCCATGGATGACTGTGGCTGTGACGCTGCCTTCCCACGTGTCCTGGTCTTGTCAGCTAGCTGTTTCTGAGACATAATTATTCCTCAGTTACAAATCACCAGTGCAATCCAGCGAACCCTGCTAGCCCACCATCAATCAGAGTTGCAGATAGTCAAATACAGTCCCCACACGCACCGATAGTCAAATACAGTCCCTACACATGCAGATAGTCGAATACAGTCCCTACACACGCAGATAGCCGCACATCTGAGAATTACAAGCAAAATTTCCCACCTCCGGTCACACCCTGACACAGAAGACAGGCACCGCCATACACTCATTGCGTATGTAAATCCGTCAAATAAGATCGCATTGAATAGATTTCACTGTAATATATATCCTCTTGAGCTTAGCAACATATCGCACATTTTCAATCATTTCGGATATTGTAAAAAAAATACTTTAAAGCCGCATAGTCTGATGAAAACATCTAATTTTCTTCATCTAATTTAGATACTAATGCATTTATTAACATTTGTTGCCATATAGAAGGGAATTATTCTGATACTGATACAATTTAAGAGAACCTGTTACCGGAGAAGCCTTTGGTGTCAGAGTTTTGGAGTGCTTGCCAAAATTAATTTAGGATGTTTGCACTTCAAATATCTTAAAAGTTGGCCATTTAAAATAAAAAGTACTTCAAACTAAAGTAACTATCAACCTAATATATTTATCTCAGAAAATGACAGGAACACAACCGTCGGACTATTGAATCTTAGGATTATATATATATATATGTTATAAAATTTATTATGTAAATATAAATAACGACCATGTATGTTATGTTTATTGGTATATCCCAGATAGCACACAGCCGTCGGGCCGACGTCGGCTATTGGTCGCACCGTCGCGATCGACTTTCCACCGTCGGGCCACCGGTTGATTTCCGACGTTGGGAATCAATCCCTTTCCATTTTTGAGCCACCGTCGGGCCGCCGGTTGATTTTCGACGTTAGGGTTCAATCCAAATTTCCACTTTTGAGCTGTCGGGCCGCCGGTGGTGTTCCGACGTTAGGGTTCAATCCCTTTCCACTTTTGATTCACCGTCGGGCCTCCGTCGGCCCGACGGTGGTGGGCCGCCGCAGGTTTGCATTCATTTTCCATGTCTGGTACACTGTCGGGCCACCGTCGCCCCGACGGTGGTGTCCCGACCTTAGGTTTCAATCCTTTTCCACTTTTGAGCCACCGTCGGGCCTCCGTCGGGGCGCCGGTGGTGTTCCGACGTTAGGGTTCAATCACTTTCCACTTTTGATTCACCGTCGGGCCTTCGTCGGTTCGACGGTGGTGGGCCGCCGTAGGTTTGCATTCATTTTCCATGTCTGGTCCACCGTCGAGCCGACGGTGGTGGGCCGCGCATGAGCAGTTCTTTAAATTTGGATTTCAGCTCGAGTCGCCAGTGGAACATGTGCGATCGTTGATCAGTGTTCTTTTTCTACCAATAACTCCAGAAATACCAGGAATTTTAAGGAATTATTTAACAGGTATGTTTATTAATATGTTTAGATTATTTTGTAAAAGTTTTGTAATTTATTACGAAGTATTAATGGAATTATTCGTGTTAATACGATTTGAATTTTCCGATACGGTTTGTTTACTTTGAATCGCCACCGGAACACGTGCGATGGTTGAGCAGCGTTCTTTTTTACCAATAACTCCAGAAATACCAGGAATTTTAAGGAATTATTTAACAGGTTTGTTTATTAATATGTGTAGATTATTTTGTAAATGTTTTGTAATTTATCAGGATGTATTAATGGAATTATTCGTGTTAATACGGTTTGAATTACCCTGTATGTATTGACACTATAGTGACAGTGTCTTCTCGGCTCGTCGGGTCGACAGCGGCAGCCGCCGTCGAGTCGACGGTGGGAGGTTGGACAAAACAACGTCGGCCCGACGGCGTTTGTCGCCCTCGGGGCGACAGCGTTTGTCGCCGTCGGGGCGACGGTGGCTGCCGCCGTCGCCCCGACGGCGTCGGGGCGACGGGGCGGCCGCCATCGGGCCGGCGGCGGCAGCCGCCGTCGCCCCGACGGCGGGAGGTTGGACAAAACAACGTCGGCCCGACGGCGATTTCCACCATCGGGCCGCCGAAGCGGCCTCCGTCGGGCCGCCGTCGGGCCAACGACTGTGTGCTATCTGGGATATATATATGATGCATACGTATTATGCGAGTATAAAGGTGCGAAAAGTAACTGTTATTAGTGTCCATTATTGGTACTGTACATGCTATTCTGTTGGCTACCTCCACGCTTCCTACTCACGTGACTGGTGGCGCCACCACTATTCCGATTCGTCCCTAACGGACGTGCCGCACTGTCATTCACACCGGAGAATTGCATAGAGAAATATGAGGCGAGTTGGGCGAGTGAAGCGCTCTCTGTCCAATATATAACGGGTTCGCAGCACAACCCCCGACAATAGACGAGATCACCGTTCCGACTGTACATGCGCTGAAAACGGCGTTGGCAGCAAAGCAAATGCGTGTGGCCATTCAGTTTGCCGATATGCATAGGGCAAAACTTCCATTTTATTCAAAATGAATAGAAATACATAACAATTTGCCATAAACATGTATGCACACATGCAATATAATTTGACAACAACACAGCAGATAAGTTTAAAGTTGGATTTATTTTAGTACCATAAGTGTAAGGTTTTGTTCAATACAAAGTTCAATTTCAACAAGTTCAATTACAGTGAGGTCAAGAAGCTTTATCCCTCGCCCTCAACAATGTCATGTAGGGGTGGCTGGGTGGCAATGTTGAGGCTGGTCAGTGTCCTCCTTGTGCCCTTGTCGATGTGAGCTCACTGCTTGCTTGCTTGTAACCTTATGACAGTTACTGGTTGCAGAACTGCAACATTATAGAGAGGCTCCGATAAATCGGCCCAATCTTTGGTTGAAGATTAATCTTCAGTAGGGGCGTTTGTAGAAGCTGCGGACATCTTTACAGCGTTGTAACGGCAAAGCATTGGGGCGGCACCAAATCTCTTCGGTCCAGCGGTAGTTGACACTGCTGCAGGACATGGCCTTATATAGGCTCCTAAAGTTAATTAGTTCAAGAAGGCGACTGCAGATGGCAGATCGATAGCATTTACTTAGGCTAATCAGGTTTCGTATCTCGAAAGTGAAGACAGGCGGCGCTGGCGCAAAAGCCATATACTAATACAATCGTTCCTCGATAGGTGGCAGCATAAGGCCTTCCTTAGTTACTATGAGGCTATGGCTGTGTACGCATGTCAAATTACACATGTTGCCGAGCATCACGGACAATGATCTCATGAATATAGCTAAGAAAAAACTAGTCATAGTTAAACATTTTTAGCTAAGAAACATACAATATCACACAAAACAATCAGTGATATCCACATCACCATTATTAATTCTTGTTCTAAATATTAAAATGCCAAATGTGTCAAAATACACTTATTTCAGAGAAATATATAACCAATATCTGATTAACCCTACTCATTTTCTAGTTTTACATATGTCAGTAACCATAGGATATAAATAAAAACATTAATAAAATAAGTAAAACTGACTCTGGCTATAGCTCTAACACTGACTAGCCTGTGTGCCCAGATTTGTCTAAATCTAAATGGCATAAGATGTGCATATTATATTGATGCGTGAAAAGGAAGAAGGCAAGGCGGGGGTGGAGAAAAGAGGCGTTTATTGGGACGCCTCAAGATCATACAAGCTATACAAACAGGAGAGTACAGAGAGGAAGCTCCGAAGGAGCTATCGTATAAACAAAATATGACAATGGAGAGTAAAAAGAGGAGCTCAGAAGGAGCGATAACGTATAACTTATAGGGTAGCAGGAGCTCGTGGGAGCTTAGAGTTCAGGGGAGGGGCGCCGAGGAGCCCTCCACCAACAGTAAGAAGAGAGTTGGGTGGGTGGGTGGAGAAGAAATTGGTGCTGCAGGGAGGACGGCTGGAAGGCGAGTGACTGAGGGAGGCCGGCGGGCGGCCTTATAAGGGAGGGAGCTGGACAGCGAGGGCGGGGGAGGTGAGAAAGCGGCGGGGCAGGGCAAAAGGCGCGGGAGAAAGCTGAGGGGCGGATGACAGGGCAGGTGAGAAAGCTGCGCGACGGCAGGACAGGCGGGGGGAGGGTCTCTTCCTTTCCTCGCATCAAACGCAATGCGAGCATTACGACCGATGTAAATGCAGTGCTGGATAAAAGATTAATATCTTAATTAATTATATATATTTTTTTAGTTGGCATTCCATGTTTTAAGCAAGAGCTGAGATGAGCTGAAACTAGCACTTTTCATAGCTGCACCCAGTGTATTAGCATGTGGCATGTGCTTCTCGCGGGTTTGTTTTTCTTCTACGCATACCACAATGCACCGCGTGGCTGGAATGCATCTCCTAAATAATCTGCAGATGGCGTCAGATAATTAATTCACCGCCTATCTATACTCGAATAATAAATTTTACCACTCGCATATCTATATAGTAAGTATATTTATTATAAGGGTATACATCACCGGGAGGATGGATTTGCTTATATTATTGTATTAGTTAGTTACATATTATTACCCAATGAGCACTCTTGTTGGCCCGTCTGCCTCATGGGAGGGACGGGTGCACCCCAACCATTGGAAGAGTAGAGGAGGGTTTCACCCCCCACCCCTGGCCCCCATCCCAGCCTGATGGTATCAGGGGTAGAACCAATCACCACTCCCTAATGTGTGCGCGCGCGTTAGGGTCGAAGAAGGTCGGTGGCGGTGCAACCGGTCGTGACAGGGTGGTAGTAAGAACATATTGACAGCAAATAGATTGTAATAACAATAATAACAGAATTCCCTTCCGCACCTTTATACTTACATAATACATATACATCACATATGTACAAATATTACGCCTTGGGAAAACAACATCCAGACACTCGTAGTAACAGGCCAGCAATCCATCTACACATGGCAACATGCCATCTACCCATGGCAACAGATGTCTGAAACCTCTTACTGCCATTATGTGAAGTTTGAGGTCTTCAATCCACTGGAGTGCGTTTCAACGTTGACTCAGATCCGGCCATGCCTCATTCCAAAGTCCCTCACCTGAAACCTCATATCAGGTAATAACTTATAATATAAAAATAGGGCTTAGATGTAGCCCAAGGATATGTGTGAACATGATGTAACCAAGGATGTATGTATACATTATAAAAATGTTATTAATTGCATTGTGCGCCAACTAACGCGCACCGTAGGAAAGGAGCTTAAACAAGGATTGCAAGCAGTAATATATGTACCGGTTATAACATTGACGTTATTGAAGCTGCATGATCCGTTTAAAAACATCATATTTTTAATTACCTAGATTGTATGTATACCTCATATACAACTAAAATAGTGGTGCACTCATTAGACATGTATTGCTACATAAAAGTAATACTAAGTCAATTTATTAAAAGCCTATGGTGTACAGTATTTCGGCATGCACACCAAAATTAATGTTGCATGGTTTCACTTCAAATATCTCCATAGATAATTGTTATAAATTAAAGTTACTTAAACTAAAAATAAAGTAGATCATACTATGGAATGGCATTTCTTGTTTTATTCAGTATTTAGACATATCATAAAATATTTAATGATGTCTAAATCGAATTAATGATGTCATCAAATAGTTCATATCATTAAATATTTCATGATATCATTAATTTGATTTAGACATATCATTACATATTTAATGAGATCATTAATTCGATTTGATCATATCATGAAATGTATTTGAACCGATGTTTAAATCGGGGTACTTTTGATTCTATTTAATCATATGGTGAAATGTATTTTATCATATCATCAAATCATTTTGATGATATGATTAAATATAATACATTTAGACATATGTTTAAATGTATTTAGACAGATCATCATATCGATTTGATGAAATACACACATAATTAATGATATCATTAAATCGATTTGATGATCTGTTAAAATAGGACTTAGTTGACTCCTAGATAATGAATGCTCCCTGGACGTCGGATGCATTTGATGATATCCCCTCTCCCTCTCCTGTCCCCCTCCCCTGTCCCTCTCCCTCGTCCCCTCACCTCTCCACCCTCCCCTACTCTGCCGTCTGCAATATCCCCCTCTTTCCCATATCTCCCGTATCCCCCACTCTCCCGTATCTCCCGTCACCTCCCCATCCCTTTCCCTCCTTCCCGTCTCCTTCTCTCCCCCTCATCTATTCAAGTATTTCTCGTAATAAGAAGCATCAATTTTGGTTAGTTTCAGAAGTATATAATGATATCTTTAAATCAATTTTATCATATGATCAAATCCATTTCAACATATGTTCAAATACACTCTATTTCATCATATCATTAAATCGATTTAAAGATATGATCAAGTAGAATTTTACATATGAAGAGTTCAGGTGCAAAACCAGGTAAATGCCAATCCAAAAATGTGGTTTAAATATAAGATTTTTACCTGAAAATAATTTTAATTCTCACTAATTCCACTTTTTATATCATCATCATCATGCTGTCGGTCGCGATGCGACAAAGACTGCTTTCATTACTTGACTGCCACTCTCCATTTAGTTCTCTGCTGTGAGAGTGATGTCCGTGAATCGGTCTTAATGTCTCTCAGCTTCAGGTTTCTCTTGATGGTATCCTTGAACCGGAGACGAGAGCGCCCTCTCTTTCTGTAACCAGAAGACAGTTGAGAGTAGAGGATCTGCTTTGGTAGCCTGTCTGATGACATCCTCATGAGGTGTCCAGCCCAACGGAGATTCTTTTTGATCAGAAGATCTTCCATAGAGGGCAGCCCTGTCCATTCGAGTATTTCCTTATTTGTCACTTTGTCCTTCCAGGTTAGCCTCATGATCGAACGCAGATGTCGCATCATGAAGGAATGAAGCTTTTTCACCTGTCGTCTGTCCACTGTCCAGACCTCGGCTCCGTATAGTAGGGTGGATAGCACGAATGCGTGGTAGATCTTGCCTTTGACCCACATGGACACATGGTGGTTATTCCAGAGTCTCTGGCATAGTCGGCCGAAAGATGCACTAGCCTTGGCCATCCTCTTCTGTATTTCAGCATCAATGCGTCCATCACTTGATATAGTGCTTCCGAGGTAGGTGAATTCCGGAACAGAGTTCAGCTTGGTTCCGTCAACCATGACATCCACCTCTTGGGTTCTTGTAGAGTTGGGTTGGTACAGCACCTCCGTCTTCTTGATGTTAATCTTCAGGCCAAACTTCTTTGACGCATCGGAGAAAGCGTCCAATATTTTCTGGATCTCCTAAGCAGCGTGGGAAACCAGTGCACTGTCATCTGCGAATAGCAGCTCTCTCACCAGTATCCAAATAGTCTTGGTCCTCGGTCTGAAGTGTGCGACATTGAATAGGTCAGCGCTCTGTCTGGACTGTATATAGACGCCATCCCCCATGCCTCGGAAAGCCTCATCATGCATTGCTGATAGGAAGATGGAGAAGAGCGTGGGGGCCAGTACACAGCCTTGCTTGACTCCATTGGTAACCCCAAATGATTCCGAGACTTCCCCTCCAACACTAGCGTTCGCCATCATTCCTGTATGTAGAGCCTCGATCATAGTTGTGAACTTCTCTGGGCATCCATACTTCCTCAGTAGCTGCCATACATTTCATGAAAGCTGCCTGCAAAAGTGTTGAAATGCTGCTGGCTTTTGCAAGTTACCAGCGGCACTCTCTCAGGGAGCAAATAGAGGTCTCACACTGGCAAGAACATGTCCAGACAGGCGCAAAACTATTTGTCCCTGCAGTGGCTGGTCGGTAGATTTGGGAATTCCAGACATCAACCGCCCTTGATGCTGCCACAGTGACATGGTTTTCTGTTCAGGGTTTGCTCCCTTAGCCTTCGGTTCTGTCAAGAACCTGTACCACAAGGCAGTGGTTTACAACTCTGCAGGGCAGGGGCGTCAAACTCCCTGAGGTATTGCAATACCTGCATACCCCATCACATGCTTATAGAGCAATGAACAAAAAAGAAGGAATATAACAAAATTAACTTTTTGATAGTTTGATTTCAATGTTTCTCTCCATTTTTGGATTGGCATTTACATGGTTTTGCGCCTGAACTCTTCATATGTTTAAATGGTGTACCATTTAGACATATCATCAAATGCATTTCATGATCTCTTCAAATGCATTTGAAGAGATCATCAAATGCATTTGAAGAGATCATCAAATATAGAATATTTAAACATATCCTAAATTATTTGAACATATCATTAAATACATTTAATATGATAAAATCAATTTAACAATATCATTAAATATTTAATGATGTTAAAATACTGAATAAACCAAGAAATAGCGTTCCATACCGATCAATCTAATATATATATATATATATATATTTGAAATGGTAGAAACTTAAAACCATCGGATTATGCAACTTTAATTGCATTGTCGCGAAGGAAAAAAGAGCTTAGATACATCCTACATGCCCTTGACTCTACATATCAGGGATATGTGTACAGGTTATGAAACTGCTGGTGTTACTTGTCAGAAAGCCAGTGGTGTCAACATACTTGTAGTTCTTCCTGATGTGTGATGGCTACTGAGACGACATATACAGTTATACACAACCAGGTTTACTGTGTGTTGTACACAACCCTCTCCCTCCTTGCAATGCGGAATTAACTGTACCAATGTTCTAGTTCTACCCCTACATACCCAGTAGCGCACGCGTGTGTGACTAACTGCCACTGCAAGTTACAGCGAAAATTAAGCAGAGATAAAAACCTAATCAGGACAATTGATCAAGTGGTTTCTGGCAGCCTCTGGCTCCCACGCCTGTTGGTTGCTGGATAACAAGTGAGTCACTGCAGAGCTTGACCCCTCTCAGGCGTAGTCCGGTTGAAGCATCAAATTGTCAAACCTAGATTTTATACTTTTTTTTCTTTACAATTTATACTTCCTATCATGGATAAGTCTGAATAAAAAATGTCTTGCTTTCACCACTAGACAGTTGGTTGATAGAAAGCCTGAGACTACACTTTTACCTCCCACACCACATAAGACATGGTATGAGAGCAACTGGCCTTTGATGATGCTGTAAGTTATACTCAGCGGTGGAAATCAAAATTGGCAGAGGTGATGCCATGGGGAATCGAACCATCGACCTTCAGATTAGGAGTCCGACATAGACAAATCTTCAGATACAACTAAAATACTGGTGCCCTCATTATACATTTATTGCTGCATACTAAGTCGATTTAATAGAAGCCTATGATGTCCAGTATTTCGGCATGCACACCAAAATTAATGTTGCATGATTTCAGATTTACTTAGATTTGATTCTACATATCTACCTTAGACACTGGTGCACTTATAAAACATTTGTTGCTGCATATATAGTAAGGCAATTTTAAAGTTGCATAGTCTGGTGGTTTTGATTTTCCGTCACTTTTCTGAGATAAATATATTAATTTGATTGTTATAGTCTACCTTACTTTAGTTTTAAGTAACTTTTATTTTAAATGGCTAACTTTGGAGATATTTGAAGTGCAAACATTCAAAATTAATGTTAGCAAGCATAGGCTTCAGTAGGAACATATTCTATTAAATTGACACAGGATTCCCTTCTATGCGGCAACAAATGCTTAATATGTGCATCAGTATCTAAGTTAGAGATGTAGCATAACATCTAGGTATTTATTTTGGTTTTCAAAATTTGATGCTTCTATCAGATTATGCAACTTTAATCAAACCTGTTGCTGCTGAAGCCTAAGGGTGTCAGAATTTCGATGAGCATGCCAACATTATTTTAACTTGGTTTCACTTCAAATATTACCAAAGTTAACCATTTATAATAAAAGTTACTTCAAATTAAAAAGTAAGGTCGATTATAACAGTCAAACTAATAGATTTATCTAAACACAATGCCAGAAACTCAAAACGATCGAACTACACAACTTGAACTCAGTCTCCTCTTGGTGTGTAGTCGCATTGATCTCGCTCTACAGTGTCGTCTCTGGAGATGTATCTAATAAGTTACTGTTTACAGTTGCTCGAAGAGCTGAAGCTGCGACCTGGTGTGTTTACATGCTGGTGTTGCGGATTCCGAGGGACACCAGTTTGCCAGGGACACTTCCATTCAAATGCATTGTCAACGGCGTTGAGCAAATCTTCATACAGAAAAAATCAAATATCTCTCAAATTACACCACCTAGAAACAAATCGCTTCGTACACATATAGAAAACATCTTTACCATTAAGATTATATTAAATTGATAAGGTTAGGGTTCTTGATTTCTATTAATTTTGAATAAAACTAATGTTTTTCACTGCGCATACAGTCCAACCCAAGGCATTGTCAATGGCCGTGAGCAATCTTCATACAGAAAATACAGGAAAAGTTAAACATCTCTAAAAAGATGCACCTAGAAACAAATCGTTTGGTACACATATAGAAAACATCTTTACCAAAAACATTATATTAAATTTATAAGGTTAGTGACGATGCTGTTCGATTTTGACGCATGCGCAGAAGCAATGTGTCCCTGCCAAACTGGTGTCCCTGGGAAACCGCAACACCGGAAAGTGGGGTGGTTTCCCTCCTTCCTACCCTGAACATAATGGACAAACTCAATTGGATTCTGTCCCTACATTTGCTTCTGAATTAGGTTGTAGTGAATTTGTGCTAAGAGCTATTCTACAATAAATAAAACACCACTTCCTGCATGTGTAGCAATATGCAGTGTTGCCGTGTGATTCATCCCAACCCTAACACGGCCAGGAGCCCGATTAGTGGCTGGGTGGATACCAACTTTTTCATCTCAGAAGTGACATATTGTGTCTGAACCCGTTGCTAGTGCTGGAAAGATGCTTCGTTTATTGGAGTTTTACATCCTAGCAACATCTAAGTTCATATCAGGACGGGTATCGACTTGTGACAGTGTTCACTCATGGTGACTTTATAGTGCTGCCCCATTGGACCACAGTGCAACTGGCAACATGGGCTGATATCTCACCCAATCACATAATCCTAATAATGAGCAAGTCAGTCCATGCCTTATCCAGGTAAGATCCGGACAGAGGAAGCCCGAGACGGAAGTGGGAGCAAAGGGTTTTTATTAGTTAGCGATAATGGCACAGGGTACAAAGTCAAACGGTGAAGTGTCAATCAACCTGTTCCATGACCGCTGAGGGAGCACTCTGGGAGGAGGTAGGCCCGGGAGCCGACCCCCTGGAGTGATAGTGTAAGGTAAAAAAAAAAAGTAAAAGTAGTGTAATAGAAGTAGTATGATAGAAGAGTGTGGGTGGGTGAGGTAAATCCATACGGAGAGAACCAGTAGCCCGAATGCAGGTCAGAGGGGGGGAGGGGTGTGAGGGAGCGTGCGGTGCATGGAGATGTGACCGTCTCGGGCTTCCCGCCGGATCAACCACAATTCGGAAATTATGGGCCGATCCGGACAGAGGAAGCCCGAGACGGAAGTGGGAGCAAAGGGTTTTTATTAGTTAGCGATAACGGCACAGGGTACAAAGTCAAACGGTGAAGTGTCAATCAACCTGGTCCATGTCCGCTGAGGGAGCATTCTGGGAGGAGGTAGGCCCGGGAGCCGACCCAAAGCAAAGTGCCAGGGCTCTCGGGGCGTCAGACGCCACCAGTTTGGGCACGTAGGCGTGGACGGCGTCGGATTCCCAGGTTCCCTGCGCCATTATCGCAGAGAGGTCGACCCCCCTCGACGCGCAGGCCTGCGCCGCGCCCCTGCGGAGGCTGTGCATGGTGCAGGCATCAGCTCCGGGGACACCGGCTCCGCGCAGGGCGGCGCGGATGAGGGGGGTCACGTCGCGAGGAGTGAGGGGGACGCCCGCGCGCGCCAGGAAGGCGGGGGCGTGTGTCAGGTCGAGGGCGCGCCTCCAAGCTCGGAGGGGGCAGATGGGCGAGCCGGGAATGGCGGGGACGAAGATCGAGACCGCCTGCGCGGCCGACCGGATGGTCTTGGACGAGGCGACGCGCAGGCGGAGGCCTCCGGGAACGGGTCGGATGTCGTCTCGGCGGAGTGTGTGCGGGCCTCCCCAGGGGGCATGCGAGGGCGACAGCAGGTTCGACTGCCTCAGGAAACTGAAGAAGCCCATCACCGTCGCCGCCCAAGGGGCAACGCCTAGGTGCCCGAGGCTGCGCATGTAGGTGTGGATGAGGGGCAGCATCTCGGGGGTGACGCCGGGGGCGCGTCGCACCGGGGTGGCGAAGAGGCGCTCGCCCCCGCGCCGGGCGTGGGCCGGAAAGGGGGCGTCGAAGGGCGCCGCGTCGCCCCCCGCCTCTCGGACCCAGGCGCGTGCGCCCGAGAACGCGTTGGCGACCGAGGCGGGAGACGGCAGGAGGCGGTGCAGGTGGGCGACGAACTGTCCGACGTCGTAGGGGGCGGGGGCGAGATGGTCGACCCCGTGCTCGAGGACGAACTCGAGGTAGCGCTTGGCGTGGCGGTGGCGGTTCTTCCAGGTACCAGGGGCGAGGGCGGTGCGGTGCATCTCCATGAGGTGCCGGTGCGCCGCAGGCCCGTAGTCTGGAACGATTAAAGGTCAGGTGTGAGTATCGCCCGTGTATGGTGCACCCTAATGCGAGGCAAGCGGTGTATCTCACAATGGTGTCGGACGAGGTCGAGGGCGGCAGGGGAGAGGTGCGCGCGGCTGAGGGCATCCGCGAACACGAGCTCGGCGCCGGCCTTGTGATGGACGACCACGTCGAATGAGCCGCGGGCGGCCATGACCCACAGCTCTCGGGTGCATGCGTCCAGGGTGGGGTCGACGGCGCGACCGGTCTGGATGGCGTGGGCTGTTGCGGCGTTGTCGGTGTTGACGACGATCACGTGCCCGCCCGGCGCGGGGGGGCCGAGGGCCCGGGCCGCGAGGACGAGGTTGAGGGCCTCGAGCTCGTGGATCGTCGGGTATGCGGCGCAGAAGTCCGCGTCGTAGGCCTCCGCGAAGCAGGCCGCGTCGGAGAAGGCTCCCCCGCCGGTGAGGCAGGAGTCGCACTCGATCATCCATTGAGGGCGCTGCCGAGGTGGGAGAAGGCAGACACCGTTTCCGCCGACCGCGTAGTCACGGAACCAGCGGACGTCCTTGCGCAGTTCTGGGTCGACGTCCGCCTCGCCGGTCTGCGGGGCGGTTCTGAGGCTGCGGAGGATTCGCGCCATGAAGGTGCGGCCCGGGGGGACGCAGGTGGTGATGTGCGCGAGTCGGCCGAGGAGGCGCTGGAGGGCCCTTCTGGTGAGGGTGGGCCGATGGAGCCAGCGCTCACACTCGTCGACGACCTCGGGTGTGCTGGGGCTGTGTCAGCTGCCGCGGGGGCCCTCCGGGGAGGGCGGCCTGTGACGTCACGAAGGGCTACCCCGGGGCCACCGGGGCTGAAGCCATTCGGGGTCGGGGCGGCTTCCAGTGCCTGGCGTGCCTCGTGGCGCGTGTGGCTGGCTTCCGCGTCGGCTGTCGGTGGGCGTTCCGTGGGTCGGGGCGGGATCGCGCGAGGCGGGGCGGGTGGCGTGTCCTCCCGCCATCGCGCTAAAAATCCCGCTGAGAGTTCTTGCCGGGGCGGTCTCGGGACTTCTTCGACAAGCAGCTCGCCTCGGAATGGTTGGTTGTGATTTTGCGCATGTTCGCGCAGTACCCCCACACGTGCGCCATTTTTTGCGTGCCAGATCCGTGTGACCCGCCCTTCGACGCCTTGTCGCAAGAGCCTGGGTCCTTGTTCCATGCGGGGCATGGTGCGCCGATCGCCGCCCGGTCGTATTGGGCGCGGGAGTCGGTGCCGGGCCTCTGGTGCTTCCCGGTCTGTTGATGATCGGCCGAGGTCGCGGCGGTGGCGGGGGCGTGGCCCGTCATCGCTATTATTTCAATACGGACCGCGTTGATCGCCGCCTCGTCCTCCCACCCTCTCGGGAGCCTACCGTCGGCTATCCGCGTGAATATTTCCTCTGAATAGCGGCGGACGACGGCCCACACCAGCGAGCAGTTGTCCTGCGCCACCATCTCCTGATGGTTGGAGAGGGCGAGCAACGCCCCCTCGGGAAAGCCGCGCTGGTGCTCGAGGCGTTTGAGACCGAGAGTATATTCCTCCCTCGTCGCCTCGCCCTTCTTCACCGCCTTCCCCTCATCGCCTCGCTCGACCAAGTCATAAGGAAATATATATTTATTAGGAATACCTTTTTTACGGGTGTGTCCCTTGCCGTCCGCAGCTGCTAAGATGAGGCGTACCGCCTCCTCGGCCGTGGAGCGGGCGCCCCTCTCGTAGTCGTTACCAGCATGTTGTCGGCGGTGCGCGGCGCGCCGGTCGGGGGCGTGCGCGGCGCCGTAGTCGCTGTCGTGTTGTCGGTGGTTGGAGGCGAGTCTCCCGAGGGCAGGCGCGGCCTCGGGGCGCCTGGGTCTGTGCCGGGGCGGGCTGGGTGAGGGCGACGACCAAGCGCTGAAGCTTGCGTCGGGGTGCGCCCAGGGTGCGAACCATACCGGCTCCTCGCCGGAGCTGGCGAGGGGGAGGCCGGGGAGAGGGATCTGGCCCGGCTGCGGTGGTGGTGGACGCGAGGCGGCCTGGCAGGCAGGCTGGGCGGGTTGTGGGGCGTAGCCGGGGCCGCCGCCGGAGGGTCCGGGTGGCGCATGCCTGCCGCGACTGCCGCCATTGCCGCGGTGGCTTCCGCGAGCAGCTTGCTCTGGACCGACATCTGTGCGCGCTGTTCGGCCGCCTCTCGCCTCTGATTTGCGGCGTGTTGCTCCAAGGTGTTCCACCTCTTCTCGATGGCGTCGATGGACGCCTGCATGCGACTCATTCCGTTGGCTTGCTTTGCTTTGGCCGACGGCTTTCGCACGCAAGTCGATTGCCGCGCTGCCGGCGAGGGCCGGGGCGGTGGCGTGGGTGGCCGTGGGGATGCGCCGCCATCTTGTGAGTGGATGGAGTCGCTCGCGTCGGATGGCGGGGTTGTCGCCTTCCGGGTGGCGCGTTTCGTGGGTCAGCCTCTGACTGCTGCGGCTCTGCGGGTTCTTTGCATAATGTTGCGTGACGTGGGGGCGCTTTTAATCCGTTTGACGTGGGTGATTCGTGGGTGGAGACGGGAGTTGCTGTTGATAAACCCATACGGAGAGAACCAGTAGCCCGAATGCAGGTCAGAGGGGGGGAGGGGTGTGAGGGAGCGTGCGGTGCATGGAGATGTGACCGTCTCGGGCTTCCCGCCGGATCAACCACAATTCGGAAATTATGGGCCTATCGAGCACCAGGCTAGGTAGCGACACATATAAATGTTTGTATGTCATTGGTTTGGCTCGGCTGGGGATCGAACCCACAACCTCCCACATGGGATATCAGCCACCCGTACGCTAATGAAGGTAAAGTCAAGTGGGAAGGGTAGTGCAGGATGGTTGGTAGCAATCTGCTCTATTCACTCAGTTCATTGGTTTACACATAACTCTGCCCACCCACCATCTTGGATTCACATCTCTCAAATGAGGTCATCACCGAGTTTCATTTGGACATTTTGCACAATAAACAACACACATGAAATAATAAAAATATCAAGCAGTCATCAAGTAACAACAGCAGTGAAGCTAATATTGAGAAAGCGACCCCCTTCAAGAAAACACCCCCCAAAAACGTGAAATTATTAAGACAAGCTAAAGCAATAGGTATAGATTCTAAGTGGTTATGCTTTTGATATAGGCTATGTGTCATGTGAATCACAGATTAAATTACATTTCAAATTGAATTCTTTACCAAGTTTGAAATTTGAAACATTTATTATGTCGGAACAATTGTACATGTTGCGAGAACATGGGTAATTGAATACACGGACCGACGTCTCACCAAAAGGATACAAAGCATCAAGAACGCTATTTATAGATCAAACCAGACACTGGCCACAGCGCCTCCTAGCTTAAGAAGTTAACATTAACGGCGTCGCCGCTTGCTTTGATTCAGTTTAGTTTTGACTGCGGTTCGGTCATCATCTCTCTAAGCCTTGGGTTTTGACTTGCTTAAGGACAGCGTGCAACATGCCGTCAACCAAGCCAGATTCTACTAGAGCCACCCGAGGCCATAACTCCTCTCACACAACACCACCAAAGAAGCAAAAGAAAAGAGGACGAGGACGACCCAGGTCAGTGGTTAATAACACTAGTTCTGAAGATGTCGAACCCCGTTCAAGCTGTAACATGGAACGGCGCGGGGGGAGGAACCATAGCGCGGAGCCTGTCCCAGGGACACCGACAACAAGTGCAAAGGAGGACACCCAGGCTTCTCTAGCAATTGCTCTGGCGGGAATACAGAAACAGATCTCTGATTTGTCCGAAGGTTTCAACGCCCGAATCACTGAGATAACGGACAAGGTTGACAGGCGTCAGAGGTCTAGGTCTCACACACCGACACGCAACAAAAACCAGACTACGCCACGCACGACCATCACAGCTAAAGGCACCCTGGACGGTGCAGGAATTCACCTGCCACATACCTATAGGCACACTAGTTCGCCATCACCCGCCATCGGGGGCATTATGACGACGGGCGTACGACGAGGAGAGGCGGTCAGGTAGTGAGGTATCCTACCATAGATCTGACCGCCATCATGACTACGAGCATAACGACAGGCGTTACCAGCTAAACCCAGGCCCATCCCTTTACTTGGATAGCAACGATGACGCACGAAATGATGCGGTAAATGAGCTCCTCGTTGCGGCTGGATCGGCATTAGGAAAACGCAAAGGTACGAACATCTTAGCCCCTCACAGATACGTGATAAGGGGAAGTCGGAACGAGAGGATCGGGTTGGAGGAGGCATCATGGCATGAATACTTTGCGGCGCTCTATCGCATGGTCAAGGATAAGAAGCTCCCGGTGGGATGGTCAGAGCATGTCAGCGAACATACCTACCAGCTCGCAGTGATGGCAGGAAACTGGGATTGGCATAGATGCCGCCAATGGTCGGAGACGATCTTTATTATGATCTCAGATGGGCGGCTTCCTGGAGGTTGGAACGATGCATACGCCATCAAAGACGTGCAACGTGACATCTGCGCGATCGGGAATAGGACGGACAGCTCGAAACTAGGAGGGCGAAATACACGACGAAATGACGGAACAGCGACGGCGGCAGCGGCTGGGAGCTCGGATGGTAAAGCCACAGAAAACGCACGACCAACATATGACAAGGATGTTGACGGAAAACCATGCAGTCAGTGGAATTGGGGAGAGGACTGTGGATTCTCAACATCCCACGGACTGCAGCCCGACAGGAAAGCGCATTTATGCGCCTGGTGTGCTAACAAGTACAAACGCGCCAACGCACACCAGGAGAAGGTATGCTTTAACAAAAAGCGTTTCTTTGATAAAGTAAACGGACCGACAAGAGATAAAAAGGATTTTTAGGCAGCGGTTGCACTGACCCCGCACAGTTCAACTTGCAAACAGTAGAAGGCAGCGCGGATGTAAAAATAATAGACTACACCAACAGTCTACACGACAATCTCGAAGATGCCATTGGGACGGAAATGATTGCAAATACGCGACAAAATCATGAGGACGATGACGCGAACGTAGGAATCAGGGCGTGTGAATCAAAGAAGCGAAAAAGGGATCCCGAGCTTCAACCAACCCACAAACGCCAAATATTTGCACCAACGGTGAACGCTAACGTGTCAAATAACCTATCAATTACAGACAACCGCTGTCAGGCAGCCAGGACGAATACACTAAATGACCTGGGGACTGGGCCAGCAGACGACGCAAGTCCCACGCTTGATGTAGACGAGTGCATTATCGCCGGTGACCTGAACGCGGTGCACATCGGTGCTGCTGGCGGCGACAGCGTGAGAAATGTCGTGGCCGGTGCAGGTGACCTCGTGACGAAAGGAGACAGACATTGTATCGGTTCGGGGGACTGTCTAGACAGTGGCGGCGGAGCTGGCTACAATCAGCCAGGCGCAGATGAGCGTCAAAGCAACGTCGGGGAAAGTACACGTGCTGACCCCGAGCCGTCCCCGCGTGCAGCAAGAAACGTGACAGTAACAACCCGACCCATTGAAAATAATCAAGTAAATGCCGAACAAACAATTAAGTCAAGGATAACGGTTGAAGGCAAAGGCGAGGTCCCACGCGACTATTATGATAAAGTCAGACGGCTATTTCACGGGAGCCCGCCGCGATGTGACGATAGGTCGCCTGACAGACTTTTAATAGAAGAACATGTTGATACTGACGGAATTGGTCAGATTCTGGACATGGTTTCTGCGGACCAAACTCAACACTACAACCCGCCACATACACCGGCCACCTATAGGCACACTCTAAATAACATATGGCCTTTCGCGGACGAGAGGCTCTGGCTCAACCACCGGGAGTACATGTCACTCTACATCCAGGTTAGGCTCTCGGCTATACCAAATTACATCGGGCAACGCGTACCTGTACCCTCTGGACTAAAAATAGAGGTTTGGAGGGCTTTGCTGGTAGACTACCACGACAAACAGCTACCTGATTTCTTGGAATTTGGGTGGCCGATTGACTACACCGCGGATAAACCTCCCATCTCGTCCAGAACAAACCATCACACGGATGCTGAAAATGTCGCCCATATGGCAAGCTACATAGATACCGAAATCGGCCATGGAGCTATGCTTGGGCCATTTACTGACTGCCCCTTCACACCATGGACTCAGGTCAGCCCACTCATGACCCGTGCCAAACAAAACTCTGAAAATAAAAGGATCATAGTTGACCTCAGCTACCCGGGTGGAATGAGCGTAAACGCCGGTATCAGGAAAGCGCAATACCAGGGACAGGCGGCGACTTACACCCTCCCAAGCATCCTGGATCTCGCAGATGAGGTGACACGTCTGGGGCGGGGTGCATTTATATGGTGCGCTGACCTTGCTAGGGCGTACAGGCAGCTTAGGACATGTCCACTTTCTACACCATTACTCGGCATAACCCTAAATGGGCATTTCTACATAGACATTGCCCCCCCCTTTGGGTGTCGCACATCATCAATCGCATGTGCGCGCACAACCAATGCCGTTGTCTATCTCTTAAGGAAACGAGGACACCATGCGTTGTGCTACCTTGACGATTTCGTCGGTGCCGCCAAGACAAAAGGGAAGGCTGACGAGGCATATTCGGATTTGCTACGACTTGTTAAATATCTTGGCCTCGATTTGGCACTCAACAAATGCAGCCCACCTGCTAACGAGGTCGAGTGGTTAGGATTCACCATCTCCACCATTGACATGACTGTTAAAATCTCAGACCAAAAACTCCAGCAGGTCATAACTGAATGCCGCGCATGGAAGGACAGAAAGCTAGCATCACGCCGAGACCTGCAGAGGCTCGTAGGAAAACTCCAACACATAGCGAAATGCATCCGACCAGCAAAAAGGTTCATGTCCCGGATAATGGCAGCCCTAAGGGCAGCACCATACAGGGGGAAGCACCCCGTCCCGGACGACTTAACGTTAGACATATCATGGTTCACAAACTATGCTGCGCAGGCTAACGGAATAGTCTTGCTCCCGACTAAAGAACGCACAAGCTGGGTCATTGAGTGCGATTCCTCGCTCAAAGCAGGGGGCGCACATTCACCCACACACTACTACGCGGCAAGATACTCAAGGGCTCTCATCGCCAAAAATCACTGCATCGCCAGGCTGGAAGCAATTAACCTTGTGGTAGCACTAAAGAACTTGGCTCCGCTAGAACCACACAGTTTCACCATAATCATAAACACAGATAACGCAACATCACAACAGGTGCTTAGCACTGGATCCGGTCGGGATCCAGTGATCTGTGCATGTGCGCGTCAGATCTGGCTGTTTGCAGCAAAGCTCAGCACTGAGGTAGTAATACGACACAAACCGGGCAAGGACCTCCTACTCGCGGACGCACTCAGCCGCTGCTGCTTTGACCCAGCGGCAGAGGTGGTTGCCAGGAAGATGACAGCTCAGCTAAAATTGAGCCCTGTTAGTGTCAGCCATGATGATGCCCTCACCCCGATCCTCTGAGTAAGCAATGATTCAATTCTAACACTTTGCCTCTCTCTTCAATAGGTTACTCTCAACAACACCACCATCGCCTACTTACCATCATGTCGGCTGGACTGGCCCTTGGAACCTGGAGGAATAAAACAGTGCAGGTCACCGAATACCTCCGCTATATGAACAATGCAGGGGGCGACCCCATGGGCCCATCGCAATACGATGTCATGTCCTACCTTCTCCATCTGCACGATACTAGGACACCAGGCACTGTACTGAACTTCCTCAGTGGTGCTCGCACTTGGCTGCAGGCGCTGGGAGTCACTACAGCGGCGTTCGATACGTACCTGGTAGGATTGGTTAAGCGAGGAATTCACCGTGAATCAACACATGTCCCAGCTCAGGCACCAGCGCTGAGCCCCTCTGACATAAGGAAGGCAGTCCAGTTCTATGATACACTTGGGGACAATGGTCCGGTACTAAAGGCTGCATTACTGGTGGGATACTTCACTCTACTCCGCCAAAGTAATCTGCTGCTCTCTCCATCAGCTACCGACCCCGGTCATGCGCTACGGGCACGTGATATAACTCTGACCCCGCTCAGGCTCAACATACATGTCAGATCGTCAAAAACTCTCCACCATTCTGATCCGCCGCGCAATATCACGGTGCCGACAATCATAAACTCCATCTACTGCCCAGTCCAGGCTTGGACAAACTACGTGTCTAGGACACAACCATGCCTCGAAGGGCCGGTTTCCATCACCACTGATGCACTACCGCTGCGACCGCGAGCACTACTCAATACGCTCAGGTTGGCTCTGGCCACTCAGGGCCACCCGGCACCTGGTGCCATAACCCTCCACAGTCTCCGTTGAGGTGGGGCACAGGCCTGTGCCTCACTAGGCTCGTCGCTGCAAGATATCAAGGATCTAGGTCATTGGACCTCCGAGGTGGTTCACACCTATGTGCCAAGACACTCAATTTCTTCGGCCCCCAGAACTCTAGCTAAAAAGTTTGGTCAAGTTCTGTAGCCCTTGAAATCATTTGATTGAACTCAGACATGTAACAAAAATCAAGAAGACAATAAATAAATCCCAACATAGAGTCAGTCGGTCTTGCTGTTCTTTCAATTGTACATGTTGCGAGAACATGGGTAATTGAATACGCGGACCGACGTCTCACCAAAGAACGCTATTTATAGATCAAACCAGACACTGGCCACAGCGCCTCCTAGCTTAAGAAGTTAACATTAACGGCGTCGCCGCTTGCTTTGATTCACTTTAGTTTTGACTGCGGTTCGGTCATCATCTCTCTAAGCCTTGGGTTTTGAACCATCCCACCCACCCATACTGTTATATTTGTGGGGTCAAGTTCTGTAGCCCTTGAAATCATTTGATTGAACTCAGACATGTAACAAAAATCAAGAAGACAATAAATAAATCCCAACATAGAGTCAGTCGGTCTTGCTGTTCTTTCAATTACAGTGTAAATTAAGTGGGTTTTTTTTATTCAACAGGAATATCGTAGTGAATTATTAATTATTCTAATCTGGTTAAAAACATAACATTTTCAAAACCAAAACAATTATCTAGATTTGATTCTACATATCTAACTTAGATGCTGGTGCACTTATTAAACATTTGTCATCACATATAAGGGGATACTGAGTCAATTAATAGAACCTGTTACTGTGGAAGCCTATGGTGATAGAGTTTTGGCAAGCTTGCCAAAATTAATTTAGCATGTTTCCATTTAAAATATCTCAAAGGTTAGCGATTTAAAATAAAAGTTACTTCAAACTAAAGTAAGGTAGATTATAATGAACAACCAAATATGTTTATCTCATAAAATGAGAGAAACTCAAAACCATCAGAGTATGGCGTGCTGCACATTTCATTATCAGCGTTTGTTCTCAAAACGAGGCTGTACGGAATTCCGACACGGGGGGGGGGGGGGGGATAGGGGTGTGGAAGGTTTGCTGGGCGGTGGTTCTGTAAGGAGCAGTGGGTGGGTTCGGGTAGTAGGGGTAATTGTCAGGGTGTTCACAGCATTCTATCAATGTACGGGGGAGGAGGAGTAGGAAGTATAACTTGAGAGGTGTTGCTATGGTTGGAAATAGTAGTTATGATTGTTAGGGCATTTGGTAGCCTTGGAGGTAGTAGGTATGATTGTTAGGGCATTTGGTAGCCTTGGAGGTAATGGGTATAATTGTTGAGGTGTTGGAAGTACTGAGTATAATTGTTGTTTGTAACATTGTGGTTGTGGGTGTAATTGTAGGGGTCTTGGTAGCACAGAGGTAGTGGGTGTAATTGTAGGGGTGTTATTAGTACTGAGGACGTGGGTGTAATTGTAGGGGTGTTATTAGTATGAGGTAGTGGGTGTAATTGTAGGGGTGTTATTAGTACTGAGGTATTGGGTGTAATTGTAGGGGTGTTATTAGTATGAGGTAGTGGGTGTAATTGTAGGGGTGTTATTAGTATGAGGGAGTGGATGTAATTGTAGGGATGCTATTAGTATGAGGTAGTGGGTGTAATTGTAGGGGTGTTGTTAGTATGAGGTAGTGGGTGTAATTGTAAGGGTGTTATTAGTATGAGGTAGTGGGTGTAATTGTAGGGGTGTTATTAGTAATAGGTAGTGGGTGTAATTGTAGGGGTGTTATTAGTATGAGGTAGTGGGTGTAATTGTAGGGATGTTATTAGTATGAGGTAGTAGGTGTAACTGTAGGGGTGTTATTGGTATGAGGTAGTGGGTGTAATTGTAGGGGTTTTATTAGTATGAGGTAGTGGGTGTAATTGTAGGGGTGTTATTAATATAAGGTAGTGGGTGTAATTGTAGGGGTGTTATTAGTATGAGGTAGTAGGTGTAATTGTAGGGGTGTTATTAGTATGAGGGAGTGGGTGTAATTGTAGGGGTCTTATTAGTATGAGGTAGTGGGTGTAATTGTAGGGGTGTTATTAGTATAAGGTAGTAGGTGTAATTGTAGGGGTGTTATTAGTACTGAGGTAGTGGGTGTAATTGTAGGGGTGTTATTAGTATGAGGTAGTGGGTGTAATTTTAGGGGTCTTATTAGTATGAGGTAGTGGGTGTAATTGTAGGGGTGTTATTAATATAAGGTAGTGGGTGTAATTGTAGGGGTGTTATTAGTATGAGGGAGTGGATGTAATTGTAGGGATGTTATTAGTATGAGGTAGTGGGTGTAATTGTAGGGGTGTTATTAGTATGAGGTCGTGGGTGTAATTGTAGGGGTGTTATTAGTACTGAGGTAGTGGGTGTAATTGTAGGGGTGTTATTAGTATGAGGTAGTGGGTGTAATTGTAGGCGTGTTATTAGTATGAGGTAGTGGGTGTAATTGTAGGGGTGTTATTAGTATGAGGTAGTGGGTGTAATTGTAGGGGTTTTATTAGTATGAGGTAGTGGGTGTAATTGTAGGCGTGTTATTAGTATGAGGTCGTGGGTGTAATTGTAGGGATGTTATTAGTATGAGGTAGTGGGTGTAAGTGTAGGGGTTTTATTAGTATGAGGTAGTGGGTGTAATTGTAGGGGTGTTATTAGTATGAGGTAGTGGGTGTAATTGTAGGGGTGTTATTAGTATGCGGTAGTGGGTGTAATTGTAGGGGTGTTATTAGCATGAGGTAGTGGGTGTTAGCCTTGCACAATGCACTACGGAGGGTGTAATCGCTGAGGTATTGGTAGGTTTCACTGAAACAAACAATTATACCTAAATTATCTGAAACCTTCATGCCATGTAGGTGTAATTGTGCTGTGGTAAGTTTCCCCACACAAAACACAACTATGCACAAGGATAACAAATTGGTGGTAGTCAGCAAATTGGCAATATTGTCAGGACACTAAACTTCCACTCCAGGGCTCACAGTTGTCCATTGACAGATGAACCCCATACCATTGTTGTTGTTGACTTCCTGTTGACAGAGCTCATTGTAAGGGCAGGTTCCACCCAGCTGTCACCATGTTAAGTTGAGTTATGTTGTATTGTGAGGGAGAGGCATCACATGTATGAGTAGTCTTTATTCTTCAGCCATCTTGTACCCCTGGTGCCCATGCCTCCCAGTGTACATCAAAGTATGGATTCATGATAGTACATAATGGAATAGGTATACAACATGGGGTAGTAATTGTAATTGTTGATGGCGGGGTGTGTGTGTGGGGGGGGGGGGAGGCTGCGCGGGTTAATAACATTAGGGTAGTGGTTATACTTACTGGCATGTTTGGACAGAGAGCGTGTATATAAACAGATGAGAGGGACAACTCCCACGAAAATCGGTAACACAGGCTACAGTGGCGTTCCTGGCGGTTAGTGTTGAACAACTTTGAGTTTTACGGTACGTGCAGTGCAAAACATTTGTTTTTATTCAAAATTAATAGAAATCCAGAACCCTAACCTTATCAATTTAATATAATCCTTTTGGTAAACATGTTTTCTATATGTGTTCCAAGCGGTTTGTGTCTAGGTCATGTGGTTTTAGAGATATTTCACTTTTTCTGTATGAAGATTGCTCACCGCCATTGACAATGCTTTGAGTTTGCTGTACGTGTAGTGCAAAACGTGTATTTTATTCAAGATTAATAGAAATACAGAACCCTAGCCATATGAATTTAATATAGTCTCATCGTTAAATATGTTTTCTATATGTGTTCCAAACAGTTTGTTTCTATGTGGTGTAGTTTTAGAGATATTTCACTTTTTCTGTACGAAGATTGCTCACGGCCATTGACAATGCCTTGAGTTTGACAGCTGTGTCATATACTGTTCAACAACCACCACTTGGAGCGCCACAGTCGGCAGCTGTTACACGGTTTAGTATGGGAGTTGTCCCTCTCATCTGTTTATATACACGCTCTCTGGTTTGGATATGGGGTAGTAAGAATAAGGATGTGGCTGCATTTAGGGTACCTCTACGGCACTTTGGGTAAAACTGGCAAGTTAGTGCATTTAATTGGTGTGGTGTTGGTAGGGCTGCGAGTACTGGGTATAATTGTTTGGGTGTTGGTTGGGTTGGAGGCAGTGGGGATGTTAGTACTGCTGGAAGTAGTTGGTACAACTGTTGGAGTGTTGGTAGCATTGGAGGAGGTTGGTATAATTGTTGGAATGTTGGTAGCATTGGATGTTGTTGGTATAATTGTTGGATTGGTAACATTGGAGGTGGTTGGTATAATTGTTGGAGTGTTGGTAGTATTGGAGGTGGTTGGCACAATTGTTGGAGTGTTGGTAGTATTGGAGGTGGTTGGACTAATAGTTGGAGTGTTGGTAACGTTGGGGGCAGTTGGTATGATTGTGGAGGGAGTTGTGGGACTCGGGGTGGTGGTGGGGGGCGTGGTGGTTGTGGAGGGGGTGGGTGGCGGGCTGCTGTGAACCCGAATGATGACCTTGGACTTGGCTGCTCCATACATGACAGCTTCTAAGGACACACCCAGCCTCCGCAAAGTCCTCACGACGCCGTCTCCAGGGAAGCCGTCTTCCATGAGGCTGTTGAACATCCTCTTGCCGGTCTTCACCCATCTTGGGTATGTCTGAAGACAAGCCGAAGCCATTGTGTTACATAACCGTAAGAGAAGTGGGTGACATGATTCAGGTCTATACGTTAAAGGTTGAAATGGACAGCCCAGCAACAACATAACTAAGAGAGGAGGGTGACATGATTCAGGTCTATATGGTAAATGCTGAAATAGACAGCTTCAGCGCCAATTTAACTGTAAAGCCCCAGTCAGACCTCATCGGATTGAGGAAACGGACTGAAACCGGACACATTCCGGTGAAATACGGCAATGTACGGTTTATATACGGTACCCATCTGGCGTGTCCGTTCTATATCCGGTGGTGTCCGGTACAAGTTTTGAACATGCACATAACAAGTACCAGACACCACCGGACTGACGTGTATGGTTGGTGCCCGGTTTAAGTCTGTTTAGTCCTTTTTTTCCCGTTTCATGTCCAGTACCCATCCGTTACTTCTCTGGTTTGCTTCCTGCCAAGTCCGTTGACGTTTTTTAAGATTTATTTATTTATTTTATTGCAGGAATTCGGTCAGTATATGTTTTTGGTGTGTCCGTGAACAATCCGGTACCTCCGTTTGACATTCGGTTTTCGTCTGGTTCTCGTCCGGTGGATATTTGTTAATGTATGTTCCTTGTATGTTTAGCATATGTTTCGTCCGGCGGCCGTTGCAACAGGTCGACACATTTCAGTACATTTTGATACCGAACACCACCGGACTAGACAATTCTTTGTCCGGTTTATGTCCGTTGCTCAATCCGGTAAGGTCTGACTGGGCCTTTAGAGAGGAGGGTGACATGATTCAGGTCTATGTGATAAAGGCCGAAATGGAGAGCCTCAGTGACAACGCATTGAGGCACCTAAACAACCATGAGCTATAGTCAGATGGTTCACAAATGCATTATCAGAACGCGTCCAGAGCAGCACGCCAGGGATGAAAGTGGTTTCCGGCAAAACACACAGGAATCAAAACGACATTATTACACAACGGCTTATTTCCGTGAAAATGCGGATTTTCCCCCTTAGGATTAACACTGTCAGGGAATCGCAGAAATATGCCGGAAGTCAGGTTTCAACTGTCCTTGTTGTGACTGTATTATCACCCATACATAACTATTTCTTGTTTGGGTTTCATATTCTAGCAACATCTAAGGTCATATAAGATCGGGATTCAAATGAACCAATTGTTGTTATATACCACCGATTCTTTGGTATTTTCCTTAAAGCTGCATAGTCCGATGAATCTCAATTTGATTCTACATACCTAACTTAAATACTGGTGCACTTGTTATACATTTGTCACCACATAGAATTGAATACTCAGGCAATTTAATAAAAAAAAAAACTATTACTGCGGAAACCCATAGCCGTGTTTACATGGGGAATTGTGAAACGTTCTAGACAAAGCGATTTATATGAAACGTTTTAGAGGCGTGTTTACACGGACAGAGTTTGAAAGTGTTTTGGCGCCAGGAACCAGCAGCCTTAGGTCCGCCTGTAGCCGGCGAGCACTGCTATTTGTTTAGTTTACACAAGTCGATTCGACGCCGATGTAGCTGCTACGTTAATATCGCTTGGAATTTAAGGTTAATTTAATTAAATTTCATTATTTGAGTCTGTAATTCTGTTAAATATGATCGCATTCACTAGATTTCAGCGTAATCGGGCCCTAACACTGCCGGGCACCAGCGATTAGTTACTGCTCCCCCTGTAGCCGGCAAGCACTACTATTTTATACTATCGCCGCCCGGGAACCAGCTGAATCGATTCATATAAACAACCTCGTGACATGGTATAGATGAACCGTTTCATATGAATCGATTCAGCCCTAAAACGCCACAGCGTCGCGTCTACACGGCAAATGTGAGTCGATCTAGGCAAGGCGTTTTATATGAGGCGTTTTAAATCGCCCGTGTAAACCGGGCTTATGGTGTCAGAGTTTTGGCAAGCATGCCAAAACTAATTTTTGCTTGTTTGCACTTCAAATATCTCAAAAGTTAGCTATTTAAGCCCAAAGGGTTGTACACGACTGCAACTCTGTCTTCGAAACAGATTGTAAGATTTAAGCATTACAAACTGCTAGAACTAGAAGCCGCAATGACTTGGAGAAACTTTACACAGTGTTACAGAGGCCCTACCTGGAAGTTGTAGCGGAAGCCCTTCTTGAGTTTGTGCGGGACGGACCAGCTGACGGCCACCTTTCTGTTTTCTCCTGCCACATCGTACGTCATCACTCCCTCAGTGCCACCCATCGTCACTGGGAGACACACATAGTCATCATCACCACTATCATCATCATCATTACCACCTCATTCACCACCACCATCATAATCAACATCACCACCACCATCAACTGCATCACAATCGTCATGTTAGCATTATATATACAAAGCATGTTTTTATTTATTTATTTATTTTTGTTCAAAATCTTTAGTCCTATCGAATAAAAAAAATGTTCAGCACCGAGACGCTGGTCTTACGGCCTTAACCATTTTGGTGCATATGAACTATTTATGTTGTGTGTTATTTTGGTGGGTTTTTTAAATAATTATATAAAAGTTCACAATTGAGTGGCCTTTAAAGGATTGTCGTCGCTATCATTATTTAGATCAATAGACATCCAAAGTAAGGTGTTGTGTATCAGATGTCATTCACCATAGTGTCCTACTTTTACTATCGCACTGAACACAAGCCACCCTCAGAGAACAGAAATGTAGCACCACCACAAACTGCTCTGATAGCAATGGATCACAACCCTGGAAAAGATTGTATAGAGTGTTTCTGCACCAAATGCCCATCTGATGGCAGTGGCAAGCACTAATAAGTAATATGGCGCTGCGGTGTTCTGAATGGTCAAAGTGGGACTCACACTCAGTTTTATGGTAAAGCAGCAGTGCAGTGCGCTTCGCCTTTAAGTCGTAAAAGGGCATGGCAGTCATCACTCCAGACTTCAGGTATACCTCCGGGTTCTCCAGCTTCTCGTCCGCCAAGTTCACAAACCCGATCTGTCCCAAAGAGCTAGTTGTTACCACACTTATTGATTAAGAAGAGAACATTTCAATCGTGAACAGTTGGCCTTCCTCACTGCACTGGATCTGGGATTGTGGCATGAGTTAACAGAATGTCACAGGTGGGTGTGACAGTGTCACAATGCCTGGGACTGTGGCATGAGTTAACAGAGTGTCACATGTGGGTGACAGTGTCACAATACCTGAGACTGTAGAGTGACATACAGGTGGACAGAATGTCACAGGTGGGTCTGACAGTGTCACAATACCTGAGACTGTAGAGTGACATACAGGTGGACAGAATGTCACAGGTGGGTGTGACAGTGTCACAATGCCTGGGACTGTGGCATGAGTTAACAGAGTGTCACTTGTGGGTATGACAGTGTCACAATACCTGAGACTGTAGAGTGACATACAGGTGGACAGAATGTCACAGGTGGGTGTGACAGTGTCACAATGCCTGGGACTGTGGCATGAGTTAACAGAGTGTCACTGGTGCATGTGACAGTGTCACAATGTCTTAAGAGTGTAGAGTGACATATAGGTGGACACAATGTCACAGGTGGGTGTGACAGTGTCACAATGCCTGGAACTGTGGCATGAGTTAACATAATGTCACAGGTGGGTGTGACAGTGTCACAATGCTCGCGACTGTGGCATGAGTTAACATAGTGTCACAGATGGATGTGACAGTGTCACAATGCCTGCGACTGTGGAGTGACTTTTACTAAAATACCCACCATACATTTGCGGGCCGCCCAGCCCCGGTCCAGGTCATCCAGTGATTTGTTCACCTGGGCGATCGTCGTTTTCTTGATGATGTCTCCAGGTTTGCAGCCAAAGGGGAAGCAATACTGAAGGTACATAACATGATGTGAGTAGTGAAGTGCTGATTAGATCTATGTGAGTCTACCTTTGTGTACAGCGATATCAATTGCTGAACACACTGTTTACAAGAAATCACTATCATCATCATCATCATCATCATGCTGTCGGTCGCAATGCGACAAAGACTGCTTTCATTACTTCTGTGAGAGTTGCGTCCATGAGTCGGTCTTAATGTCTCTCAGCTTCAGGTTTCTCTTGCTGTTATATATGCTGTTATATATCGACCAGAGATTAGTACTGTTCAATCCTTTCAGAGTTATCTATGTCCCCAGACGGCCGCTTATATAAAATATTCAACCCATCCACAGTAGGGGTGAATGACGACCATGTTTAAATCAAACCAAAAACTGCCTTGATAGAATCCAACAGTACATTTAGCTGTAGAGGTCAATATGCCAATGCTCAGTGTTTATCTATATTGGTGTAGAGGTGATGAAGTCTGCGAGAATGCACAACAACTAAGATGATGATCACTTGATGTTCTCAACTTGACCATTAAAGCCTATTAATCTACACAATTTCATAAATTCTGCATTCCAAAAGTAGCGGGCTATGATAGTTAAGCATTTAAACAATATACTTTGGTATCAAAATGGCATACGCACCTATGAAAACAACACATTGTCATTAGCCCTGTTTACACGGGCGATTTAAAACGCCACATATAAAACGCCTTGCCTAGATCGACTCACATTTGCCGTGTAGACGCGGCTCTGTGGCGTTTTAGGGCTGAATCGCTTCATATGAAACGGTTCATCTATACCACCTCCCGAGGTGGTTTATTTGAAGCGATTCAGCTGGTTCCCGGGCGGCGATAGTATAAAATAGTAGTGCGTGCCGGCAACAGGTGGAGCAGTACCTAATCGCTGGTGCCCGGCAGTGTTAGGGCCCGATTACGCCAAAATCTAGAGAATGCGATCATATTTAACAGAATTACAGACTCAAATAATGAAATTTAATTAAATTAACCTGAAATTCCAAGCGATATTAACATAGCAGCTACATCGGCGTCGAATCGACGTGTGTAAACTAAACAAATAGCAGTGCTTGCCGGCTACAGGCGCCGACACACTTTCCAACTCCGCCGTGTAAACACGCCTCTAAAATGCTTCATATAAATCGCCTTGTCTAGAACGTTTCACAATTCCCCGTGTAAACACAGCTATTGAAACCAAAACTTTAAGCGCCTCTGCATGGGGGATTAGATGGAATAGTGATTCATTGGTGGAGGAGGACAGGGTGCTGCGTCCTAGCAACATGTGAGGTCACAGCAAGGGTATCGAATTGCCACTTACCGGAACTGGGGCCTGCTGTGGTGGTGCCAACTGGGATTCCGGTCCAGAGTTTGGCTTAGCCAGAAGTACATTCATTGACCGGAAATCGGCAGCGTCTGCGGCGTCTGCAACGCCACCTGGTGCCACGGGCATGGGATGTGGTCTGACAGCGACGCTGCTCAGGTGTGGCAAAAGGGTGGCTCTTATTAGTGTTTACCAAATGGACACAGAGTGCTCATAGCATGTTGTTTCATGCTTTAGGTCCTTTAACATTTAAGATCATTTCAGGATGGGTACGGACTTGTGACAGCGCACACTCATGGTGACTTCATAGTGCTTCCCACTGGAATACCAATGACCTGATATGCCACTCAGTCACATTATCGTGATACTGAGCAAGCCAGTCATTATCATATTCTATTAATACAAAGTGCTAGGTTAGGTAGTGGCAAGTATAAATTTGATAAATGATTGGTTTAACTCAGTCGAGGTTTGAACCCACATTGTTCAGTTGAGTAAGACTGATATCGGGCTGGCCGATTCCACGTACCTTTTATTTTGTATGGCTGGTTATATGTTTAATTACAATCAAAATTGCTGTGGTTTGATAGCTGAAGTCAGACTTTAAAACTCATCGCAACCCCTATCCCCACCCCCTTCCGCCACTTAGAGCAGTACATAGGGGATAAGCGCTTTCAGTGACTGAAATGCACATCAAATCCAATATCACATACCTGAGCCAAAGGAGGGATGCACACATGCTATCACTAAAGGGCCTGTCACACTACAACGTACGGCGTCAGCTCATGCCCAACGTACGACAATTTGCCAGTATGTCGGCATTCGTCAAACTTTGAAGGGGCGGGGGATAAAAATGGGTGTACACACAACATACGTAACGTATCTCTGACCTTTCGCATATGCTCACCAAGTTATGTAGGTTACTTCATCGCTGGAAGTACGGCATATAGCTTAAGTATGCTGGATATATGGCAGGCATACATTCAAACTATGTTAGGAGTATGTTATGCATCTGTTGGCTGTACACGGACTGCACGGCTGAACATACGGTTAACGTGTGCCAACCTATCCCGAGCTACCTCTAATGTGTGCATAACATATCCCGAGCGTATGAGAAACGTATGAGCCATACAGCGACATACATTGACAATTTTGAACATGCACAACATTTTTTTTAGCGGCTCGACTTATGCCAACCTATGACGCCATACCCCGAGCGTACTCAACGTATGCCCAACGTATACATAACGTGTGATGCCGTATTGGTCGAAAATCGTATACGTCAGCATACGCTAAGGCCATACGTCGTAGTGTGACAACCTCTTTATGCTTATTAGAGCTAATGATGAAAATTCCGTCGACCACACCATCAGAGTAAGCATGCACGGGGATGCTACTCCTCAACGTCCCTAAAACACTCACAAATAGACTGACAAGAGCACATGTCTACAAAGGCAACAAACTATGTAATAAACTCCTATTCAGAATTGCTGTGTTGGTTGGTTATTGGAGCTTTAAGTCCTGACAACAGCTAAGGTCATATCAGGACGGCCTATTCGGAATTAGACTAGCACAAACAAACACAACTAAAATTCAAGAAGCTGGTGAGAATTCACCAAGTCAGTCAGCCAAGCCAATCAATATAGGCATACCAGACGAAAACTGGTGGTAACCGTAATGTTTTTATTGGCGTTTCTAATAAATATACCACAAAACTAAACAAAAAGGGAACTTCTTTTATTTCCATAAGTAAAATGTACCTATAGTGATATAGCCAGAGTGATACTAGTATCAGGTGTCCATAGTGACAGCATCATGTGACCATAGTGACAGAATCATGTAGTCTGTGACAGTATCATATAGCCACAGTGATACTATCATGTATCCACAGTGACACCACCATGTAACCAGATCAGAACTTACCTTAAAAGTCCCGTAAGAAAAACGAAGAGAAGTGTGGAACATCCCATGGTGGTGGGCGGGTTACTGCAGTACAGCAGTGGGAAGGTTACCGTGGTTACTGCAGCACAGCTGTGAGCAGGTTGCTGTGTACAGTGGTGGGAATGTTACTGTGGTTACTGCAGCAGAGCAGTGAACAGGTTATTAATATATAGTACCGTGTTACCCTACATACTGCTCAAGTAGCCAGGTGCCCAGAGCAGTAAAATGTGGCGCTGTGTTGTCTGCTGCGTCTCTACAGCGGTGTTCAAAGACAGTGGTGATGGTATATAGGTCTGCTTGTACCGTAAGCACAGACAGCATGAAGTGTCACACCGTAAAACTTCTGAAACAACGCAGGTATAGTGTGTCCACAAAGACCTGGTGTCTCACCAGCGTTGTCATGCTATGTCGAGTGCAGGCCAGCTAAAATGAAGCCGACGGGTATGCTTGGGAAATCCCATCCAGGTGAAGAGTTGATTAAAGGGTGCATTCCTTACATGCGGCATGCAGTATGCGAATGCGGCAAAAAATAGAAATGCCTTGAAGTCAATGGATTACATTCCTTACACACGGTATGCGAATGCGAATGCGTCAAACCGATCGGTCCCTGTAGCGATCGGTGCAGCATGTGGTATAGGGTGCAAATAGAAAACCATCAGTCACATTTGTCCATTAGTTATAGACGAGGAGAGGTGACTGAGCATTACGGAACGGTCACGCACAAGGCTTCTGAGGGGAAACATATGGTAGTGGTGGTGGTGGGGGTTTGGGTTGGTAAAAATGCTACCAGAGCCACAAAAATATGAATACTTATCTATAATTTGGTAATTATAAAGGTATCTCAATATAAAATCCGTTTAGTGTGAACACACTATTTGTTATTAGGGCTGGACAATTAAGGACCTCAGCGCTGACATGTTATTCAGAGGCAGAACACAATTCTCACACCAGAAACTGAAAGTATGTGAAGTCAGCGCTATTGAACAACCTGACTTGCATATATATATATATATATATATATAAATATATATATATGTATATATATATGATATATATTTATAGTATATATATATACACACATTTTTTTTTAGATGCCGACCCACTGTACGGTTAGTTAGTTCAGTCCCCATTGGTGGCGCCACCATCGCTGGCTCCACAGCAAATCGAGTACCTTCACCATATGGCTATCGGGCCAACACTATATTGCCAATGACTGGAACTCCACTAACTATAACTTCCCCTCTCCGTCATTATATTTCCATAACGCATTATAATGTCATATAGATACTATATATATTTTACTATATATATATTATATATATACATATATATATATATATATATATATGAGCATGTCTCAAAAGGTGATAACTCTGATTTCTTTTGTCCACTGTAACAATTGACACAAAACAGCACAGAAACGGTTACACTGAAAACACAAGGACATTTACTTCAAATCAATATGTATTCTATTGGGATTATGAAATGCCATGTAAAAACAAATCAGTTTATCCTGAGCAAATGCATAAGCAGATAGTATGTTGATCATTACAATGGACAAAGTTTTGTCCCATATTGCTTAGCACCTTTTGCGACAGGTATATATTTATATATATATATATTATATATATATAGTATAGTTATACAAATCTTACCTGGGTACAGATGATGGATAACTGTTGTTTTCCCGAGGTACAAGCCTTGGATAGTCGTGGGCTAGGGAGAAGGAAGCACATCCGGGTACAACAATCTTTACCTACTTATTCAGGATAAAAATGATCTTAAACTTATATGGATACTTCAATGTTTTCGTTTTGGCACAAGCAAACATAATAGTCGTGGCAGGGTTGGGTGGGAGGGCCCTAGCCCACGGCTGTTCAAGGCTTGTACCTTGGGAAAACAACAGTTATCCATCATCTGTACCCAGGTAAGATTTGCATAACTATACTATTTTACCTCGGTACTAACCTTCTGGCTACTCATAGCTGAGGGAGACCTTCACGTAACCTCATTTTTATCCTTTCTCATTCTTAATTCTTAAACATATGTATCATCAACAATATACAATTTTTACTTCTCACCTGTCTTGTTAGTCGGTCAGTAAGCGAGTCGCTAGTCCGCTTGACTTTTCTAGTCGTTTGTTGTAATGTTTTGCAAACGATCTAGCCGTCTTCCAGCCTGCATGGGCCAGGATTCTCTTCACTGAGATTCCTAGTTGTCTTGCTTTCGAGAACATGGCCCCTCTCATTGAATGGGATGCATAATGTCCAGTATTGACGCCTGCCTCCTTAAGCACCTTTATGGTCCATCTTGCGAGTGTGTCTCTCGAGATAGCCTTATGTGGCTTAATAAAGCAAATCAAAAGCTGCCTGGAATTCCATATTCCTTTTGTCTTGGATATATAGGCCCTAATGGCCGATACTACACAGATACACCGATCATCAGGAAAACTATTCACATGCACTGTGGACAGTGGGTGCCCTGTGCGGTTCGATTTTAGTAATTGGTCTAAATCAAATGTTGCCTCTCTGCTATCTATCTCTAGTCCATTTAGAGACAAGGCTACTATTGTCTGACCTCTATGGCCCATCACTAGCAGTAACAGGACTGCTAATTTAAATCCTACTTGTTTAATAGATAAATGTTTATTACTAGGCCATGACTTAAATAACTTAAATACGACTGTTACGTCCCAAAATCTGTTATATTTTGGTTTTGGTGGGTTTCTCTCATAAACCGACCTTAAAAACCAGTGTACACCTTGGTGTTTCGCAACTGTTTGTCCATCTATTCTTGGTAGAATTATCGACAGTGCACATCTTGCTGCATTAATTGCACCATATCCTAATCCTTCATCTTCTAGCATTCTTAGAAAACGGACAACCTGAGCTATTGTAGGCCTTAACGGCTTCACTTTCTTAATCAAACAATGAAGTCCCCATTTCTTCAAATAACTTGTATATTGTTTAACTGTGCCTTTCCTCCAGGCATGTGAAACAAGCCTTTGTTGTGTAATTTTGTCGAGTCCAAACTGCTCTAAATATTTGTTCAGAAAAGGAATGCCAACAGGGGTGTTGTTGACACGTCTCCGTGTGTTGTCAGCGGACCTTGGTGTTGCAAATTTTTCCTTGCTCATGGGAACCTGAGCATGTCCCTCGCTCCCAATGCCACTGCTGCCAGCCATGGCTATTGTCCCATTCTGGTACCACCAGAACTGCGTGTGAGCGATCCATTCTGATCTTTCTGGCACTCTGCTGATAATGCTGAATGGTGGGAATATATAATAACATTCATTATTCCAAACCAAAGAAAAGGCATCCACTCGCCAAGCATCTGGCTCCGGATGCCAAGATACATATTTGGCTATCTTTTTGTTGTTTCGTGATGCAAACAAATCCACTTGTGGCATTCCCCATTTAAGACAAATGTATTCAAAAATACTCTGACTCAATGACCATTCCAAATGATCATGAAAATGGCGGCTTTTCCTATCCGCTAACGTATTCTGACTGCCTGGAATATGTGACACCGTTAGTCATATCTCATGTTGTTGGGCCCAGTTCTAAATTAATTTTGTTACCTGGTTACAAGGTTTGGGTCGGGTCCCTCCCATATTATGAATGTAAGCCATCACTGTAGTGTTATCTGTTAACACTCAATTAGTCCAATGTCCCCATTCGATTTGGGTCTAGAAAAAACATTGGAAATAAATTCGCTTGCGACATGAAGGACTGGCTCAATGATACCTTTGTTCCAAAACTTAAGAACCTGTTCATTTAACGCATCTTTCTGTTAAATCAAACCGGTATGGAAGAGGAATTCTATTCTGTACCAGCTGTTCCATTAGTGGAATCCTGACCCCCTCCACAATACTAAGAATCGTAGAATTATCCATAATTTCCTGCCATTCATTAAGATAATTCTTAATATTCCCTGCTTCAAAATTGCATACAGGAGTTTCTGTGGCGATGGGAGTCTGTGTGGCAACTTCTCCTTGTTGCCTGGGCGAGGGAAAGGCTTTTGTGGGGTGAACTCCCTCTTGAACGGTCGGTTCCCGTCATTCCACCCAAAGGACTGTCGCTGTCCTCTGCCTCTCGACTGGTAGCCATAACCCGTCCCTGACCGGCCCCCTCGTCCGGTTCGACGGTTTAGAAAATCCTGCCTGGCTTTCTTGAAGTGTGCAGGATTCGCGTCACCAGCCTTCTTTTTGTCGGCGTTCATATGCTTACCACACTTCCTGCCAGTCTCCACCTGCTTGAACAGCTACTGGAGCTGTCTGCCAAACATTTTTGACTTATCCAGTGGTTTACCTTTGATGGGCTTGGGAGGAAGAAACAAGGTGTAATCCTTCCCATCGTTGTCAACAACTTTCTTGGACCTGGCAACCTCCTTTCCTGCGTCAGTGCAGACGGCTTTGAAGACATTCTCAAACCGCCGGTAGGAGAGAAAATTGCTTGCTGCTGTCATCATTGCAATTCTGCTATCATTCTGTCTGCAGGTTCTCAGCCTGCATCCGATTTGCAATCGGTGCAATCGCTGCCAAAGCTCCCAACACCGCCTTGTGAACCGTGTGGAGCACCACCTCAAACTTCTTTCGGTCGTCACTCAGCTTAACATCACTGTCCATTTCTTTTAAGACCGAGTCTGGGATCCCTTTAATGCCCATGAATTTTTCACCCATCTTAGTGATGACCTCCGCTGGCTTGAAGGTATTGAAGTGCCCTTTGATGGTCTCCCGCATCATTGTGGTGGTGAGGACCTTCTTTGCCTTCTCATGCTGATATTTCTTCCAGACCTTCCCACCGATCTTAGCGTACTTCCCTATACGCTGGGTATCCGAGTCAGACTCTGTCGACGATGAGTCTGACGAAGAGTCTGAAGAAGAGTCTTTCTTGCTCTTCTTTGTCTTCCGCTTCTTACTCTTTTTCTTCTCCACCACGGGCTTCTTTCGTGCCCTGGTGTATTCGTCGCCATCTGACAAACTCACTCCCTTCTTGGAGTGCTTCCGCTTTCTCACCGGGACCCTCTCCTGCAAGGAGTCTTCCTCCGAGGAATTCTCCCCAGAGTAGTCCTCCCACTCTGAGTCCTTGGATTCTTGGATCCGTCCTTTTGTCTTCCGACGCGATCTAGCGGGGAGCATTCCCTCCAGCTTAGTCTGGAGGAGGCGTGTCAGGCGTGCATCTAGGTTAGACGGGCCTGGTTCTGGCCCGCTCAACTCCTCAGAGACCGGGTGTTCAGGCGACCCTTGGACCCAGGGCGGTGGTGACGGGTCTTCATCATCCGTAATCCGACTGGCAGCCTCCGTCTTACTATGCTTCGTAGCCATCGTAACCCTGTAACGATTGAAAACATAAGTTAGGGAATGCTCAACCAAAATGTCACAAAGGGTTAAAACATAGCCCAAATTGTGCATTTACTGGTGCTGAAAAACATATTTAAACCGTTTCAACACAGGCGTGATAGAAATTAGTGAGTTTCATAGGTTAATGGTATCGAAACCAAAACCAAACGAGGGGTAGGGACCAGTGTAGTGGTAGCCTCCCAGACAGTTCTCCCTCCTGTGGCGTTATGTGCCAACAAGTTGGAGAAAATGCTACGAGACTCGGAGTAACACAATATTGGTGAATCTTATAAGAAACCCAGGAACAAATCCTCATGATGTGAATGGCTCCAACCACACATCTCTCCATTCGGCAACAGGCGGCTTAAACAGTAACAAAGAACAATGGCGACATTGTTCTATTGATGTTTTAAGAAAATCATAAAACACCTACAAAACCTTTAAACCTCTACAAAAAGTTTCAAAACTTTACCAAAAAGCAGCAGTAACATATATTTCATCAATACTTACCCGTTAATATGTCGTTCTAGGTAGAAAACTGCCGGAGAAACTCAAGAAATGTCCTCCCGTTGTGAGTTGATTATGCTAATTGATGGACCCGGATGTGCTTCCTTCTCCCTCGTCTACGAGTAGCCAGAGGCTTAGTACAGAGGTAAAATATATATATATATATACATAAACAGGTGTAATGGTCAGGCGTCTGTAGCAGGCTACATCTGTCCGGTTTTTCAGGTGGTTGCTGCTCAGTCTGAGTGAACGGCTCCCAGATTTAGACAAGAAGCCGCCAACAGAGCTAATGGAATTCTGGCTATCATTCGAAGATCGTACATATACCTAGATGAGGATGTTGTGCACAGACTGTACACATCCCTTGCACGTCCACTTTTGGAATATGGAAATGTTGTGTGGTCACCACTCTACAGGAAGGATGCTGAGTCAATTGAGAGGATCCAAAGAAGGGCAACAAAGCTTGTACATGGATTCGATGCAATACCCTATGAACAACGTATGTGTCATTTGAAGATCCCAAGCATGTACTACAGACGGGCCCGGGGGGATATGATTGAAGTATTCAAATATCTCCATGGTATCTACAAGACAGGCGGCCCCCTTATCAGAGACTCCAACACCAGGACCAGAGGGCACTCCCTGAAGCTGAGGAAGCGGTACTCCAGACTGGACCTGCGACACAACTTTTTTGGCTTTAGGGTGGTTGACCTGTGGAATGACCTGCCGGAGAGTGTCGTAGCAGCAGAGTCGGTGAACTGTTTCAAGTCCCGACTGGATGCATACTGGTCAAGCATTACATATATCTTTGAGCCAGTGACAGTTGCTATAGCTGTGTTCACACGGGCAAAGTTTATGTCGACTTAGACAAGTCGATTTATATGAATCGATTTAGTGTTGTGTCCACACACGTATCAGTGCTGCAGATTTGCAGCCTTCAGCGCACCAATGCGACTGAAAACTCCCCAAAACAACACTGAGCGGAAATCGATATCTGCTCATGGGCAAGTACCCCCATCTGTATCTGGCAAGCACTGCTCTTTGTTTAGTTTTCACTGTCGATTCGACAATACACGATAACACGGTTTGGCCTTATATGGGCATGTCCTAATTTCGCGAGAACGAGGCCACTTCCGGTTATAGGTAAACAAAGCCTGATAGCCTTGAGTTTGCCGGAACGCACAGTGCAAAACGTCAGTTTTATTCAAAATTAATAGAAATCCAGAACCCTAACCGTATCAATTTAATATAATCCTTTTGGTAAACATGTTTTCTATGTGTATTCCAATCAGCTTGTTTCTAGCTGGTGTGGTTTTAGAGATATTTCACTTTTTCTGTGTGAAGATTGCTCTCGACCATCGGCAATGCATTGAGTTTGCCGTACGCGCAGTGCAAAACGTCAGATTTATTCAAATTTAATAGAAATCAAGAACCCTAACCATATCAATTCAATATAATCTTTTTGTTAAACATGTTTTCTATGTGTATTCCAATCAGCTTGTTTCTAGCTGGTGTGGTTTTAGAGATATTTAACTTTTTCTCTCTGAAGATTGCTCACTGCCATTGACAATGCATTGAGTATGCCGGTACCAGCAGTGCAAAATGTCAGTTTTATTCAAAATGAATAGAAATCCAGAACCCTAACCATATCAATTTAATATAATATTTTTGGTAAACATGTTTTCTATGTGTATTCCAATCAGTTTGTTTCTTGGTTGTGTGGTTTTAGAGAGCCATGTGGGTTTGTGTACCTGCAAACAGGAATTAGGTCAAGATGGCCGCCAAACCGTGTTTAGGTGTATATGAATAACGACGCCGATGTAGCTGCTACATTAATATCGCTTGGAATTTAGGGTTAATTTCATTAAATTTCATTATTTGAGGATGTAATTCTGTTAAATATGATCGCATTCAATAGATTTCGGCCTAATCGGGCCATAACACTGCTGGGCACCAGCGATAGTTACACCTGAGCCTGTATCTGGCAAGCACTGCTCTTTTACACTATTACTGCCCAGGAACCAGCTCCATCGCTTCATCTATACTACCTCAGGAGGTGGTTTATTTGAAGCGAACTAGATGCATCGATTCAGCCCTAAATCGCTACATGCGTAGCGTCCACACGGTGAATCTGAGTCGAACTAGGCAAGTCGATTTATATGAATCGAATTAACTGCCCAGTGTGAACGGGGCTTTAGATCGACCACATCTGAAGAACTGTCTCCATTTCTATTAATTAAGAGCGGCTAACAGGTCCAAGGCCTATTATAGCTGTATCCTATTGATTGAAGACTTTACGGTACTCTACATTATCCTGCTGTATCGGATCAGCTTTTAACTTCTCACGCTTCAAACTCCATGTTCAGTCTCATCACCATAGCTATACAGAATAGGATGATTGAGAATTCCCGGGTTATTCTATAAAACTGGGCACCACATATTTGTTTTCCACGTTATGATCCTGATAATTTGGTCTTTCTTTTATTGATTGCAAGTCAAATAATTAGTGTATCCTCTGTGTATTACGTATATTAGCAATAGTACATTTATTGAAGCTATCCCAAGAAAGAAATTAAAAGTTTACTTGTAAGATTTTGTGCTAATGTATCTGTACAGAGTTGGTGGCTATCATCTATTTCATTTTAGTTCGAATTAACTTTTGCTTTAAAGGGTTAACTTTGAAGATATTGGAATTAAAACCATCCAACGTAAATGTTGGTGTGTACACTTGGAATAAGCTTCTTTTTCTTTTTCTTAAAAAAAAAAGAATATAGCAGCCAAGCACATGAACACTAAACTGTAATACACATTTAATGGCTGCTCCAGCATCTAAGTTGGATATGTAGAATAACATATAGTTAGGTGTTTTGGTTTTGAAACTGTGATGCTGTCATCGGACTATGCTGCTTAGAAGTTGATTAAGCGTGGTTTGTTTACCTGCAGATCACCCACTTGGATTGCCACCCACTCACCCGGACATAGTTATCTTTCTGGGACAATTATGCTGGATTACAATATTGATATCAGGTGGTACACAACATTCCTGAACTACTAGTGATATTTGAAAATGCATCCATATTCAAGACATAGAGGAATGGTTAGTGTAAGAAATGACAATTTCAGGATTAAAATACATAATTTTAATTCATCACCAAGCACGTAAGCCGAATTAAAATGCTTCATATAAAACCACTTGCCTAGATCGATTTACATTTGCTGTGTAAATGCGACGCTGAGGCGTTTTAGGGCTGAATCGCTTCATATAAATCAATATATGTAAACCACTTTGCAAGGTAGTATAGATGAAGCGATCGAGCTTAAGCGCGTCACACGGATGCGCAGTCGAGACCTTAGTTTGTTGACTTTCCGGTCGATCAAAAGCGCATATTATAGAATTTAGTCTATGAAACCGCTAGCTGTGCACAGATATTTTTTTCATCATTTATTTTTAGGGTTTCACTGCCCAGCAGAAGTTTTGACCATTCCAAACCAATACGATTCAGTCCATACAGATCTAGGTCGAACCCACTCTCTACCCAGATAGCACACAGTCGTCGGCCCGACGGCGGCCCAACGGCGGCCGCTCCGGCGGCCCGACGGTGGAAAACGCCGTCGGGCCGACGTTGTTTTGTCCAACCTCCCGCCGTCGGGGCGACGGCGGCTGCCGCCGTCGGCCCGACGGCGGCAGCCGCCGTGACCCCGACGCCGTCGGGGCGACGGCGGCTGCCGCCGTCATCCCGACGGCGCCAAACGCCGTCGGCCGACGGCGCCAAACGCCGTCGGGCCGACGTTGTTTTGTCCAACCTCCCACCGTCGACTCGACGGCAGCTACCGCCGTCGACCCGACGGCGACAAACGCTGTCGGGCTGACGTCGTTTTGTCCAACCTCCCGCCGTCGACCCGACGAGCCGAGAAGACACTGTCACTGTAGTGACAGTACGTACAGCCTACAGGTGCAAAAATATTAGTTTTATTCTAAATTAATAGAAATCGAACACCCATACCTTATAAATTTAATATAGTCTATACGTATTGACACTATAGTGACAGTGTCTTCTCGGAAAAACCAAGATGGCGGTCCTTCGTCAACATTCCGTACCGTTAAAATCGTATTAACACGAATAATTCCATTAATACATCGTAATAAATTACAAAACTTTTACAAAATAATCTAAATATATTAATAAACAAACCTGTTAAATAATTCCTTTAAATTCCTCCGATTTCTGGCGTTATTTGTTAAAAAAGAACGCTGCTCAACGATCGCACGTGTTCCGGTGGTGATTCGAAGTAAACAAACCGTATCGGATAATTCAAATCGTATTAACACGAATAATTCCACTAATACTTCGTAATAAATTACAAAACTTTTACAAAACAATCTAAACATATTAATAAACATACCTGTTAAATAATTCCTTAAAATTCCTGGTATTACTGGAGTTATTGGTAGAAAAAGAACACTGATCAACAATCGCACGTGGTCCGCGGGCGACTCGAGCCGGAATCCAAATTTAAAGAACTGCGCATGCGCGGCCCACCACCGTCGGCTCGACGGTGGCTCGACGGTGGACCAGACGTGGAAAATGAATGCAAACCTGCGGCGGCCCACCACCGTCGAGCCGACGATGGCCCGACGGTGAATCAAAAGTGGAAAGGGATTGAACCCTAACGTCAGAAAACCACCGGCGGCTCGACGGTGGCTCAAAAGTGGAAAAGGTTTAAAACCTAAGGTCGGGACACCACCGTCGGGGCGATGGTGGCCCGACGGTGTACCAGATGTGGAAAATGAATGCAAACCTGCGGCGGCCCACCACCGTCGGGCCAACGGAGGCCCGACGGTGAATCAAAAGTGGAAAGGGATTGAACCCTAACGTCGGAACACCGCCGTCGGGCCGACGAAGGCCCGACGGTGGCTCAAAAGTGGAAAGGGATTGAACCCTAACGTCGGAAATCAACCGGCGGCCCGACGGCGGCTCAAAAGTGGAAAGGGATTGATTCCCAACGTCGGAAATCCACCGGTGGCCCGACGGCGGCCCGACGGTGGAAAGTCGATCGCGACGGTGCGACCAATAGCCGACGTCGGCCCGACGGCTGTGTGCTGTCTGGGTATTAGCGACGTCAACTAACCAAAACTGGCACTGGTTCGTATGGACTTGCTCATGCGCAGATATCGATTTCCGCCTTCAAACTCGGTGCGTGTAAACGTGCCACTAAATCGATTCATATAAATCGCTTTGTCTTAAATCGGTTTGGAATTGCCCGTGTAAACACAGCTATAGAAAACTTGGCATTGAATTGATATAGGTCAATATAGCTTTGTATAATAAATCTTTAAATAAGTTACACCCTTCAACTATTAAATCAAATTTGATTAGTGCTGCCAATCGGTGAAAACAAGTGTTAACACACTTATCCCGTATGAGCAGGGTAAATAAATTAATCACTAATATATATATATATTCACCATGGATGTGGTACCAGAAAGAGCCATGTGTTCGCACAGAATTCTAGTTCAGTCATGGTTGACTTCACTTTTTGCAGAATAAGCATTTTCGAATCAAAATAAAACATGAAGATGCTAGCAACTTAATTCTGATCAAGTTAGTGCGCAACTGTCCACAGAGCGATAACGACATAGATAGAATCCGAGATTAAAATACGACGGTAACCATCTTTACTGATAGCCTAGTGTGGTAATTAATCAACACATTAACACTCCTACCTCTGGTAAACATGGCAACCACCGTTCATCTTCCATCATCACACACACACACGCACAGGTGTGTGTATTATTCAGATATATATTCTATTAATACAAAGTGCCAGGTTAGGTAGTGGCAAGTATAAATTGTATAAGTGATTTGTTTAACTCAGTCATGGTTTGAACCCACATTGTTCAGTTGAGTAAACCAGATTTTGACCTGGCCGATTCCAGATACCTTTTATTTTGTATGGTACCATATATATATGGTTTTCTGTTTTTCCGAGCGAGAATAAAAACAAAATGTATCTTGTTCTAATTAACAATCCGATACCTGATAAATTCCGTCATTATTCAGATAAACACACACATCCCTCTTTGCCCACCCAGACGGTCTTTTGTGTGTGTGGAAGGGGGAGGGGGGGGGGGGGAGAAAAGAGAGAGAGAGAGAGGCAGATTGTGATTCATGACTCAAGTCATCTAAAGGGTCAAACCCAGTAGCAGGGTTTAAAAAAAGAATTTCTGAGGAAATCCCTTAGAAAATTCATGCGTAGTATAATTCGGTAGGCTAATATTATGGAATTAGTCTACACAATATTGAAATCGTTTAACGTGAACTGAAAAGATGATTTTCACCACCAACCCATCTGATGGCAGTGTATAAACTAATGTGGGTAGCAGCTTACTATGCGGCATGTTCAGTGGAAAAGGTTTTATAGATGATTTCCACCACCAACCTTCCCTCTGATGAGGAACCAATGTACATGGGTCACTCTCCTGAAAAGTGGCCAGAAGTGTCACATGGAGACTTAAAATCTAATATTTGAATTTTTAAAATTTTTTGGTTGCAAATGAAAGCTGGAAATCTCCCCTTTACATCTATGTAAAATATAAATTGATGAGATAAAAAAATAAAGGTGTAGTCTATGATTAAGCTATGTCTTATGGCAGTATAACATGTGTTGGTGACATGTAACACATGTTTATGACACCATACAGTGTGCTTAATAAAAATCTAAGCAGAATTAAATAATTTCATTCTTAGGAGCATATTAATCATGGCATAATATACAGAAATATGTAGTGCTTATATTGATAACAAAAAGTAATTCCCAGCCATGCTTTATTCACTGAATAAGTAGTGTACAATATTTGTGTGGCATCCAGACACCAGCAGTTAAACATGTGACAGAAATTTGTAATGTTATTTCTGAAGACATCAATTAAAATTTTTTTTAAATGTAAGCATGCATACATGTTAATAAATACTTCCTTTTTGATTTGCGAACTGTTTTGTTTGATATATCAATGCAATACAAGATGTTAATAAGGATTCAACCACGTCCCGTATGTCATGTTACAAATGGCTGACTGTAAAATGGGGCTTTTTTGGTACAAACACTTCATAACTAAAAGGACCAAAGTTGCACAGTTTATTTTATTTCCAATATTTCTTTCATCAAATCTGAACATGAATATGAAAAGTATAAGGAAAAAAATAAGTAGGAATTTTGTTAATTGATGTTTTAAAATCCCATCCGATGCTGACCAGTTTCCAGGAGAGTAGTTCACTGAGTGGCATGCTCTGCAGAAAATATTTCATACGAGATTTCCACCACCAATCCACCTTCTGGTGGCAGTGGCACGAACTAATGTGGGTAGCAGATCCCTGCGCATGGTTTGCGGAAAATGCCCATTGATTAACATTATTAATCAACTTCTATTAATAATAAGATTAAGAAGGGCACAATACAACTGAACTCCTGACATACCTTACATATAAACTTTATTGTAATAAAATAACGTGGGACTATATAAATATATATATACATATATGAAAATAACGATTCGATATAAATTCATGCTTTATCATTACATATATAAACCAGGTAGTTACATTCACGTCGATAATAGCATACAAAGCACATATAGTAGACTAAACCATATATGGTAGTCAGGAGTGGGATTAACCAGAACGAGGCTGGGGATAAAGTTAAGCTCTTCATACTTTGTAGCTATAGATACAAACCTTTCCCATTCTATCCCCTCCATCCGCTTACTTAAACAACTTTATCACAATTGCAAAATTAAAAAGTAAATATCCTGTATCAATCATACTCTGAGCCTTCGTTATTTCATGCTTTCCCCCACAAAATCGTTTAAACACACGTGAACAAGTTTATAACCAGAAGACCGTGCCTCGGCAATAACAACAGATTTATTCCCAAGAATAAAAACACTTACTAAATTAAAAATATAGATCCTGGAGATTGCACTACACTATTTGATGTACTCTTCCCAGCAGGTATTGCGCTAAATAATATATCCAAGGTATTCAACTCGATTATTAGACATCAAGTACTTATACCCGAGTACCAGACCCAAGGTACTACAACTGAGTACCAGACACCAGGTATTATATCCGAGTCAGATATCAGATAGTAGACCCAAGTACCAGACATCAGGTACTACACCCGAATACCAAACACAAGGTATTACACCCGAATACCAAACACCACACAACTGAGTACCAGACGCCAGGTATTATACCCGAGTCAGATATCAGATAGTAGACCCGGGTACCAGACACCAGGTACTACACCCGAATACCAAACACAAGGTATTACACCCGAATACCAAACACCACACAACTGAGTACCAGATGCCAGGTATTATACCCGAGTCAGATATCAGATAGTAGACCCGGGTACCAGACACCAGGTATTACACCCGAATACCAAACACAAGGTATTACACCCGAATACCAAACACCAGATTACCAGACACGAGGTACAACACCTGAGTACCGGACCTCAGGTATTACAACCGAATACCACAACCAGGGACAACACCCAAGTACCAGGTATCACGCAACCAAATGCATCGACAGTTGTTGTACATAATCAGGGTGCTACTTAACCATCAATCACCAAAGTGACCAGCCTTTAAGCTTGACGAAGTGAACCGACTGCAAGGAAAAAAAGGTTCATATGCCCAAACAGTGATAACTTTCTACCAATTTTCATTTCAGAAAGTCGTGTCAGATTAAAGCTGCATAGTCCGATAGTTTTGAATTTCTGTAATTTTTCTGATATAAACATATTAAATTGATTGTTATGATATACATTACTTTATTTTGAAGTAACTTCGAACTATACAGCTTTAATTACACATGATTTCCTAAATCCTGCACTTAAAAAGTAGCGGGTTATAAATATAATGAATAAGTATTTGAATAATATATTTAGCTTATTACATTAAGAATTCATTACAAACCCTTCTGACACTTTTTCTATAAGATTATTTAGCAGCTCTGTCCACAAGATAGTGCTGTGGGAGTTAACTAAGTCGAGCTGGCATGAAAAAAAAGTGGTAAATTAATCCTAATTTCGGCAAAAGTTATTATTAGAGACACACGATCAAATACCCCAGTCACATGATAGCCAGCGTTTGCCTCTAACCTCCTTAAAACCCAAAGGTCGCCAACCTCCCAGCGTCCCACTCGATACATTGATTCAAAAACTCATCACCGAGACAGCGACCCGGCGCCAACCAGTCGGCCCCTAATCGGCAACAGGTCGGCTACCGCTTTGTCGGTGTAAAAGCTGGGTGTCGGTTTGGTTTTTGTCATCCGCTCATGACCTGGCACCAACCACTCGCGCCGACCACTCGCGACCTGATGCCGACCACATGGTGAGCGTGGCATTGCATGTGTTGGCACCGCCAGGTTGCTGCCAACTCGCCGACCAACAGGTCGCCAACCAATGGTGACCCGACGCCGACAGCACTGGTCGCAAGGAGGTTGCAAGTGCAGCAGCTGCATCCTTCTTGCGACCAAAATTTCCGAAATGGTCGCCGGGAGGTCGGCAACTTTGCAGCGCCAGCACATAAGGAGGACGTTAGGCAGTCGTAAGGAGGATGTATGGATGTCGCGAATTGATTGTAAGCGAACGCAGGCCTCATGTGACTGGGGTATAACAAACAAAGTGGCTACTAAAGTTCAGGAAAACCATACAATTGTTGTAGATCGCCAACAAAGGCCTCCCTTTGGGCGATAAATGGTGAACTTGTGAGTTGTTGGTGTCTCACTCCTTCACGATCCACAATTCTACAGGACTCTGAATTGGCAATACTGTGAGCGCCTAACAATACTCGAACACTGTTTGTTTGTTGGGGTTGTACATCCTAGCAACACCTAAGGTCATATCAGGGCGGGTACCGACCTGTGTCTGTGACAGTGCACTCATGGCAGCAGTGCCATCCCATTGGGAGACCAGGCCACTGGCACCATGACCTAATATCCCACTCAGACATATTATCCTGATACTGAGCTAACCATTCCTATTAATGCAAAGTGTCTGGCTAGGTAGCAACGAGTACCAATTTTGTAAGTTATTGGTTTGACTCAGCCGGATTTCGAACGGCCGATTTTCCTGATGAGAAGAACGAGTGCTTTTACCGATTCGACCACCACGTTCAAGACAGGAGAAGCAACTTGTTAATTACCACCATCAATAAAAGGGTGGTGTGGGGTGGAAAGGGGGGGGGGGGCGACAGGTATGTGGCCTGGGAGCCAAGGGGGCGCAGCCCCAGCAAAGTTTGGGAACTGATTTAGATCTACTACAGGCTAGATAGTAGATGTTTCGTACATTTTCATGCAATGGAGTTTCATAATTGAATTCCGAACTTCTGTCCTAAGCTACATAAAATTCGAGCCAAAAACATGTATTAAAAGACTAAAAGACTGGGGTATGTAGGGAAGGTGGTGGGGGTGGATTTATATTTATAATTATGTGATTGGAGAAATAATTTCGTTTCACTATTTTTTCAAACCAGACTGATAATAAACCGAGCCAAAATCAGATCATATGAGAGGAGTACTGAGTACATGAAAGCAAGGTAATGGAATGCACTGGGAGTAGAAGAAAGAATGTCACGGACAAGAAACATACAAAGTTAATCAAAAGAGGGCTAAATCCACTGCTAGACTAAAAATAAATCAAATAAATTTAAAAACTGATAGATAAATAAATTAAAGTACACTGATAATTCAAGCAAACTCTTAGAGCATATACATTTTAGGTATGATACATACAGGAGGTAAAGTTTTAACTTAAAATAAAAAAAATCCAATGACCACTAACACAGCAAGGTGAAGGTAGTCAGGGAAAGTAACTATTGGTAACTAAACAACTATCCAATTGTAGAATTAACAAACTCACAGAAGTTTGGGAGTGGGGGCGGGGGTTGATGTGGGAGAATGCGATAAAACAAGGCGAACTGCAAGACTATTAGTATTAGTATTACTGTCTAGCGGCGAAATCAAGTCAATAGACTTAACCGTTATGGGCAGCATAAATACACCCATCACAACAAAAAAACAATTATCCTGGTGACACTAGGCGATACGGGAAGAACCCTAGAGAAGAACCAGTGAGTGCCATTCCTAGAACCCAGCTACTGCGATTAGTCTTAGTACAAACTTTATTCATGTTACTAATAAAACCTTTTAAAGTTCCATAATCCGATGGATTTCAGTTTGTGCCATATTTTGTATGAAATTATACAAATTAGAATTAATTACATTCGTGATCACCTGCTTGCTTTCCAAAAATGGCGGCCAACTAAAAACGTCACCTATACGGTTGTGAGTGATGAAAACGCTCACTGAATCCCAGTAGGTGGCAGTAGCAGCAAACATTTTACATCACTGAGATATATCGCACTGTCCCAGATTAGCCTGTGTCCTGCCATACCAGGGTTGCCAACATTAGAAAATGTAAATCCGAAGATCTTAAGTGATGTTATATTGGAGGCGGTAGTGGCTTCGCGTCATAGGCATGAAGCCAAGTGGGGGTTTGGGGGTACTCCAGAATAATGCTAAAATCTTAGATGCTCTGTGGTGCATTTTGGACACATCTGTGACAGATTTCTACATTCTTTTCTATATGTCTCTACATCGACTTTCTCCGCAATTATCCGTAAGATTTTTGATAATATAACTATATTAATGGTATTGTACGGTGTAAGGTGATGATGGGACATAAAATATCGTACTCCTTATGGCGGACCATAAGGGTTGGCAACCCTGCCTTACCAGTAAAACTAGGTACCTGTCTTACTAGCAACACTAGGTACCTGACTACCAGCAACACAAATTACCTAACTACCAGCAACACTAGGTATCTGACTACCAGCAACACTAGGTATCTGACTACCAAAAACACTAGGTACCTGATTACCAGCAACACTAGGTACCTGCCTACCAGAAACAATAGGAACCTGCTTTAGCAGCAACATTAAGTAACTGACTACAAGCAACACTAGGTACTTGACAATCAACACTAGGTAACTGACTTACAAGTAACATTAAAGGTACCAGACTTACCAACAACACTATGTAAGTATTAATTGAGCTGGAACTGGGCTCGTCGACCTACTGATAGAGTAATTTGACATAAGCTGTATTCACACAGGAAAAAAGTAAAACGATCTAGGCAAAGCGTTTTACCTGAGGCGTTTTAGAAGCGCATTCACACGGGCAGTACTTGGGCCGGAAATCGATATCAGCGCATGAGCAAGTCGATACTAACCAGCGCCAGTTTGGGTTCGTCAACGTCGGCCGAGAGAGTGTGGGTTCGACCTAGATATGTATGGACTGAATCGTATTGGTTTGGAACAGTCAAAAGTTCTGCTGGGCAGTGAAACCCTAAAAATAAATGATGAACAAAATATATGTGCACCTCTAGCAGTTTCATAGACTAAATTATATAATATGCGCTTTTGATCGACCAGAAAGTCAACAAACCAAGGTCTCGACTGCGCATGCGTGTGACGTCATAAATCGCTTCATATGGCTTCACACGGACAAGATAAAACGATTCTGCCTAGATCGGTTCCTGTAGACCACCTTGCGAAGCATTTTACATTAAACGATTTATATGAATCGATTCAGCCCTAAAACGCCTCAGCTGTGCATTCACACGGCAAATCTGAGTCGAACTAGGCAAGTGGTTTGACGTGAGGCTTTTTAACTCGCCCATGTGAATACAGCTTAAAACAGGGTGAACTGCTACACATATATTTAATCATGAAGTGCAATACATTCGGTACGGCCCATAATACATTAGAACTTAGAAGGTAAAACAATTTAAAAAACCTAAAAATTGTTCTTAGGAGTCAACTATACTTTTATGCTTGGTGTACCCTGAAATATAATTTAAGCTTCATTTGTTTTGCCAAAACTCTTATATTTCTAGATAAAACATAAACGTACATGCTTCCTTTCACCCTAGCACATAGGCACGCACACCAGAAACATCTCCAACAAAATGTGCATTCTTTTATTTTCATTTTTTCCCCAAACACATCACAGATTATACAACGTCATTACTAAACTACAAACATAGGTAGCAACCATTCCGAGCAAGATTAGATGAATTTTGTGTTTGAACAATTCTGGAACTCACGTGTACATCAAACCATGACCATTTGCGACATTTTCATGATTCGCAACAATTAAACCGACACAAATTTAAGTCTGCAAAAATGTTCATGCTTTGACGTGCATTACGAGTTCGCCAAAAGGACTCCTTCCACTGTTCCAGTTAGGATTAACTAACATTATCCCAGGAGACTACAGTTGTCTTCAACAGACAACTGTTGGTCTGACATAGCAGGTGTCTTGTCATCGGAGGGACAATCAAATGAGACCAAGACAGTTTGCACAGTGAACAATTGTGCGCCCTTGGCAGCGGTTCGTCGATCGCAGGGGTCCCTGATTGATTGGTGGTTGCTTTACGCCGTGTCGGCAGCATAGGCCATATTCATGGCGAGAAATGTTTGTTTTTTGTTCAAACCATCGCTTTTACATGTAAAAGCAGACAATCAATTGTGTGCCAATAGACACTAATTAAATTAGAAAGCTCACAATCATATATTTGTGGTCAAGGGAAACAAAATTCAGGGGTCCCTGAAGACAGGTGCTGTGGCAAAAATGTGGCAAGTGGTATAGAATATGACGAGGCAGCTGAAACGGGAATGGTGGTGGGAGTGGTGCTCACTGGTCTGCAGCGAGGTGTGGGACCGAGGTGAGTGTTAGTTCCATTTAGTGAGGATCCACAGAACTAACCAAACAGCACCACCCCATTGTGTTAATAATATTGGCATGTACAAATATACAACACATTCATAAGGCCTAAAAGAATATTGATGTTTCCGGTTGCCGACCCACCCTGGTAGAACCCCCCGACTAGATTTTTTTGTTCAATTCCAAGAAAGAAAAGAATCGCACTCTTACGTGATCCCATTGAACTCAGACCTGATAGTAGTATCGAAACAGTTTGACAGAGGGCACGCCTATCATTGGAAAACTGAACTGAATAGTGTCCCGAACTGAATAGTGCCAGCATGGCCTAGTAATAGTAATAGTACTGAGATGATAATAGTAACAATCTTTTTTCTTAAACCCCCAAAACCAACATACTGACCAAACAAATTTTCCCCTGCAACCGGAAACATGAATATTTGTACTTAATGGCCTAAGCAATAAGCAACGTTGAACAGATCAGGTATAACAGACTGGGGTTGGTTTTATATTAAATCCAGCGAGGTTCCCCCAAGTGACTCCAGGTCGGCCAGCAGCAGGTGTCGCTGCAGTGGCTTGGGTAGAGGAAGCGCCTTCACCTTTTCCACCACCTGGTACCCGTGCCCCAGCAGGTCCCGGATGCGGGTCCGGCACAGCTGCTGGAGCTCGGTCGGCGTATGCGCATGCGCATAGAGCCAGGCCAGGTCAGGGGTGGGCACCTCGACGAGAACCTGCTCGTAGATGCAGGTGTCGCGCCCCAGGCTGCGCACAGCGTTCAACAGCTGCAGTGGTGCCGTCTGCTCATACAGGCGCTCCATCTGCTGCAGGCGGCCCACCAGCTGCTGCAGCCACTGGTACCCGGCCGCCAGCAGCATGCGCGGGAAGGCGAGGCGTGACGTCAGCAGCGCATCTGCCATGGGCTCCCGCACCTTGCTGAAGTTGTGGATATAGGTGAAGGAGGTGCTGCAGTTAAGTCGAAGCAGCAGGCAGAGTGCTGCCACCTGGCGGCAGCAGATGGTCCATACCAATGGCGGCCGGCCTCGGACATCCTTCACATCCGGGTCAGCACCGGCCATCAAGAGCAGCTTGAAGATCTCCAGACTGAGGCCCGGGGTCTGGGGGCGTGCGCAGCAGAAGTGGAGAGGAGCATACAGGTAGGGCCCATCCTCGTTCTGACACTGCGCATTCACATCACATCCGCTCTTCAACAGCGTTTTCACCATGGCGAGGTTCCCATGCTGCACTGCTCTCATTAGCGGGCGCAGGCCCTTTCGGTCCGGGTCATCAAGGCTGAAGCCAGCTTTAACGAACACACTCACAAATACTTGCGTTCGACTCTCACAACTCAACTCACAAAGGTATCTCCGAAAGGCCACATCGAATGCGTTTCCATACAAACCAACAATATTCAGGTCAGCGCCTAATTTTACAAGTTCGTAAAAAGCAGGCATGTTGCCATTCTCAATAGCCATGACGACTGCAGTCTTGCCAAGTCGGTTCTGGAGGTTGATGTAGTCGGACATGTAGCAAGTGCCCTGTTCAGTGATTGGCTTGACATAACTGTTGTAGCGGCTGTGCCAGACCATGCGCATGAGGAGAGTGTTTCCAAGGCGGTCGGTGCGAGAAGGGTCTGCCTCACCCTGCAGCCATCCGTCAATCTCCGCCTGCAGCTGCTCATACTCGCGTTGAACTATGTCAGCAATAGCGAACATGATTGCAGAAATCTACCTCCAAGTACAAACAAAAAGCGCCCTCCTCGTATGACCTCAGATGTCAGTAGGGCATCAAACCCCAACCAACAATAAACAAATATTTGACAAAGCTAATCCTTTCTTTTAAATTTGTCCTTCTATTGGGTGTCCTCTAGACTGTACTAGGGCTAAGGGGTGGTGATGTCATCCCGCAAACACCAGGTGCCAAATCCTGTGCGTCTCCATCTTGGTCAGTTGTGTACGGGACCTGAAATAACATCACAAACAATTTGAGTGTGGTATTAAAGCTGCAGAGTGCAATGAAAGCATCAGACACGAAGACAAAACAATTATCTCAACTTGATTTACATATACAGTATAACCCTGTTAAACCAAGCTCGGCTAAACCAAATGATCGGTTAATCCAAACTTTTTTCAGCGGCCCAGCAAAATACTACCATTTATCATATAAAAAAGTTGGTTAAACCAAAGTTGGTTAATCCAAATTATCGGTTAATAAAAAAAAACGTCCGGACCCCAGGCCACTCCGGTATGGTTAAACCAAACTTTCATGTGGTTATATGAGACACGACCAACTTTTTTATATGATAAATGGTAGTATTTTGCCAGGGCGCCGAAAAAAGTTTGGAATAACGGATCGTTGGTTTAACCGAGCTTGGTTTAACGGTGTTATACTGTACATACATAGAAAAACAATAATCAAAGTGTCCACATACATTGTATATTACATGTGCAATACACGCTTACTCAATGTCAAAGCCAAAGCACCGGTAAACCAATGATCGGTTAATCCAAACAAATTTCTAGGGTCCCTTCAAGTTTGCTTATATCCTAGTTAAAATACTGGTACATCTATTACAAAATTGTTTGTTTCATAAATCAATATTAAAGTTCAAATTAAAGTTGCATCGTGCGATGAAAGCATCAATTTTTCGAAACCAAAACGCTTACTCCAACGTGATTCTACATATCCAATTTAGATACAGGTGCACTTATTAAACACTTGTTGCCACATAGCATGGACTTTTAAGTCAATTTAATATAACCTGTTAGTGTTACTACTCAACCCTATGGTGCCCAAATTTTGACATGCATACTGAAATAAATTTTGCATACAACATTATACGATGTTAGCCATTTAAATTAAAAATTCCTTCAAATTCAAAGTAAAGTAGATTATAACAATGAACCTAATATATCTATCTAAAAAAATGTGGCAAAAACTCAAAATCATTGTATTATTCAACCTTAATTAGTCCTAGTCCTGATTTTGCCTCGTTTATTCTGCCATTAAATTATTAAATATTTAGACAATTTAGAAGCCCCATTCACACATATTTAGAATATATAAATAAGTTTGTCTTTTCTACAGTTATTTTCATATGGTTAAAGCAGAGCAGTCCCCGAACCTTCAACGACTACAAACGCAGCCGACCTTCAGTTCTCACCTTACAACAAAGCTCAAACTGAATAATACAAGAACAGTTAATTGACACAGGCTCGAGATTTCCGAACGTGATCTACTTGTCTAGATTGAGTATAGTTTTGTGTCCAAACATCTGCGGCCATATCACTATCAGCATGGGTACCAATTTGTGACAATGCGTGGCAGCTCCGAGATACTGTGCCACCTGCACCATGGCGTAATATTACATTCAGTTACCTTATCCTGAAACCGAACCAAATGATGCCCTACCTTTAGCAATGCTGATTACCAGAGGGGGTGTAATGACGTCACAAGACAACTTTCTGTGGCCATATTGGATGACATACAGAAGGCTTGCAACTGCCTACACTGTGCTTATTTACTGATTAGTTGGTTTATTTGTCACTGTTTTGAGCAGTTTGGCCTCAGAAGTTGTCTCGAATAGGGATCGTACCCACGAGGAAGCAGACAGTATAACCACTGTGCCACCCGGCTCTTCACAGTAGTCTGAACTATTAGACAGACACAGAAAGCTTGTCGTGCTGGGCCTCAGTGTCGGGAATCCCCACGATGAATCTGGTCTAGGCTGTACCTCCCCTCAGAGAATAGTCAGGTCAAAACGAGGCACAGCAGCCAACTCCACCCAGCAGCGCCCGCAGCAGTTTCCGCTGGTTACATTCATTGATTAAGTATGGGGATTTTAATTTAAATGGCGGACAATTAATTGGGCTTCCACATTCCACTTGCCCTATCCTAGTAATGCCAAGCCTGGTAGTGACAATACTAATTTTGCTAAGTCATTGGTTTTACTCAGTCAGTGATCGAACCCACAAATGCACCGGAAGGTGGCTAACAAATGTAGTCGCTAACAAAATATTTTCTTTCTTCTCCTTATTCCTTTCTGGTAGCCACCATTTTAGGGCTGCATAGTCCGATGAAAGCTTCAAATTGTCAAAAACCAAAATACTTAAAGTTGCATAGTCCGATGGTTTTGAATTTCTGTAATTTTTATGAGATAAATATATTAGATCGATCATTAGTATCTACTTTACATTAGTTTAAACCTACTTTTATTTTAAATGGCAAACTTTTGAGATATTTTAAGTGCAAACATGGAAAATTAGTTTCGGCAAGCTTGCCAACAAATTGGACACCATAGACTTCTGCAGTTACAGGTTCTAAAACTTCTATTAAATTGATTCATTATTCCCTTAAATGCAGAAATAAATGTTTAATAATTGCAACAGTATCTAAGTTAGATATGTAAAATCTAATCTAGATAATTATTTTGGTTTAGAAAATTTGATATTTCATCGGACTATGCAGCTTAAACTGGATTTTATTCTATTTCTAGTTCTACATATATATAAAACCTAGATATTTCTGCACTTATTAAGCATTGTTTAACTGCATTGAAGGGTATACTAAGTCAATTTAACAGAACCTGTTACTGTTGAATTCTATGGTGTTAGAATTTTGACATGTACTCCAACAATATATTTTGCATGATGTCATTTCGAACATCTCCAAGTTATTTAAAATAAAAATTACTCCAAACTGAGGTAAAGCAGGTCATAACGATCACCCTAATATATTTATCATGACCGAAACTCACAACCAATTTTCCAGCCATACCAGGATGCCAACCTGGAAGCACTACGCTGCCCCCTGGGGCCGTATGCATGAAGCGGTGTTAGCGTTGTGTGGTGTTAACCATCTAACACCGGGTAGCTATCACCGGCGTAGCGAGAAGTTTGTCACGCCGTATGCATGGGCGCCTAAACAGTTCACGTTAGCTAAACGTGAAGTTATTGAGAGATTTGGGGTATCCCCCTTAACTGGTACCGGCATGTACCGGCCAATTGCCTTCTGCACACACTGGGCACCAGCAAGCCTTGTTATTGCTGAGCCTGTTCCTGGCGAGTACCGCTATTTGACAATAATACCGGGTCGATTTTTTGTTTAATTTGACCAAATTTCGGCGGCGGCGTTAATATCGCTTCGATTTTTTTGTTAATTTGACCAAATTTCACTTTTTGAGCATGTTATTCTGTTATTTAGTGTTAAATATGATAGCATTGAATAGATTTGGGCCTAATATATTGCCGCCGATGCGGCGGCGATTTGTTTTGTGTACATTTGTCAATTCGACAATGTTAATATCGCTTCCGATGTAGCGGCGGCGTTAATATCGGTTCGATTTTGGGGTTAATTTGATAAAATTTCACTTTTAGAGTATGTAATTCTGTTAAATATGATAGCATTGAATAGATTTGGGCCTAATCGGTACCTAACACCACCTGTAAACCTGCTATGCGGTGGTGTTAGAATATCCAACCTTAAACTCACGGTGTTTGCGTAACACTGCTCCATGCATAGCGACTTTTCGCCGCTAAACAATAAATCCCATCCAAAACCAGTTTTGGCTCACTAACACCGCTCCATGCATATGGCCCCAGGTGGCGAACAGATACAACATGAGGCCCCATTCACAGTTCTTGCAGACAACATCTGGTAGGAATTTGGCAGTCTGACTCATAGCTGGGCAATGTGCTGGAGATAGACGTCTACTGTTACTTTTAACTGGATCCTTTTTTTTTTACTGACTTTGCAATTATAGGGGCTATACTTCATGAGTGTGAGATGATCATGTGTTCGAACCCCGGCTGAGTGAAACCAAAGATTCACCAAATGTATACATCATGACACTCCTTTTCTGGCGCGCAGAATCACTAGAATACGTCAAGAACTAGTTCCTACCACAACCCAACATGACTATTACATTGGCAGTGTTGCTAAACAATGACATAAAAAAAAGTCACCTTGCTGGGGTAGGGACATAATCACCTCAATATAGGCTACCCAGTTTAATATATTTTTCATATACTCATCTTTCCATAGCCTGCTCGGTTTGAGTGCAGAATTAATAGTGGAGGGAAACAAGTAGGGCCTAACCTAGATAAAAGATTCACCCGGTACTTGTAGATTCACTCGGTACTTGTAGTACACGGGTGAAGGACAACGTAGTGTAAATACGGGCAAAAATAGCTTTGGTATGGAATATGAACTAGAAACTGTGGCTCCAGTATCAAAAGGCTACCCATATAGGCACAGAGTTGGTGAAATGGGAGAGAATGCAAAAAGACAAGATGGCGGCGCTAGAACGCCATCGATTTCAATTTTAAATCTTATTAAACTAGATATTACATTATATTTTTCAACTCAAAGGTAGCGGGCTATCAATAAGACATATGTAAAGAATAATTGTTGCTTCTTAGATTGTGAAATTAGGCTCTCATTTCCTTAACCCGCTTTTTCGACCGTTTTTATATAGGGTTGGTATTCACCCATGTAATGCGAGTACTGGGTGAATGCTTTATCTAGGCCTAACCCAATATTTTGGTCTCGAAAGATAGTGCCATTCTCTTACACCAAAGACCCTATAATATAGGGTCTTTGCTAAGTAGGCCTACTTACAACTCAGAAACTCTATACTATACCAAAAATATATCAACAATGTTGTCTGGTCCGGGAACCATGAAGTGCCGTCACAGCTTATTTACAGTGGATTTTTATCGGAACAGTTTTTGCTTAGATTTATGTAGGGTTGACGGTTGTCGTTCACCCTTACTGGATGGAAGTGAATGTTTACCTAGGCAAGGACTAATTAGCCCAATGAATAATATAACTAAATGAGCTATCAGACCATGGTTCCAGCAGCATGGCATTCCAATGGGGCAGCACTAAAAAGCTGTTGTTTTCGTCCTAGCAACATTGAAGGCCATATCAATACAGGTAAAGCTGCTATAAGTGCGGGACACAATGACAGGTTGGTACCCGCACTAATATGACCTCGGATGTTGCTGGGAAGTAAAGCCCTAATTCAGCAGATTGGTAGTGTTTGTTTCGTTGTAGCGGCGTACGCCGCGGCGCACTGTTCTCTCCACATTGCGAGACACTTAACCCTTCTATTATGTTGGATCGTTCATTCAGTCTGTGTTGGTGTTGACATCGTGGCTAAAGGAAACATGATCCCCCAGCAATCAGCCTACACAGGTGGTCCCGATGTTAACACAGTGCCTGACCTATGACGTCATTACAGCACTACAGTCGACATGGAGATGAAGAAGGCAACGCTTACCTGTGACTGTGTGTTCCGATCAGCTGTCAAAGTTTCCAGGTCGGCACCATCACAACCGGAAGTTGCTTCTCTCCTTCACGGGAAGGGGCGCCACCTAAGGCTTGGGCATTAATGTTCGTCGCTATCACACCAGGTGGCGGCACCTAGTTGCGCCAGGGCCGCGTTCAGGGTCCGTCTCGGAGGCGCCTCGGAGATGCCAGTGACGTCACGCTAGTCTGAACGGCAAAAGCAGTTTGTTGTCTCTAAAATGGCCGCCCCCATAGGCGGCGGCCATTTGCAATGGAAAAGCTGCGCTGTGATTGGCTGAAACGACTGGATACGGCGGCCATTTTCGAGACGCTTTTTGTCTCTACTATGAAAAGGGAGACGTCGCCGAGACGGACCCTGAAGGCTGAACGCAAATAAGTCAAAAAGCATCGCCGAGACGTCTCTGCGGCGCCTCCGAGACGGAGCCTGAACGCGGCCCAGGGCCGCGTTCAGGGTCCGTCTCGGAGGCGCCTCGGCGACGTCTCGGCGATGCTTTTTGGCCTATTTGCGTTCAGGGTCTGTCTCGGCGACGTCTCGGCGACGCCTCCCTTTTCAGGTTGGAGACAAAAAGCGTCTCGAAAATGGCCGCCGGGCTCAGTGGTTTCATCCAATCAGAGCGCAGCATTTCGACTGCAAATGGCCGCCGCCTATGGGGGCGGCCATTTTCGAGGCGACCAACTGCTATTGTTGTTCAGACTAGCCTGACGTCACGGGCGCCTCCGAGGCGCCTCCGAGACGGAGCCTGAACGCGGCCCAGGTTTAACCTGACAGGCTGTCACTGACACAGTTAAGGCATTCGACTGGGCCCTTTCTATCCGCAAGATTTACGGATGGAACGGATGGAGCCACAACACACATCCGAATCAGTCGAATAGGAATTTGTTAGGAAATATTTTGATATTCGCATAGAGAGGCCCAGTCGAATGCAGCCATTAATAAAGGCATTCGACTGGGCCCTTTCTATCCGCACGATTTACTGATGGAGCGGATGGAGCCACAACACACATCCGAATCATGCATATAGTAACCCACTTCCGGTCCCAGTCGAATAGGAATTTGTAAGGAAATATCATAGTCATAGAGAGGCCCAGTCGAAAGAATGGCCTACCACACTTTTTTAATATAACACACCCAATATGTTACCTCACCTCATAGCTCACCACACATCTCGCCACAATCACACTCCCTAAAAAATCAGTGTGTTGCTGTGTCACTGCTTGCCCCGACAAGTTAATTCCATTCCCATATATTTCCAGTGTGTGTGGGGAGGGAAAGGGTGGGGGTGGGGGTAGTTTTATATCAGTGGACACAGATACCCGAGCCAAAGATACCAGTGTATCACTATCAGTATCTTTCACCAGTCCCGTTATCGCCCATTCGAACATGAACAGTAATGAAAAGAAATGGCGTTCTCTGTGGTGGAGTGGTTAGAGTGTCTGACTTTTTTCTAGGTCAGACTCCTAATCTGAGGGTCGGCGGTTCGATTCCCCGTGCCCCCAGCTCTGCCAATTTGGATTTCCACCGTTGTGTATAACTTACAGCGTCATCAAAGGCCGGTTGCTCTCATAACATGTCTATAGCCGTGTTCATACACGGGCGTTAAGTCGCCTCAACTAGTTTCCCTTGTCTAGTTCGGCTCGCATTCGGCGTGTGGACACGATGCTAAGGCGGATTAGGGCTAGTTAGCCTCAACTAGTTCGTCTAATGTAAACTGCGTCGCGAGGTAGTCCAGATGAAGCGAACTAGCTTAAGTCAGCCCATATCGCCTGTGTGGACGGTAGCGGGTTAGATACGGCGGATTAAGGACGTCACAGTCGAGACCTGAGTTTGTTGACTTTTTGATAAATTTGGTCTATGAACCTGCTAGAGGTGCACAAATATTTTTTTCATGATATATTTTAAGGTTTTCACTGCCCAGCAGAAGTTTTGACCGTTCCAAACCAATACGATTCAGTCCATACATATCTAGGTCAAACCCACAATCTCTCGTGGCGACGTCGACTAACCAAAACTGGCGCTGGTTAGTATGGACTTGCTCATGCGCAGATATCGATTTCCGCCTTAAACCGCTCTGTGTGTGGACACGACACTAGTTCGCCACATCTAGTTCGCCTTGTCTAGTTCGGCCTAGAGTTGTGTGTGTGAACACGGCTTAAGTGGTGTGGGTTTGGTTAAAAGTGTAGGCTCGGGCTTTCTATCGACCAGCAGTGGAGTGGGGAAGACCAGTCATCTGTGACTGGGATTTACCCTGCTTGGGACAACTAATGTATCAAACAAAAAATGAGAGACAAATAAGTGTTCACACTTCCTGTCTACCATTTGCTATATCGCTATATAACAGCGAGTATATTTGATATTTTCAATGCCAAGGTTAGCAGCAAGCGTCTGCCACATGCTTAGCCATGTCTACCCGACGAGTAGATACAGGATTGTCTCCCAACTATTTTGTATATATTTAATTTCCGCCATTGTGCTATCAAAAGGCACGTACCACTAAGAAAATTCACAACCAGGAAACAACCTCCTTGGTACTCCAGGGATATTACCACTGCCAGAAAATTGAAAAACAAAGCATGGAATGTCTACTTCAATAATAAGACATCGGAAAAATACACTATCGCTAGGAATGCCGCAAATGACATTGTCAGTGTACACTAAGAGACTTTTGAGGACAAAATTGTCCAAGACATTAAAAATAACCCAAACAATTTCTGGAGTTTGCTTCATATAAATAAAAAAATGGCAATGGCATACCAGCTCTAGCCAATAGTGATGACAAACTAATCGTAGACGATGAAGGCAAAGCTGGACTACTCAATGAGTTCTTCGTCAGTGTGTTTACCAATGAAAATATGGATAATATCCCACCCTCTCCAGATTGAGGAGTCACAGAATTCATCAGTGATGTTGATATAATAGATGGTAAAGTAGACAAATTAATTGAAAAACTAAATGTGTCCAAGGCACCTGGGCCAGATGGGATCCATGCAAAAATCATCAAAGAGTGTTCTGAGAAAATTGGACCTATTTTGACATCGCTATTCCGTAAAAGCCTATTTAAAAGGAAAATACCCAAACAATGGAAAGATGCTGATGTCAAACCCCTGCATAAAAAGGGACCAAAACGTCTGGCATCAAATTATAGACCCGTGAGTTTAACCTCCCTATGCTGTAAAATGCTAGAAAGAATAATCTGAGATCGTGTCGTAGAACGCTTGGAAAAACTAGGATTGATATCTCCAGACCAACACAGATTCACTGGAGGCAAATCTTGCCTGACACAACTACTAGAAGTGATGGAAATTTGAACTGACTGGCTGGATCATGGCCTGGCATGGGACGCCATCTATCTGGACTTCTCCAAAGCCTTTGAAAGTGTGCCTCACAAAAGACTATTAAACAAAATCAAAGCTCTGGGAATATCCGGATCAATTTCTCAATGGATACAGGACTTCCTGTCTGAGAGAAAGCAAAGGGTAGTCGTAGGTAATAAAAAATCTTCCTTTAAGAATGTCACCTCAGGAATACCTCAGGGAAGTGTGCTGGGACCAATATTATTTATAATATTTATAAATGACCTGCCAGGCAGTGTCTCATCAAACCTAAAAATATTTGCGGATGATACAAAAGTCTTTCGAGCCATAAAAGATGTAGGAGATAAAAATTTCTTGCAAGAGGATATTCTGAAACTCGCACAATGGTCCGAGAAATGGCAATTGCCCTTCAATGAAAAGAAGTGCAAAATTATTCATTACGGGAAAAATAATCCTCATTCTGCCTATTATATGAAGAACACTGTCCTGCAACAAGACAGCTATGAAAAGGACTTGGGTGTAACCTTCGACTCCACCACCAGGGACTCTTTGTTTTATATTACAGCGGTGCTAACATGAATGTCGGTGCTAACATGAATGTCATAGAGAGACAGCTACAACCAAGCATAAATGGGATCCATCGATGGTCAGTTCTGAACGGTTTCAAATTTTCCAAGACCAAAACAGTCTGCATGCACTTCTGCCTGCTGCGTAGAATACATGCGGAACCGGAGCTGACCCTGGATGGGGATCCCATTAAAGTCGTTGAGAAAACCAAATTTCTGGGCCTCATTCTCGACGCAAAACTGTCTTTTGTGCCACATATAAAGTACCTGAAAACAAGATGCCTGAAAGCGCTGGATATTCTGAGGGTGCTGTCCAGCTCAGAGTGGGGAGCGGACAGAGATGTTCTGCTCTCCGTGTACAGAACCTTGGTTCGTTCACGAGTGGATTACGGCAGCATAGTATATGGTTCCGCAAGGAAATCATATATTGGGCTGCTAGACACGATCCACCACCAGGGACTGCGCTTGGCCCTTGGGGCCTTCCGCACCTCACCAGTTCAGAGCCTTTATGTCGAAGCCAATGAACCATCACTTAATAACAGGAGAATCAAACTGGCCATGCAATATGTAGTCAAGATAAAAACTAATGCATTGAATCCTGCACACAATTGTCTATTCGAGCAACATGACGAATCCAGGTATGAAGCCAGGCCAAATTACATCCGGCCACTGAGGCTCCGAATGAAACCTCATTTGGAGGCCTTCGGCGTGGATTTGGACGTGTTGGAGGATGCCAAAGTCCCAGAACATCCCCCGTGGTCGTTGAGAAAGCCATCGGTTATCCTCCGACTCACGGAACTGAGGAAATCTGGGACACATCCACTCGAGTACCAAGGACTGCATGCAGAGATTCAAGGCCAGTTTGCAGACCACCTCTCCATATACACTGATGGTTCGAAAGACCAAAGCCGGGTAGCTGCTGCGGCAGTCTGCCGACGGGAAAAATTTGGTGTACGTTTGCCCGATCAGAGCTCGATTTTCACTGCAGAGGCCCGAGCACTCCTTCTCGCTTTGGAGTGTATCGAGGTATCCAACCACACTAACTATGTTATATACAGTGATTCCTTCTCTTGCCTCCTGGCTGTTGCTGGACTGAAAACGAATCACCCTATTCTAGCAACGGTCATTTATAAAATGAACCAACTGACAACAGATGGGTATGATATCCACCTGTGCTGGGTGCCTGGCCATGCTGGCATACAAGGAAACGAACGAGCTGATCGGGCTGCGAAGAAGGCCCTGAACTGTGATCTTGAACCGTGTCTGATCCCTCACTCTGATCTGAAACCACTAATAGCCACCCACATAAAATCCAAATGGCAACATGAGTGGGATGAAAACATTAATAAACTTAAAGAAATTGAACCATCTGTGGGAAAGCCACCACAGACTCATGCGGGAGGTCGGCGGGACCAAGTGGTCCTTAGCCGCTGCCGTATTGGCCACTCGTGGCTTACACATGCTTTTCTGCTCAAGGGGGAACCTCCCCCTGAATGTATTGGGTGTCAGTCCCCACTGACACTCAAACACATTTTACTAAGTTGCGTTGATTTTTTGGCCCTGCGCCAACGGTTCTACACTGCAGACAGTATGCATGACCTTTTTACTAAGGTAAAACAGGAAAACATTTTAGCCTTTTTGAGGGCAGCTGGACTGTACCACCTTATATAGTTTACTAAATGGATTCTATTAATTATTAATGAAACTTTTCTTTTTCTATGGGAATTTGTTTCCCTTGACCACAGATATATGATTGTGAGCTTTCTAATTTAATTAGTGTCTATTGGCACATAATTGATTGTCTGCTTTTACATGTAAAAGCGATGGTTTGAACAAAAAACAAACATTTCTCGCCGTGAATATGGCCTATGCTGCCGACACGGTGTAAAGCAACCACCAATCAATCAATCAATCAATCCCAACTCTCCTTTCAGAAACACATGAGGACTATCATCTCAAATGCTAACCAGAGAGTAGGAATAATTAAAAGAACTTTCCATCGCCTCAACAAGAAAAATGTTCTCATTCTATTTCAGTCTCTTCTTAGGCCAATTGTGGAATACTATCCACAAATTTGGAGCCCAATTTTTCGGAAAGATATTCTGGAGATCGAAAAGGTTCAGAGACATACAACAAAATTAGTTGCAGTTATAAAGGACTTACCCTATCAACAAAGGCTAGGGAATTGAAACTTCCTACGCTTTCCTACAAAAGGAAAAGAAGTGACATAATTGAAGTATTTAAAATTATGAAAGGTTTTGATAAAATAGATATTAACCAATCTTTCACCTTGAACAAAAGAGAAGGCAGTCGGGGCCATACTCTCAAACTAGTAAAACCCAGAGCCATTTCAAAGTTAAGGCAACACAGTTTCTCAAACAGGATGCTAATATATGGAACAGTCTCCCACAAAATGTTATTGATACCGAGTCAATAAATTCATTCAAGAACAGATTAGAAAAAGCATGGGCTGATGATCCAGGGAAATTTGACCCCTTATTCACCACATGCTACTAATTATTCCTTGTGTTGCATATTTACTTGCACTCAAGCAAAAATGAGAGACAAATAGGTGTTCACACTTCCTGTCTACCATTCGCTATTTCGCTATTAAGTGTGCCATTTGGAATAAATGTTGAATATAATGTAATTAAAGTTGCATAGTCCGATGGTTGTGAGTTTTTGTCATTTTCTGAGATAAATATATTAGGTTGATCGTTATAATCAACATTACTTTAGTTCGAACCAACATTTCTTTTTAAATGACTATAGTAACAGATATATTGGAGGTGCAAAATGAATGTAGGCAAGCATGTCAAAACTCCGATGCCATAGGTTTAAGCAGTACATGTTCTAATATATTGACTCAGTATTCCCTGTCTATGTAGCAAAAAATGCTTAGTAAGTGCATCAGTATTTAAGTTAAATATGTGGGATCAAATCTAGATATCGTAATAGTTTTGGTCTTGAAAATTCGATATTTTTATCGGACTATGCAACTTTAAGTTTATGATTCATTCCAACAATTGACACGTGGAGGGAGAACTACTATGCCCGTGGTTTTATTTTAATGTTGTTTCCGTTCCATATTAGGAGTCATGTTAAAAAAAACAAAAAAACCTGCTTCCTCATTTCACGGTTCCTTGCTGAGGGTCAGTTTGGTAGGTAGCGGTCATGCAAAGATTACTGTTCTCCTACACCGGTCCTTCCCCCACAAAGTAGCACACGCAAACCTGTATCATAATGGCTGATTTATGCTATATCGTTTTATTAAACAAAAAACCGCCATATATTACTAGCCCCCCCCTCGCTGTTGCAAGATAATGAGAATTTATACATGGGATTCACCATTCATGACGCGCCAAAAAATATTACAATGTAGACATTACTGCGGCATCGGAAGTCTGATGTCCATTAATAGCTATGCATAATGATAAACAATTTGACATCAGAATGCAGCAGGTGGCTTTCACGTTCTTGAAATACATCATTAAGTATAGTACACAAATTGTGTTTCCATAGCTAACTATTTTTAATATTGTAGACTATATCCATCAAATCAATGAGTCATTTAGTCATATTATTTCATCGGGCACGAGGAGTAAGGTAGAACAATACAGATACTTTTATTGTCAAAGATAAGTTGCATTGGCGGTTTGCAACCAATCTAAGAAAATCCACCAAATGTTGCTTTTACAACCAAATCCAAGGAGTGCATTGCTCATTTTTAATTTAGCGGCTCAAGGATTTACTATAAATAACATATTTTTTAAATGTATATGAATTATTTCCAATGTTCTATGTAAATGCAACATCGGAATACAATGTCATTTAGGCATCGGGATTAGATCCTCATAATTCCGATGTCGGACCGGTGCGGTGCAGGAGCAGCCTGGGTAACATCCTCAGCCTATGGAATAATGGTAGCCTGCTTCTTCGGGCTTGTAACATCAGTGGCTGCATTGTAGGCCTTTAGCAAATAAGAGAGATAAGATTAACCCACCATAACTTCACCTAACCAGTCACTAACAAGAAAGTTGTTAATCAAGGATATATCAAACATAAATATTAGTTAAAAGTAGACTGGTAGCAGTAGACAGATATACACTGTTTTTGCTGATTGCATATATGTTTTGCATGCTCTGGAATAGAACAACTTCTGCTTAGCGCTTTGCTAACCGAAGGCATATATATATATATATATATATATATACATATATATATACACATATATGTGTGTGTCTTTATATACATACATATACATACACAGTAGTCAAACGAAAACCAGTCACTCTACTCGAAGTACTCTCTTACTAACTGTTCTATTATATTCTAAACTCAAACACAATTAAATAAATAGGGAATTTGTCAAACAGGGCTAGCTTAATTCGGAGCATTGGACAGCTTTAAACAGTCGAAAATACTAATTTGGGTCAGAACTGTGGAAATACACAGGTGCAGAGTCGAGACTGGGCTAGCGCATGTGTAGCAGCTTGTTGCTCTACCATCATGTTTCATGCGGTATGCAGGTATTGCAATATCTCAGGGAGTTTGACGCACCTGCCCTGCAGAGTTGTAAACTATTGCTTTGTGGTACAGGTTCTTGACAGAACCGAAGGCTAAGGGAGCAAACCCTGAACAGAAAACCATGTCACTGTGGCAACATCAAGGGCGGTTGATGTATGGAACTCCCAACATCGCCCGACCAGCCACTGCAGGGACAAATAGTTTTGTGCCTGTCTGGACATGTTCTTGCCGGTGTGAAACCTCTATTTGCTCCCTGAGAGAGTGCCGCTGGTAACTTGCAAAATCCAGCAGCACTTCAACACTTTTGCAGGCAGCTTTCATGAAATGTAAGTTTCGGAGTCACCGTGTGGCTTCCGAGGTAACCGGAGCACCGTGGATATGATATTTTGTCTCCGACAGCTACAAGAAAAGTGCATTGAGCAGGACCGACCACTGTACATGGTATTTGTCAATTTCACTACGGCATTTGATACAGTCGGGAGGACCAGGCTATGGCAGCTACTGAGGAAGTATGGATGCCCAGAGAAATCCACAACTATGATCGAGGCTCTACATACAGGAATGATGGCGAATGTTAGTGTTGGAGGGAAAGTCTCGGAATCTTTCGGGGTTACCAATGGGGTAAAGCAAGCTTGTGTACTGGCCCCTACATTCTTCTCCATCTTCCTATCAGCAATGCTCGATGAGGCTTTCCGAGGCATGGGGGATGGCATCTATATACAGTCCAGACAGAGTGCTGACCTATTCAATGTCGCACACTTCAGAGCGAAGACCAAGACTACTCGGATACTGCTGAGAGAGCTGCTATTCACAGATGACAGTACACTGGTTGCCCACTCTGCTGAAGAGATCCAGAAATTAGTGGACGCTTCCTCCGATGCATCAAAGAAGTTTGGCCTGAAGACTAACATCAAGAAGACGGAGGTGTTGTACCAACCCAACTCTACAAGAACCCGAGAGGAGGATATCATGGTTGACAGAAACAAGCTGAACTCTGTTCCGAAATTCACCTACCTTGGAAGCACTATGTCAAGTGATGGACGCATTGATGCTGAAATACAGAGGAGGATGGCCAAGGCTAGCAGATCTTTCAGTCGACTATGCCAGAGACTCTGGAACAACCACCATGCATCCATGCAGGTCAAAGGCATTCGGCCATCCCGTCTGTTCGCCGTATGGTGGTGGGGCTCATGATGGACTACTACAATGTGCATGTGTTATTAGATTTCTTTATTCAAATATTGACTTTATAAATCATAGAATCCAACAGAAATACATTGTATTAAATCATTATTATAATCCTAATATATATCCTTGAATTTAAAATCCTAACTAAATACTCCATGTCGGAATTGGACAATTTCCGATAGAAAATAATCAAACCTATTAAACGTGCATGTTAACGTAACATGGCGAATTCGTGGGGCGGAGGCAGGCCATCCCGACTGAACCGATCTGACCCCACAAGCCTCCAGGGGAAAAGAACACCCATACCCACATCATTGATGGCGCCAGCTAGTGTAAAGTTGGAACCCCCTCCACCTGGTTACAGGAGGAGCCAGACCCGCCTCCCTCCAAAAATACCATGTGACCAAGTTTGAATCCAAATCGCCTCCATGGCCACACAACTCCTCCAGCTGCCAACCAGACAACTTCACCACCTAACTTTTGCCAACGCCATGCAACTTAACGCCACGTAACGGATAACATGCTGACCCCATGAAAATCAGTACGGAATGCAGCAAAGAAAAGCAGCAGCAGTAACCCACCAAAAGGGCGAGGACGCCCGAGGACGAACAAAACCAGGAGGAACGAAACGACAAACAACACACCCGACGTGCACAACACGCTCGACACAAACAACCCAGCACGACCGCCGCTGTCAAACCAGCCACTGTCACAACAGCCGTCACAATAGCCGTCACAACCTGCTGCAGGCCCCAGCAGCCTTGGTGATGGCCTCCTCGAGGCAATACAGGCACTCATGTCTAATCAGATGAAGGACTTATGTACGGACATACTAGCAACCGTGGACGCCAGGCTTGACACTACCACAGAACTTAATAAACGAGCCCAGGAAGTGCTGCCACGTGACACAGCCGCCCGTAAAGGTCGGATCACCAGCTGTAGCCAACACGCTGACCCAACCGACGCTCCCACCAACACCACCTGCGCCAGCGATGGACGCCAGCTACCACCAACGGCCGCCTCTCCCACCAGCACACGCCACCACATACAATGCCACGCACTTCAGTGATGCTTACATGGAGGACCGTGACATACTGGCCGGATACGGCCAATACGTGACACCCAAATACGAGAAACGCAGTACCGACTGCACAGACCCCATCAACGATTTCCTCGCAGCAGCTGGAGCTTCGCTCGGCCGCAAACGAGGTAAACCTAAGTTCCTTCCGCATCTCTATGTAATTTGTGGTATAAAACGGGAGAAGGTAGGCCTGGGTGAAGCGACATGGCCCGAGTACTGTGCAGCACTGTTCAGGATGGGCAGGGATGCAGCCGTCCCCCAGCCCTAGAAAGCCCCTATACTGGAGCACCATTACCAACTGATGACTATGGCTACTGTCTGGGACTAGAGCACCTGCAGGCAATGGTCAGAGCAGGTGTTCGATATGATAGATGATGGTCAGCTTCCGTACGGGTGGGCTGACCAGTATGCTATAAAGGACGTTCAAAGGGACACGTGTGTAGTCGGCACCCGCATAGCCACGAAGCAGACACAACGTGCCACGCACAGTGGAGGGAAATCTAATGCCTATGCCACATCTAATGCCTAATGCCTACGCCGGGGAAGCAAAAACCGAATTAAATAAGGAGACCGACGGGAAGCCCTGCCAGACCTGGAACTGGGGTAATGACTGTGGGTTTACGGCATCACACGGACAGCACCCCGACCGGAAGGTACACATATGTGCATGGTGAACAACCACCAGGAGCGTGCCTGCATGAACAGGTTTGATTGATTGATTGGCAGTTGCTTTACGCCGTGTGGGCAGAATAGGCCATATTCACGTCGAGAAATGTTTGTTTTTTATTCAAACCATCGCTTTTACATGTAAAAGCGGACAATCAATTATGTGCCAATAGACATTCATTAAATTAGAAAGCTCACAATCATATATTTGTGGTCAAGGGAAACAAATTCCCATAGAAAAAGAAAAGTTTTATTAATAATTGATAGAATTTATTTAGTAAACTATAGGTGGTACAGTCCAGCTGCCCTCAAAAAGGCTAAAATGTTTACTTGTTTTACTTTAGTAAAAAGGTCATGCATACTGTCTGCAGTGTAGAATTGTTGGCGCAGGGCCAACAAATCAATGCAACTTAGTCAAATGTGTTTGAGTGTCAGCGGGGACCGACACCCAATACATTCAGGGGGAGGTTCCCCCTTGAGCAGAAAAGCATGTGTAAGCCACAAGTGGCCAATACGGCAGCGGCTAAGGACCACTTGGTCCCGCCGACCTCTCGCATGAGCCTGGATGAACAAGAAATGGTTTATGGACAGAAAAAAACCCAACGAGCATGGACACCAGCAGCCAGCAGACAAACCAGGTTTTTTCCTGAGTGGCTCCGCCCCAGCAGGCACTGGCACAGATGAGGCGCCAGATCACAGCACAAACCATGACGATCACGAAACGGAATGTACAAAACTAGTAACTACACCTCACTACATGACATGTGCCATGAACCTATTGCCCGGGACGACCACGACGATAGCAAAAGTGCCAGCTGGGGAGACACGCCCCCCTCCTGAACCCTGGCGGATTGTATTCTGTGGTTGTGGGGCGGTTGTGTACTGTGACATATGTGACACTAGTGTGAGTGATGCCAGTGGTGACCACGCCCCCGGCGCCCAATCACTGACAGCAGCCGCTACTGACATCATGGACTGTGTGTGCGTTGACAAGTCTGACTGCACAATCTGCAACGGTAGTATTGACAGTAAAGATAGTGACAGTGCGAACGGGATAGCAGAACCCCACCCCGACAGCCATCATAGGCCACTTGAATACAAGTCCACACTTGGAGTGTTCCCTCACAGGATGACCTGTCCCGATGCATATGTGCGGATGACTCGGGTTGCAGTGCCTGCAATGATGGAGCCGATGAGGCATATGGTGACGATGACGATGGTGTTACTGGTGATGGCGAAGCCCCTATAACAGCGGATGACACCGGGGGGAGACGCAAGAGGAAACGCCCACGTGCTGACAGCGGTGGGACCTGCACACGATACTGCACGGACAGCAGCATCTGCTGCACCTGCGAGACACCAGGTGACGGCACTGGCAGCCCTGGTCCACTCAGCCATGGCCGCCGTCATGCACACCATAACACCGGTGGCGCCACCAACCAAGATGGCGGCGGACCAAACAACAACAATGACAACGGGCCAGGTGACGGTGCACAGCCGGGCCACGCCAACTCCCCTACCAGTCAGGCCCACACCCGTGCAGACAACAACACGGAAAACCATACAGACTGGCACGCATACCACGAAGCCAAGTGCCTCAGAGTGACAGCCTGCGAACAAGCCCCCCGAACTGACGTGCACGATCTGGGAGATGCCAAAAGAGGCTACACTACACTGCCGCTGGTGTCTCCACGACAATACCGCAACACACTTGATAGCATCTGGCCACGCCCACTCGAGGATCAATGGGAACACCACATCCATTACCTCGTGACATACAACAATGTCCGGCAATCAATGCGTATAGGCAGCTCAGGACCCCTCTCCTTGGCACCCCATTGATGGAAAATACTACCCCGATGTTGCCCCACCATTCAGGTGCTGCACATCGTCAATAGCCTGCGCCAGGACGATGAACGCGGTCATATACCTTCTCAGAAAAAAGGGTCATTTTGTAAACTGCTACCTGGATGATTTTGTGGGCGTGGCACCCACCAGGCAAGAAGCAGAGAGAGCATACCAAGACTGCCTCTCGATCACCGCCAAGCTTGGCCTAGCCTTATCACCAAGCAAATGTACACCACCCACGAAGACCATAGAATGGCTGGGCTTCGAGATAGACATCAACAAAATGCAAGTCACAATACCGACCGACAAGCTCGAGGACACCCTCCTCGAGTGCGAAAGGTGGGCCGCCCCCAGACAGGCATCCAGGAAAGACATCCAGAAGCTCGCTGGCCGCCTTCAGCACATAGCAAAATGTGTCACACCGGCCAGACGATTTATGGCAAGAATACATAAAGCACTTAGGCAAGCTCCATTTGATGGCAGATACAAAGTGCCAGATGAGCTCCGGGCTGACATCCGCTGGTTCCTGGAGTAAGTGAAACGCTCCTACGGCCTGGTCCTCCTCCCAAGCGACCCCAAGATCCCCTGGGTGATCGAATGTGATTCCTCACTTGACGGGGGCAGGGCATACTCACCCACAGAGTACTATGGACACCGGTACACCGACAGCCTCAGGACCAGTACAACAAACATTGCACACCTTGAGGCCATCAACCTCATGGTAGCCTTCAAGGCCCTCACCCCGCCACACCCCGACTGGTACCACATTATAATCAACACCGACAATGCTGCAAGCCAGCAGGTCCTGAACAGCAGTACAGGCCGCGACAAGACACTCACAGCATGAGCCCAGGAGATATGGCTCTTTGCCGCCACAAACTCCTGTGAGGTAGAGATATGCCACAAGCCCAGACGTGACCTGGTCCTGGCAGATGCACTGAGCAGGCGCGCCACAGACCGTAAAGCTTGGGCCATCGCAGCGACCCTCTGCAATGATCTAACAATATCTGAGATTCCCGTAAATTTTGACAATGTACTCACCGCAGGCTTGTAAGTAACCTGGGAAGATCACACATATTTGCTTCTGTCTTCCCAGGTTACACAGACGAACAACACAAATGAATCCTCCAGGTATACTTCGCAGGACTGACCGCGGGCAATGGAGCAACAAGTCGGTGCAGGCAAGACGGTAGAGCGACTTCATGGCCCAGCACAGCAACAACCCGCTTGCACCGACACAATATGACCTACTTGCCTACATAGTACATCTGAAAGAAAACCTCACGACACCAGGAGCTATCCTCAACTACCTGAGTGGGGCCAAGATGTGGGTCCAGCTGTTTGGAGGTGACGTGACTGCATTTAGCACTTACCCCATTGCTCTGATGAAGCGAGGCGTACAACGACTAACACCCCACACCTCATGACAGGCTCCGCCCCTTACCCCGTCTGACCTCCGCCAGGTAGTCCAATATCTCTGCACGGCAGGCCCCACGGCACGAGTACTGAAGGCAGCAATCCTGATAGGGTATAACACCCTCCTCCGCTAAGGGAACCTCACCCACACAGGAACTTCCACCGACCCAGGTGGTGCCCTACAAATGCAAGACGTCATACCCTCACCGACTGGTCTCAACATCACTGTACGCTCCACCAAGGTGGAGGGCAGGCCAGGCATACAGGGTGCTAGTTCCGGCCATCCTGGTTCCCCTTGCTGCCCTCTGGCAGCCTGGGAAGCGTACGTCGCCTACCAACCGCCGTTCCTCGTGGTGGGTGGTGGTGGGTGGTGGTGGGTGGGGCCCCCCTCCTGACAGCAGCCCTCCTGGTAGCACTCAGGATGGCACTAGCTGCCTCTGGTAACACCCATGCTGCTTACTACATGTTTCACAGCCTCAGGAGAGGGGGAGCACAAGTGTGTACCGCATCTGGCACATGCCTTGAGGAAATCATGGAGCTGGGGACGTGGTCCTCAGCCTCTGTCCACACATACCTACAGAGGAGACAGATCACCACCGGACCACGAGCCCTCTCCACCCTACTTGGTTAAGGGCTCAAATCCGGCCCAGTACCACCATCACTGGGATCGACAACCCCTAGGGACGAATGAACAACAAACACACCGACTAGCACCCATAACCATAATGCCTAATCTACTGTAACGACCTGAAAAATGAAATAAAAACCACCATATGGTAACTCTGTCTCCACCCTTAGTGAATTTTGCATGTTAACGTAACATGGCTAATTCGCGGGGCGGAGGCAGGCCAGCCCGACTGAAGCGATCCGACCCCACACACATCCAGGGGAAAAGAACACCCATACCCACAGCGTTGATGGCACCAACTAGCGTAAAGGTGGAACCCCCTCCACCCGGTTACCGGAGGAGCCAGACCCGCCTCCCGCCAAAAATACCATGTGACCAAATTCGGATCCAAACCGCCTCCACAACCACACAACTCCTCCAGCCGCTGACTGGACAACTTCACCACCTAACTTCACCCACCCACCCACACCTCAAACAAACAAATAACAGGAAGGGTTAAGGGCTCGAATCCGGCCCAGTACCACCATCACTGGGATCGACAACCCCTAGGGACGAATGAACAACAAACACACCCATAACCATAATGCCTAATCTACTGTAATGACCTGAAAAATGAAATAAAAACCATTGTATGGTAACTCTATCTCCGCCCTTAGTGAATTACCAATAATAGAGATTTATTAGCAAATCATGGCAAATTAATCTTAGTTCTTGCAATTAAGAAAATGTTTACAAACATTGATACAGTTAAAGAAATCTTGTCTTTTAAAATGCTTGGTGAATTTGCGAGTAGGAGTAGTTAATGTTATAACCTAATTTTCATTTAGTAGATTAATGGAAAAGATATTAATGAATTAGTATTGACAGCAAACATTGTTTATAGGGAGAGTGCTTTGCAGATTGTCCTGTTATTGAAGATTGCTTTAATATATCAATTAATGCCTTTTGCCTAAATCCAGGTTATTTTTGTACACAAATATATACATCCATGCTATTAGGCGGGAATATAAATGAAACGAATCTGAATTGATCTACAACATTTTGGTCTTATTACAAATATGGACCCGTATGCTTTAAAATACAGATGTGGAGAGTTATGTAATGTATAAGCACTTATACGCATATTATTACATATATGTAATGTGTCTGCTTCTTTCTAGACCTATGCTACTAACCTGCTAACCCGAGAGGATGTTGAAGTTTCAGTGACCTGGAAACCAATTGTCCATGCTTTTTGCCATCAATTACCTAACCACACGCCTCCAACAACTGCCCGGTTCCCCTCCACGCAAGTTTTCACTGATATTTCCTTTAATAAGCCATCGGTAGATCTTTGGTGACCAGCCAAAGTGTAAGACTCTCCAAATTAATTACGTATTGTCTTCCTATTCTGATAATTTGATTTTAAAGTAAATCCTCTACAACATGAACAGATCTGATAATAAACTAATGTAAAGGAATAATATATTCGTCCTAGTGTATTTGATAGTATGAAAGATTTCTTAGATATTGACATTTCATTTCATATTTGGAAGAATGTATTTCCTTGGTTTGTAATTTACCATTTTGAGTCGTTGTTGCTGAACCATTAAACAAAAAGAAACATCAATAAATTTGAACCAAATAGATTTGGATGCGCAAACATTTTCCAGTTGCAGTAAATGACCATCCAGCGTTTTCAACATTTTTACAGTTGTACAAAGCTTCATACTTTTCCAAACCCTCCCCCTCTCTCTCAAAGTAGTATACAGCAACATTTTACTACAGAACATAACATACAAGAATATGAACATAAGCCGTGTTTACACGGGCGAGTTAAGTCACTTCATATAAATCGCCTTGCCTAGTTCGCCTCACATTCGCCGTGTAAACGCGACTCTGAGGCGGATTAGGGCTGATTCGCTTCATATGATTCACTTTATGTAAACCACCTTGCCAGGTGGTTTATATGAAGCGATTCAGCTGGTTCCCGGGCGGCGATAGTGTAAAATAGCGGTGCTCGCCGGCTACAAGCTCAGCTGTAACTATCGCTGGTGCCCAGCAGTGTTAGCGACCGATTAGGCCGAAATCTATTGAATGCGATCATATTTAACAGAATTACATACTCAAATAATGAAATTTAATTAAATTAACCTTAAATTCCAAGCGATATTAACGTAGCAGCTACATCGGTGTCGAATCGACGAGTGTAAACTAAACAAATAGCTCGCCGGCTACAGGCGGAACACTAAGGCTGCTGGTTCCCGGCGCCGAAACACTTTCAAACTCGCTCCGTGTAAACGCGCCACTACATCGCTTCATATAAATCGATTTGCCTAATTCGCTTCACAATTGCCCGTGTAAACACGGCTATAAATATCGACATTTTATTGAATGGTAGAAGTTGTACTTGACTGACATCCCCCTACCCCCGTCATATACTTTGTACGACCATGAAAATGTTGAAATCTTTGGATGGTCCATAAGCATTTCATGCATTTAAACAAATATATCTAACCAAATCTCTTTTAAGTAAAATGACAGAATATTTAGACAGACTAAAAAAACTGATGAAACAATTATCAATACAATATTGTGAAGATGAACATTTTTTCATATAATTAAAATGAGAATAATGAGAGCTTTATCGTTGGTACATTTTTTTATCACATGATAAAGAGGATGATTATGATGCTATTGGCATTGATACAAGTGATGAATGGTTGGGTTTTATGTCCTGGCAACATATTAGGACAAGTAGCGACTTGTGACAGCATGTATTCATGGCAACTTTATAGTGCTGCCCCACTGGGAAATTAGGCTGCCAGGACCTTGACTTGATATCCCACCCAGTAACATTATCCTGATACAGAGCTAACTAGTCATTGTCCTATCCTAGTAATGACGAGTGGCATGCTAGGTAGTGACAAGTATCAAGTTTTTGAACCCCCTACACTGGATACCAATGCTCTTACCGATTCAACCAGACGAGATGGCCGTCTCCCGTGTTGGTAGACCATGGGATCGTGGGTTCAAACGCTGGTCGAGTCAAACCAATGACTTACAAATTGATACTTGTCGCTTCCTAGCCAGGCGCTCGGCATTATTAGGATAGGGCAAGGACTGGTTTGCTCAGTGTCAGGATAATGTGACTGAGTGGGATATCAGGTCATGGTGCTTGTCACCTGGCCTCCCAGTGGGGCAGCACTATAAAGTCATCATGAGTGTGCACTGTCACAAGTCGGTACATATCCTGATATGACCTTAGATGTTGCTAGGACGTAAAACAACAACAAACAAACAAAAATCTTGCCGATTCTGACACCATCTCTGGTAGATAGATACTCTTCCAAAGACGCCGAATACACATCGTTTTCGAATCCATGCATTATACATCACATTGTAATGACCGACCTATAATCTATTTATTCTACAAATTGCAAATATTTGGACTAGGCAACCTTAAATAAACTTCTTACCTCCACGTAGTTGTTCGCCTAATAACTACATTAAAGTTGCATAGTCCGATGGTTTTGAGTTTCTGTCATTTTCTGAGATAAATCTATTAGCTTGATCGTTATAATTTACCTTAACCTAGTTTGAAGTATCGTTTATTTTAAATGGCTAACTTTTTTTGATATATGAGGTGCAAACATGCCAAATTAATGTTGGCAAGCATGTCAAAACTCTGACACCATACTGTTCTATAGTAACAGGTTCTACTAAATTGTCTCAGTAATCTATGTGGTGACAAATGTTTAATAAGTTAGATATGTAGAATCAAATCTAGATAATTGTTTTGGTTTTGAAAATTTCATGTTTTCATCGGACTATGCAGCTTTAAATATGAAGGAAAAACAAAGTCAATCTCACCGCAAATGCTCTATGATGGACTTCTTAAAAAAGTATCTTCCCTGAAAACCTGCAAAATACAATACCCAAAGCAGAAGCTGGAGAAAGCATAGAAACATTACCTAATTAGCAGCGCATGATGTATATATGTCACATCTAAGAAAGTATGAATACATGTTATAATACAAATTACCTTCAGATTATCATAGCTATTCAATCACAGGTGACTGGTGCGTACCAATATATTTTAAAGCTGCACACTCCGATCCTATGGCATTTCTGCCATGTATCTTTTTAGATAACTATATTAGGTTGCCTATTTTAATCTACTTTACTATAATTTTAAGTAATTTAAATTTTTAAAGGATAACTTTGGAGACATTTCAAGTAAAACATTCTAAATTGACTTATTATTCTTTCTTTTTTTTTTGGTCCATTAGTTGTTTAAGCAGGGGAAATTTCAGTCATAGACGACTGGTCTTCCTCATTCCACTGCTGGTCGATAGAAAGCCCAAGCCTACACTTTTACCGACCCAAGGGATTTTTAACCTCCCACACCACATAGACATGGTATGAGAGCAACCGGCCTTTGATTACACTGTAAGTTATACACAGCGGTGGTAATCAAAATTGGCAGAGCTGGGGGCACGGGGAATCGAACCGCCGACCCTCAGATTAGGAGTTTGACCTAGAAAAAAGTCAGACGCTCTAACCACTCCGCCACAGAGTTTTCTGCAGCAATACATAATTAATGAGTGCAACATCTAAATTGGTTACATAGAATTAAATTAATGTGTGTGCTTTGGCTTAGAAAATATGATGCTTTCATCGGACTATGCATCTTTAATTAGACTTATTACTAATACTAACCCCCCCCTCCCCCAAACAATTTAATCTGTGCAAAAGATACATAAATATGTGATAATGTCTGAACAATAAATTAGTCAAATAATATTTGAGTACACTGCTATCTCTGAGGACTTCTAGCCTGGTCCCCTGGCATTCATTTGCTCAAGGCCCTGTCACATTACGGCGTATGGCGGGAGCGTATTGAAAACCTACGTATGTCCTGCGCGTGCCGGCCTATCATGACCTTTGGTGACCTCTCGGGTGGTTTTGAGCGTATGTGGAACCTATGGGGAGTGTACTGTGACATTCTTTGACGGTTTTGATTGGCATGAGGAGTGTATGATTATTTTAGGAGCGTATATACCGAGAACATAGGTCGGGCATACGCCGCCATACGCTACTCATATGCTTTGCATAGGCAACTCGTAGGTTCTGCGTATGCTGCATATGCCAGAGATATGCCCGTGACGCAAGTTGAGTGTATGAGTAGCGTATGGTGGCATACCCCCAGCATACGAGGAGCGTATGCCGGCGTATGAGTAGCGTATGGACCATACGCCCCCATAGTTCGAGATTTTTTAGCATGCACAAACAAATTTGGACGGACGGATGGGAGAAAGCGTATGGCGGCATACAGCGGCATAGGCCGGCATATGCCGGCATATGCGGAGCGTATGTGTAGTGTATGGCGGCATATGACGGCGTATGCCAACGTATATGACGTAACGGGCCTACTTCGCTGTCCGCTCCCCCAAAAAACCCTAATGTGATAGCCCCTTCAGGCATCACTCAGTTTCCAACCTGGTCCCCTAGCCTTTATACCGGAAACAAGTTTAAACGGGCTGAAAGGAGTTCAACCGTGGCTGGTTGGGTCGCACCGTGGCTAGTTGGGTCGCTCCATTTAGCGCTGAATATGCTTATGCATAGCATAAGCATATTCACGGCTAAACGGTGCGACCCAACCAGCTATGATTGAACTTGTTTGAGCTCGTTTAAACTTGTTTCCGGTACAAAGGCTAGGGGACCAGCTTGGAAAGTGAGTGATAATAGATGAAAACCCCTGTGCCTCTGCCCATGCAAATGAATGCCAGGGGACCAGGCTAGACCTCCACAGAGCTAGCAGTGTAGTCAAATATTATTTGTCTAGTTTATTTCGTTTATTTTTCAGACATTATCACATATTTATGTATCTTTTGCACAGATTAAATTGTTTGAAGTATATTTGAAATTGATCTACATTGATTTCTGTTTAAATCACACAATATCACTACTTAATGAATGGGAAACTCATCCTGCAAGGGTATGCTCGACATTACTCAGTGGGAACGCATTTTTCGTCGTTTCGTCGCTGTGGACCCTTCTCATGCATAGAGCACAACCAAAATCCAGCAAACGGAAACGGAAATAGATCATCAAACTTCGCTACGCAGCAAAGAGGTTTGATGACAGCCATTGGTTAATAATATAGTCGAGAACAAAACAAATGCCCGCTGCCATTGATTTACCGATACGCGCAGTGCAAAACTTCAATTTTATTCAAAATTAATAGAAATAAAGAAAAATTTCGGATAAACATGGATGCACAAATGCTATATTATATGACAACTGTATTCGATTATCACAACTGCGACTCGGGTCACCCGAGTTGCTAGAATTTCAAATCGAACACCGCGAGTGGAGTAAACAAAAAATACAGGCACAATCATAAAACACTTTAGATCCTATTTTGCTGTAGCTATATCGGTTGTTTAATCGAATACGGCCACTTATACCCCAATCACACGAGGCCTGCGTTCGCTAACGATCGATTCGCGACGTCAAAACTGCCTCCTTGCGCCCTCCCTACCCCCTGATTGAGTGCTGTCGGCGTGAGGACGCCAACCTCCCGGCGTCCATTTCGCGAATTTTGGACGCAAGGAGGTTGCTGCTGCTGCACGTGCAACCTCCTTACGCCCTGTTCCGGCGGCGCCATTCAAAATGGTTGGCGCCCTGGCGCCGCCCTGGCGCCACCCTGGCGCCGTCTTGGGTTGGTGGTAACACATGCGATGCTGCAGTCACAATGTGGTCGGCGCCGACATCGCGCCGACATCACGCCGACATCGCGCCGACATCGTGCCGACATCGCGCCGACATCGCGCCGACATCACGCCTAAAACGTGTTTGAATCAATGTATCCAATGGAACGCTGGGTGGTTGGGGTCCTTGTGGGCGTAGGGAGGTTGGCGGCGAACGCTGTCTCTCGTGTGACTGGGGTATAAGGAGGGTGGGTCCTAAGCATTAGTTATTCATATTATTAGAATATGACTAGGTAGGCCTATGTGTTAGCTAATGCACTGATATAAACAGGTTCATAATCACCATGCATAATGGGATTCAAGGAAATTGGCTTTGATAACAATCTGATATTGAACTGCTCCAGCTTGATATCACTTGATTATTATTTTTGTTATGACTGTGTATATATATATATTAAAGTGTATTCAAATGTAATGCAAATTGATCAAAATGGCGGCAGTGTGAAAACTGGCATTTGATAAATCCAATATTGAGTTTGCATTCTGAAGTCTATTTTACAGAGTTCGAGTCCAATAATGAGCCTCTGGAATACATATGAAACCCAGCTATTTTTCTTCGGTCGATTATCATTCCAGAAGCTTTCGAACCTTGACGCAAATTTCCACTTTGATTTAAAGCACAGTGTAAAATGACCTAACTTGGCCTAGCATATGAAAAACGGCACCAAATTTGAAGTAGTTATATTTGCACACTTGCTTTCCAAAATGCCAGGCCAACTATAAAAAAAAAAACCACATCACCCTAACATCTATGAATCATGCAGATGCTCACTGAATCCCGGCAGGTGGCAGCTGCAAACACATTACGTTACTGAGATATCGCACTGTCCCAGATTAGCCCACATTCCATATTACAATCATGACTTCCCCATATTGCTTGGTACTTGTCAGACAATGTATCACGGCCGCGTTCACGCTCCGTCTCGGAGGCACCTCGGCGACGGGCCTGAAGTCATGCTAGTCTGAACGGCAAAGGCAGTTTGTTGTCTCGAAAATGGCCACCCCCATAGGCGGTGGCCATTTGCAATGGAAAAGCTGCGCTGTGATTGGCTGAAAACACTGGACATGGCGGCCATTTTTGGGGCACTTTTTGTCTCCTAACTGAAAAGGAGGCATCGCCGAGACGTCGCCGAGACGCACCCTGAATGCAAATAGGCCAAAAAGCATCGCCGAGGCACCTCCGAGACGGACCCTGAACGCGGTCCAGGGCTTCCTCTTCCTTTCACTGTTTGGTAATTGCCAGGGAAGTAGGTGGGGCGATCAGAAAATATTTTATGATCTCCACAACCACCGTGAATATATATTTATTTGTACATATATATATGTGTATATATGTACATTTATTTATATATATATATATATTCATATATATGTATATATATATATATATATATATATATACATTTTACCTCGGTATAAAGCCTCAGGCTAGCCGCAGGCTAGGGAGAAGGAAGCACATCCGGGTCCAGCAATTAGCATAAACAACTCACGACGGAAGGACGTTCGTTGAGTTGCTCCGGCAAAATTTGTCTACTACAAGCTGATTAACTGTAAGTAGTAATGAAAACTTTGGTTTAGCTTGTTTATGATGCATTATAGCATCTAGATATGAAAGTTCAGAACTTTCTGAAGTCCATTTTGGACAAGATTAGTGTTTTTATAAATACAGATAGAACAAAGCATTGCTCGTCTACGAATCGAAACCGTGGTTCTATCGACACCCGTTTACATACAGGTAGGGATGTTGGCACTGTCACATCTCCTGTGGAGATTCCCTCGTATCCTAATAGAGGGTGTTGCTGGGGATGATCCTGGGTTTCTTTAATAGACTCCCCTTTTGTGAGGCGTACCTCCGAGTTTCGTAGCATTTTCTCCAACTTGCTGGCGCAGAATGCCGCAGGAGGGAGAAGTGTACGGGACAGAGAGTGTGGGAGGTCCCAGAGGCCTACCCCTCGTATGGTTGGTTTCGATACCACAAAACTACGACAATACACTTAGCTTATCATGCCTGTACTGAAAACGGTGTAAATACGTTACTCAATACCACATAAATCCTCAACCCGGGGTAACCCGGCGTCACTTTGGTGTTCACATCCCGGTTTTACAGTAATCTTTGTTTGGTTACATAATACCGATGGCTACGAAGCGAAACAAGCCGCCGCCCGCTGTAGCGGAGGGGCACGCGCCCACCGGCTATGACTCGTCACCTGGGTTGACGGCTCCCCCGTCCCCGCAGCCCGGTGCAGACATGCCGTCTGACCACGACAGTGATGACGGGGCCACTTATCCGGTAGACCTAGACGCCCGGATAAGCCAGATGGTGGAGTTTAAATTCCAACAACTCCAGCCGAAAGTACACGGGGCTACAAGTCGCCATCTCCCTGTCCTGGATTCGGACTGGGAGGATGTGTCGGGCTTTGAGGAGACGGACTCGGCCATTGAAGTTCCTGGTCCGAAAGGGAAACAAAAGAAAAGAAAGAGAGCTGTTAGCTCGTCCGGTGACGAGTTCACCAAAGCCAGTAAGGCTAAGAGGGTCAAGAAGACCAAAAAGAAGAGCAAGAAGAAGAAGAAACATTCTTCGGCTGACTCTTCCTCAGACTCGTCTTCTACCGAGTCAGACTCTGAGACTGAGACAGCAGGCCTTTACGCAAAAATCGGCGGGAAAGTCCGCAAAAAGTTCCCAAAACAAAAAGCCAAAAAAGTTAAGACCACAACGATGATGCGTGAGACAATTAAAGGCCATTTTAATACCTTTAAACTGGCCTGGCAGAAGTCATCACTAAGTTGACAGAACAAATCTCAGGAATCAAAGGAATTCCCAACACCGTAGTGAAGGAGATGGATTCGGGAGTCCATCTCAGTGACGACAGGCGGAGATTTGAGAACGTGCTGTTCACTGTTCACAAAGCGGTGTTAGGCGCGCTAACATCTGTCGCACCTATCGCTAATAGGATGGAGACGGAGAATAAATTCTCTTCCCAGGCTCGCTCGATGGATAAAAACATCGCATTATTGATAGCAGCAAGCAACTTCCTCAGCTACAGACATTACGAGAACGTCTTCAAGGCTGTCACTACCGATGCCGGTAAAGGGGCTGTCACATTAGGGTTTTTTGCAGGAGCGTATGGCGGCGTAAGCGCGTTACGTCATATACGTCGGCATATGCTGTATACGCTACTCATACGCTACGCATACGCTACTCATACGCTACTCATACACCGCCAGATGCCGCCAGATGCCGGCGTATGTGAAGCGTATGAGGCATACGCCGCCATACGCTTTCATAAATCCGTCCGTCCAAATTTGTTTGTGCATGCTAAAAAAAAAAGACCTATGAGGGCATATGGCCCATACTGTCAAAAAATGTCACAGCACGCTCCCATACGCTCCCATACGCTCCTCATACGCTCCTCGTACGCTCCTCGTAGGTTCCACATACGCTCAAAACCACCCGAAAGGTCACCAAATGTCATCATAGGCCGGCACGCGCAGGACCTACGTAGGTTTTCAATACGCTCCCGCCATACGCCGTAATGTGACAGGGCCTTAAGGAGGTAGCGAGGCCGAAGAAAGTGACAGACAATGGCTCCGAAACCAGTGAAGGGCAAGCCACTCGATAAAACGAAAATGTTTGGTGGCCACCTTCCTTATCTCTTTAAGGAGGTTGAGGCAGAAGCCAAGAGCGGGAAAAACATGGAAGGCAAGCGTAAACTGGACAACTCTTCCAGATTTTGCAGACCCTGGGGGGATTTTCGGAATGGCCAGGGATCAAGAGCAGGAAGGTCCGGCCCCTCCTATGGGTACCAACCAAGGGGCAGAGGATGAGGGACCGTCAGTCCTTTAGGTGGAACGACGGGAAGCTCCCGTTCCACAGGGAGTTCACACCCAAACAACCATTCCCATGCCCAGGGAACAAATAGACAATGCCACACAGACTCCGAAGCCAGTGGTAGCAGACATGGTAACGGAGGAAACCCAAACAGATGTAAGGAAATTTAATGCAGGCAACATTTCTACTCATTTTTCTGAATGGTGTAAAATTACTAACGATAGGGACATTTTGGAAATAGTTAGAGGAGTACAGATTCCATTTACAGAAATTCCAAAACAAACTCGAGTTCCTTTTCCTTATAAATTTGATGCAATAGAGAAAGAAGCATTAGAAAATCAAGTCTCACTTTTTGAAACAAAAGGTATAATAGAACAAGTCGATCACCCCCCTGGGGAATTTATTTCTAACATATTTTCCCGACCCAAACCAAATGGGGAGATCAGAATGATCCTAGATTTAACTAAATTAAATGAATTAGTTGAATACCAACATTTTAAGATGTTCTCGTTAGAAACTGCCAGGGATTTGGTTACACCAGAGGCCTGGATGGCCAGTGTCGATTTACAAGACGCTTATTATACAGTCCCTATTTGCACAGAACACAGAAAGTTCTTGAGATTTATTTGGAATAGTAAACTTTTCCAATTTACCTGTATGCCTAATGGTTTGGCTTGCGCCCCTCGCCTCTTCACTAAACTATTAAAGCCAGTTTTTTCGGCTATGGCTAGGAAGGGAATACTATGTTCCCTTACATAGATGACTCGTTCATTATGGCACAGTCATTTAAAGATTGTCAAAATGCAGTAACGGATCTTTGCCAATTACTGACAAAGATGGGGTTTTATATTCATCAAGACAAGTCGGTATTTAAACCGACGACCAAACTGAAATGTTTGGGGTTTATTGTTAATACAAAAACAATGACGGTTTCGCTTACGAAACAGAAACTCGAGAAGATTCTAGATACAGCGACCTGCTTGGTCGAGCTAACTAGGCCAAAGATAAGGCAGGTCGCCGTCCTAATCGGTATAATGATAGCGTATGCTCGTGCTATTCTATATGGTAAGGCACACATAAAATCTCTAGAGATAGATACAAATTTGGCTTTGGCACGCACTAAAGGGAACTTCAAACGAAAAATGTTTATTTCCGAAGAAGGAATACAGGATTATTACCTGGTGGTTTGAAAACATTCATGACTCTCCCAATCCCATTAGAATGGGAGAACCCAATAAGGTAGTCATCACCGACGCTTCGCTAGAAGGTTGGGGAGCACATCGAAACGATGTTGCGACAGGAGGGAGATGGTTACAAACTGAAATTTCTGACCATATTAATGCCCTAGAATTAAGAGCCATTTATTTGGGACTAGCAAGTCTAATCAGAGTGCCACAAAATCATGTTCGAATTCTAACAGATAATACAACGGCTATGGCGTATGTAAGAAACATGGGGGGGGACAAAGTCCAAACCATGCAACAACATAGCAAAAATAATTTGGGATTGGGCACAACGAAACCAAGTCTGGCTAACAGTAGCACATATTCCAGGTGTTCAAAATACCCTAGCTGACAAAAAGAGTAGACATTTCCATGATAATTTGGAATGGACCCTAAATACAGCGATTTTCGAAAATATATGTCAAAAATGGGGTTGACCCAATGTCGACTTATTTGCCTCCCGAAATAATTATAAAATACAAAAGTATGTCTTGTGGCACCCAGAACCAAATGCCTGGCAGGTAGATGCGTTTTCGTTAATCTGGGACAATGAATTCTACTACATTTTACCCCCATTCAGCATTATCAGCAGAGTGGCCGGAAAAATCAAGATAGACAAAGCTCACGCAATATTAACAGTCCCCGAATGGGACACACAACCTTGGCTACCGGGCATAATGGCAACAGCCAAAGACTGCCTACGATTCCGAAGATCCCCAGGAAATCTAACACACCAAGGCCCACTGACACGCCACGGAGACGTGTCAACGACACCTCTGCTAGCATTCCTTTTTTAAATAATTATTTGAAACAATTTGGCCTAGTCAAAATTACTCAACAAAGATTAGTTTCAAATGCATGGCGGAAAGGCACAGTTAAAATGTACACAACTTATTTAAGAAAGTGGGGCGTTCATTGCCTAATTCAAAAGGTCAACCCTATGAATCCTTCGATTTCTCAGGTGGCAAGGTTCTTACGTATGTTAGAAGATGAAGGTTTAGGGTTTGGGGCCATAAATGCAGCTAGATGTGCTTTGTCTATTATCCTACCCAGAATAAATGGCCAAACAGTAGGGAAACATCAAGTTATTCACTGGATTCTTAGGTCGATCTATGAATGGAACCCCCCCAAACCAAAATATAGTCGGTTTTGGGGCGTTTCCGTTGTATTTACACTGTTTAAACGATGGCCACATAACAAACACTTAGATGTTAAGAAGTTAGGATTTAAGGTAGCGACGCTCCTCTTACTAGTGACAGGCCAGCGAGGACAAACTATAGTTGCGCTGTCACTAGATGGCCTCGAAATAGATAAAGAAAGAGGCTACGTTTGATTTAACACAATTATTAAAGTCAAACCGCACAGGAGACCCTCTGTTTACGGTGAACGTAACAGGTTTCACAGAGGATCCAAAACTATGTGTAGTGTCAGCCATAATGGCGTATATATATCCAAGATGAAGGACTTAAGGACTTCAAGACAGCTTTTGGTGAGCTTTATTAAGCCACACAAGGGCATTTCGCGAGATACCCTCGCGTGGTGGACAATTACAATCTTGAAATTGGCTGGTGTCAAAACGGACAGATATGTGTCTCATTCGACGTGAGGTGCTATGGTTTCAAAAGCACGATTGCTAGGAATTTCGGTAAATCGGATCCTGGCACATGCAGGATGGAAAACCGCGAGGTCGTTTGCAAAACATTACAACAAACGACTAGAAAAGTCAAGCGGTATCGCCCGACGGTTACTCAAAGACTAAGAGTACATAGGTGAGAAACGATTTATTTTCCATTCTCATTGATACTGTCTAAATGTTATATGAGATGTGGTTACAGGATTTACAGATTATGTAACGAAGTAATACACAATAAAAAACAGGATAAAATGGTATTACGTAAAGTTCTCCCTAGCCTGCGGCTAGCCTGAGGCTTTATACCGAGGTAAAATAGATTAGTTAGACGAACCTTACCTGGGTATAGATGATGGATAACTGTTGTTTTCCCGAGGTATAAACCTCGGATAGATGTGGGTGAGGGCCCGCCCACCACACCCTTCCATGTCTATTCTGTTTGCTTGTACAAAGGAAACTTACAGTTCCATCATTATTGTTAGTTAGATCATTTTATCCTGAATAAGTAGGTACAAATTGCTGGACCCGGATGTGCTTCCTTCTCCCTCGCCCACTTCTATCCGAGGCTTATACCTCGGGAAAACAACAGTTATCCATCATCTATACCCAGGTAAGATTCGTCTAACTAATCTATATATATATGCAGTGACCATGCTTACCTGGAAGGCTTTGTTGTATCTTTGCTTTGCAATATATATATATATATATATATATATATATATATAATATGTCAATTAGCAAAGGCTTGTGTCAATATTAACGGCTGGAAGGCCAGTGCTCAGTCGCTGACAAATGGTATATCATAATTCATATATCGCCCATTGCCGATTTTCGCAGCGTCCCACCGGAATGTTACAGCTTTGTGATTGATGTTCCTAATCAACACGAACACTAGTGACAGGGATGTGGCAGCTCTAATACCTATATTGGAGAGTGACAGTCTATTTGTAAACAAGTTTGGCAGCTGTGAGAGTATCTGAATGATTTATATATATTCCTGTATGTGTAATACACTGTTGATTGTGACTTAGGGATAGGTCAGATGTAACTGGTCAACCAGAAATAACCGTAAAATGACAAAAACATTTAATTCACAAAGATAATAGGGTACTTACTGCTTTCACGGATCTCAGTGGTGTTCAAAGTGCATAAATAGGAAATATATTAGTATTTGTATCCAGAACACTTACAAATAGTCCTTATAAAGAAGGCAGGGTCCGTACATATGTGAAGATATGGAATTCAAGGTTATTTAAAAGCTTTTCAAGGCTGATTTCTTTTATAGGAATTCATGACTATTTTCATTTGGATTTTTAGGGAAAAAAAAAAATAGCGAATGGTGATTTTGCACTAATTTAGATCAGTGGGGAGAGTTAAATGGAATTCCAGGCTTTTCAAGACTAATTGTGCATGTTATTCGTACCATGGGTAATTTACGGGGTGGAGAGTCGCCCAAACAATATGACGCTGGTGGTGCTGCCTCGCCTCAAACCCCTGAACTGACCTGACGGCTGCCGCACATGCCATCTGGCGGATTACCCGGAGTAACTCTACCCACCGCCTCCAGGGCCTACTGACCCGACCAGACTTTGAATTTCCTGCCAAAACGGTCACGCGAACAACCTCCTCCAGGTTCGAACCATTACAACCGTTCCTGCTGCCATCAACGGAACACTGATCTAACTTCCCCCACCCACCCACACCGCTGATGAAACAGGTAACGGGTAGGGTTGAGGGTGCGAGTCCCACCCGCCAATTGACCTGTGAATGAAAAAACTGACATTTGACCTCATATAACATTGTAGATTTGAACGTACTGATTGATAATTGACCTGAACTAACCATTTAGATTGAACGTACTGATCCTCTCTGTTCCTGAATAAAGACCAACCATCATGTCTCCACCTTCGTAAATTTCCCACAATAGGTTAAAATGTCAGGATTTTCAAGACCTTGAAATGGGGCAAATAGAGTTCAAGACTTTACTAGACTTTCCAGGCCCCGTGCGGACCCTGGAAATGAGTACACAACTACTTTGAATACAGTTATACAGCTTTAGCATCGATGTTGGAATATGCATCATGTCGCTTTCTGGCATGTAGCACAGAACTCCTCTATTCCGGTGGGGGCGCTGTGAAAGCCACAATACTTAGACTACTAGCGCCCCTTATGATTGAATGTGAGAGTTAGTCTATGGATATATTCAGGTAATTTGTAATAATATGGTCTCAATGAAACACACTTAACCTGAATTTATCAGATAGAGCTAAGTTTTAAAAGTCACATCGATGTGTATAAATATTGATGTGTGAAAAATTCCAGTGCGCGAGTGACAATATTTGTGCCACTGGTGAAGGTTTGGGCCAGTGGTGGTGCCACCTCTCCAGTGGGTGGGTTACCCATAGATTAGTACATGGCACAGCAGTGGCTAATACTAATAATAATATATATATATAAGTAACATCCCTTACGCGCCTTTATACTCGCATACTTCTTATACATCACATATATATATATATATACATATGGAGAGAGAAAGAGGGAGAGAGAGTGAGAACTGTACACACATCATGTGGCTTTTCAAACTTAGCTCTATCTTCACTCACCCAAGTAGGGCGGCTAAACGGCTAGAGTTCTCACTTTCTATACGTGATGTCATGTACAAAATTGACACTTGCCTGGAGCTTGGCCTCAAGCCCCAGTGACACCTACCCGGACGAGCCCCGGATTTTGACCCGGACCACCCCCGGACCAGTCACCCGGACTGTCCCGGACCGGCCCCGGATAAAATGGCTGTTTTCGTCGTTTTTTTGCCTCGCAGTCACACCTACCCGGTCGGTGCGATCTTGGGGTGGTCCGGGGGTGGTCCAGGTAGTCCGGGGGTGAACCGGGGCCTGTCCGGGCTGTCCGGGGGTCGTCCGGGACAGTTTCGCTAGTACTACTACTACTACTATCATGCCGGATCGAACCCGGATGCCCCGGACCTCCTCGGATGTTTTAAACATTTTAAAACATCCGGGCGGACCCAGGAGCAGCCACGGATCACCCCGGATGACGCCGGATCACCACGGACGAGCCACGGACGAGCCACGGACCACCCCGGATCGCCACGGACCACCCCGGATGACGGTCCGGGGCTCGTCCGGCCTCTGATCCGGGTAGGTGTGACTGGGGCTTTACTAGGATAGCACAACAACTGGTTGGCTCAGTATTAATAATGTGACTATGAGTGGGATGTCGAGTGGTGTGGTATCCCAATGGTGTACATCACGATAGTTAACATGAGTGTGTTCTGTCATAACTCGGTATCCACCCTGTTGTTACCTTTAATACCCCAGTCACATGAGAGCCAGCGTTCGCTGCCAACCTCCTTAGGCCCAAAAGGTCGCCAACTTCCCAGCGTCCCATTTGATACATTGATTCAATTACTTGGTCGGCGCCCTGGCGCCAGATCGGCGCCAGATCAGCGCCAGATCGGCCCCAGGGCGGCGCCGGCTGTCACTATATCAGGGCCGGGGCGGCACCAGGGCAGCATCAGGGCGGTGCCAGGGCGGCGCCAGGGCGGCGCCATAGTGCCTACCAAAAAAAAAAAGAAATCAGCGCGGCATTGCATATTTTGGCGCCGCCAGATCGGCGCCAGATCGGCATCATATTGGCGCCAGATCGCCGCCAGATCGCCGGCAACTCGCCAACCCAGGGCGGTGCCAGGGTGGTGCCAGGGCAGCGCGAGGGCAGCGCCAGGGCGCCAACCATTTTGAATGGCGCCGCCGGAACAGGGCGCAAGGAGGTTGCACGTGCAGCAGCAGCAACCTCCTTGTGTCCAAATTCCTGAAATGGACGCCGGGAGGTTGGCGTCCTTGTGGCGACAGCACTCAATCAGGGCCTAAGGAGGGTGCAAGGAGGATGTTTTGACGTCGCGAATCGATCGTTAGCGAACGCAGGCCTCGTGTGACTGGGGTATAAGACAACTATCTCACATAATCTCCTAACCATTAAATTAATTGAATAAATGCACTCCGACGCAGCTGCTCAAACTAACATGAAAGACAGGCAGTGAACATAGAGCAACCCTATGCAGAAAACCAGCATCTAGGAGTTAAAAAGTATTCTTTAATCAATTATTGATTCAATCTTAAAGATACATAATCCAATGAAAGCATAGCATTGTTTAAACCAAAACCACTTACCTATATTTGATCCTACGTATCCAACTTAGATACCGGTGCATTCATTAAACATTTCTTGCAGTTTGGTGCTCCTATGATATGCTGCTCTGGTCAAAAACGGGTAAACAAATCCCGCGTTCAGCATTTCGGTGTGCACACCACAATTACGTTCACATAGTTTCACTTCAAATATCTCCAAAGTTAACCCTTCAAAATAAAGGTTCGTTCGGTCTGAAATATAGTAATTATAATGGTCAGCCTAATATATGTATTTAAGAAAACATGAGAGAAATTTAAAATCATATATTGATGCAACTTTACCGAAATATTTATATACTGATAAAATTATAATATAATGAACATTCTAATATATACTGATAGATATAGCAGCCCTCCTCCTTCCATTGAATCTCAAAGAATTTTGAAAAATTATTATTACGAAAACAGCATGACAATGTCAGGTTTTAATCCCAATAGTAGTTTTCATTTCATATAATTCGTATGACACACTTATGTCATAATCATAATTATTTGTTATGTTCACTACATCAGACCAAACTATAACAGCGTTCTCTACGATTTTGGTCAACATAATAGCTTTGGTGGGTACACATTCCAATAGTTCTGTCTTTGATCTCACATAACCCTATTCTTTGTCTGGAAGGTAAATAAGGTATGGGAAAGATGCATTATTCTAAGAACGCTTTTTATGTTTTTCTTACACGCTTAAAGCTGCATAATCCAACGAAAACATCAAATTTTCTAACACAAACTCTTACCTAGATTTGATCCTACATATCGAACTTAAGATACTGGTGCATATATCAGGCATGTATTGTTGCATAACAGGAAGACTAAGTACATTTTATAGAACCTATCACTGGTGAAGCCTTTCGTGTTCAGCATTTCGATGTGCACACCGAAATGAATTTGACTTGTTTACATGTCAAATACTTTCAAAGTTAGCCCTTTAAAATACTTGAGAGTAAAAAGTAAAGTCGATTATAATGATTATTATGACTATGGCAAAACATCAAAACCATCCGATTATGAAACTTGAATTATGTTTTCTTTGCAATGGGATGGTGATTTCGAACCCTCGTCACTGACCAGTGATGCAAGTAGATGTGACCACTCATGGGAAATGGTGCACCTGGGGAGGTGAGTGCAACTAACTACACTTGTCCTCCTGGAAGTCTGACACATTCAAGTACAAACATCCAGGTAGTTTTTCCATTAAAGCTGCATAGTCCGATGAACTATCAAATTTTCAAAAGCAAACCAATTATCGAGATTTGATTTTACATATCTAACTTAGATACAGAAGCACTTATTAAGCATTTGTTTCTGCGTAGAAGGCAATACTGAGTCAATTTAACAGAACCTGTTACTGCAGAAGTCTATGGTGTCAGAGTTTTGGCAAGCTTGCCCAAACTAATTTTCCATGTTTTCACTCAAAATATCTAAAATGTTTACCATTTATAATAAAAGTAACTTTGAACTAATGCAAAGTAGATACTCATGATCGATCGATCTAATATAATTATCTCAGAAAAAATACAGAAATTCTAAACCATCGGACTATACAACTTTAAATACACAACACAGGTTGAACAACACACATTCAACGTCTTTATTATTATGATAGTATGGACCTTCCACATTCAGTGATTTTTCTTCTAAATATCTCCAATTGTTACTGTTTTACGACATACTCAAAATAGTGGTTGCCTATTCAAAATACTGTTGGACATTAAATTTAACCCATGCTTTTCTCAATAGCAGGATTGCCACACAGAGGAACCCTTTCCCTCGGTGGGTCACATATTTCAGTACAATTCCAGTGAGGACCTTATCATTCTGTGTGAGTCTTCCCCAGCCTACATCACTCTACCAGATCATTTCACTGAGGTGGGCCATTATGGCGGACACCATTAATAAGCCACAGTTTGATCACAGAGCCCCCTCCCACCTCACCCTGACCTAGATTCGGTCATACAAAAAATCCCAGAGAATAGGCTTAGAAAATACAAACCTCCATATATCCCATCATGATATTTGTGATTGTACACAATTTCTGGATGGATGGAGTTCATGCAAGTATTTGTCATGTACGAAATAATTTCAAATTCACAGTAATTGGTGATTCTCCTTTTGACTCATGCTGCAGGAATAATCGACTAATCAATTTACTTTGCTTCTCGTGTCAAGAGACCATTTCCCTCTCCACGGAACATGCGCAGTGAGATGCTGCCGATATTAGTTCTTGCCACTGCCATCTCAGGGTGGATTGGTGGCGGAAATCCATTATAAGACCTTTTTCCATGGAGCATGTTGCACAGTGTGTCCTTACCATTGCCATCAGAGGGCAGGTTGGTGGTGGAAGTGGAAATCATCTATAAGATCCTTTCTAGAGAGCATGCTGAATAGTGAGCTGCTACCCACATTAGTTCATCCATCGCCATTAGAGGGTGTGTTGGTGGTGGAAATCCTATATTAAAGAATGAGAATTGGGAGACAAGAAGCCCGATAAAAAATTAGGTCAATCTTAAATAGATCACAAAATGGCACCCTCCAGGGAAAATAGGTAAATTGAGACGATAACTTGAAGGGAATAAATTGTTGCATTGAGAAATATTGAATGTGTTGGTATAGGCCTACTTGTAATACTATAAGCCTAATATCGAATAAAGCATTCTAGCATGTTCCCAGTCTGATCCTTACACAAAAATTGCAGAACATTCTGGTATACTAGACTGATTCTCGTCTGCTATTTATCTGAATTTGGGTGCACAATCGTCACAATGCTAAAATGGTGGTTGATAAAGCCAGACTGGATGGCCAAATGAGTTAAAGTGAATTCTTGTTACTACCTAGCCGAGCACTCAATGCTACAAGGATAAAGCAAGAAGCAGTGAAATGAGGAAGACCACTTTTCCACAATTTCAATTTCCCCATCTCAGTTAATGAATGTAATAATTTAATAAATAAATAAATAAATGCCGGACCCTGTAACAAGCAGCATCTAAAAACCAAGTTATTACTGCTCATCTACTTTCCTTGTTGGAGGTCGCGGGTTCGATCTAGGCTGAGTCAAACCGAAACTTCAAAATGCCACTTCTCTGGTGCTTGGTATTGCAAAGATAGATGGTTGGTTTAGCATCAGGATTTTATGACTGAGTGGGATATATCACGTCACAGTGGCAGCAACACTGGACATCACTTTAAAGCCACCATTAGTACAAGGAGTCACAAAGTGGCATCCATCAAAACATGATCCTATATGTTACAAGGTTGAAAGGTCCCATATGGACTTAGTAGCGTTGCAAAATTGCACGAGTCAAAATTCGATTAATAACCTATCTAAATACACAAATACTAAGTGTGAGGCTGCCTGAACCTCTGAAGGCGGTCTGTTCCATAAGCGAATGGAGGGAGAGAGATAGATAATTGATAACAGACCCTAATTGGTAGAGAGAGATAACTGATAACTGATAACAGACCCTAACGGGGTTCCCACAATTTCATGAGTTGATAGATGGCGCTGAGGTGCAATTAGGGCCTCTCTATAAGCATGTTGATTGTTGTTATTTACATCATAGATTTCTTGCACATGTGCATTGCCTGGTTGGTAGAAGTACCTAGTAACAAAGACAATGTATGACAAGATGCGCCACTCAGTGCTTTCCCGTAAAATACAGCAAACAAGGTGATTGGACAGGTTCCCTATCCAAGCCTGACTGCTGTACCATTGAAACAAGGGGACAGGTTCCCTAGCCCACTCTGACTGCTGTACCATCAGAGACAATGTTCGACAAATATAGTGCATTATCTCCTAATATTAATAATGAAAACAATATTACAGTATAGTAAAATTCAAACATACTTTAAGCACTTTAATCTGTGCCATACATAAATACAATTTGTGATTATGTCTGAGTAAGAAAACTATTACTACACCTGATCAAAGACAATGCACCTTGTTTGCGATGGAATGGCGCCACTGCATGGATTATTTAAGAAATTCCTATATGAAAGTGCTGAGAACTGAGTCTTGTCATACATTGTCTTTGCTAGTAAGCATAGCCGGTAATGACAGTAGCTGAGGTTCTCTGGCCTTTATTTATCTTTATATATTCAATAAATTCACATTGCTTTGAAAGCATCGGACAGGCACCCACTGACAAAGTCATGGCAAGCTGAGATAAACACCATTCACTGCCTGTGTCACTGCCAGATGGCGGTTTTCTGATCTGACTATATCTTCGATATCAAACTGCCACCTGCGTGCGAAAACTGCATATGTATGTGTCGGGGTTAAACTAACTCGGCGAGTTTAAAGTCGCCTGCACTAACCCCAAGCGAAACCAGGGTTAAAGGTGGGGTTAGGCACCGATTATGCCCAAATCTATTCAATGCGACCATATTTAACAGAATTAGATACGCAATAAGTGAAATTGATTCAAATTAACCCTAAATTCGAAGCATTATTAAGGCTACCGCCGCATTGGCGGCGATATTAATAGTTATATTTTCGAATCGACGAACATACAGTAAACAAACCGCTGCCACTGCCAGTATGGAAAGCGACATCGATGCGCCGGCGGCGGCGATTTGTTTACTTTACGTCCGTCGATTCGAAAATATAAATATTAATATCGCCGCCAATGCGGCGTTAGCCTTAATAACGCTTTGAATTTAGGGTTAAATTGATAAAATTTCACTTATTACATATGTAATTCTGATAAATATGATAGCATTTAATATATTTGAGCCTAATATATGGCTCCAAATGCAGAGGGATTTCCCAAATCTATAAATAGCGCAACAGTTAGCTAACCAAGCTGCGCTTTGGACACATACATCCACCGTGACACATCTGGAACCCCGGGGTTAGATAACCCGGGACCCGCCTTTAACCCTGGTACAGTTAAAAATTGGCTCATACATATGGGCCCAATAAGTGCAACACTTTATTTAACCACACTTTAAACCCATAAGCACATAGTTCCTGATAACGAAATTTAGTACGGTTTCTGCCTTACAGTTGTTCAGATGAGTTGCAGTGAAAATATGCTAACAAATATTCTGCCTTCGATAAAATACCACATCTTGTATATACGTGCAGCAGTGTGTTGTATTGCAGTGTGCTTCATTCCCACCCCAACATGGCCAAGATCCTGACAAAGTGGTTGGGTTGACACCAACTTTAGCATCTCGGAAGTGACATATCGCATCACAGGGCCCTGTATCAAATTACTTCTTGTGGTAACCCCATTAACAATTTTCACAATTGGATTTGTGCTCACCTGTGTTTATATATCAATGCCCTCACAGTAGTGATTCTATGCAGTCCTACATAAACGACACAAATTGCATAAGAGCGTCATCTATCAGATTAATTTATGTGGTACCCTCATTTCAAGAACTTCACCAAGTCTTCACACGTGAGCATCACTGGCAAAGGTGAGGGGGGGGGTTGATGGGGGGGGGGTAAGAGGTGAGGAAGTTTTCATATACCAATGTCCCCCACACAATAACTTTTAGACAGTCCGACATAACCGATCCAAATTACACCACAGCGGCTTGTGTCAAATTGAATCTTCAAAAATGTCACACAATCCTTCACAACGGTGTGTGAGGTCATTGGGGGTTGGTGTCTGTGTGTGTGGGGGGGGGGGGAGTGGGGAGTTGAGAGCAGGGATATAGGATATGGGACGGGGGAAGGGTGGGGGAGAAGTGGGAAGGAGGGGGGAGAGGAGAGGGGGCTAATCCTTGGGCGTGTCTGCTACAACAGTTCATCCACCTCTCCCTCGACGTTTGCCGGGGGCTGCGGCATCCGGTACTTGGGCGCCCCCTTGCGGCTTGTCCGGTACAGGTCGACGGCAGCGAGGGCTGAGATGAAGACGTGGAGCAAGGCGATGGCAACGGCCAAGTAGGTGGCCCAGGACAGCCGGATGTGGGGCACCGACAGGTGGGTGGTCACCCAGATGACCAGCGTCGACACGAGCAGCACACCTGGTGGAGAGCGAAGAAGCCACATTTCAAGTTGCGCTGTGCCAATGGAAGTGCATTGTTTTCAAAGTTGATATGCTTACCCAGATTTATACTTATACTTACTTATCCTCTTCTGTTAATATATTTAGGCATAATAGCCTGTTAACAGATTCGGACTGTCTATTATGACCTATCAAAATTATAGTTGTGAAGCGGCGAGGACTGGCTATATTGATACTGAGTCCAACATTTATTGTATGTTTTCCATTGTATTTACTGATGGAGCTTCGACTATTTCAGGTGGAAGCCTAATCCATGTGCTTGCCGCTTCATCAAGGAGACAACTTTTCCTCACTTGCTGGTTGGTCCTGGGATTTTGAAGGCTGACGCATCGAATACGTTTGGTGTGAAGTTGCAAACAGCACTTGTTCGATGAGTCATTTTAAAGGGGCAACCAACACAACTTTGCTGATTCACAAATATTACGATTGAATAAGAGTAGTAATAGTTTAGATACCTTGAAACAATCGATTTTCTAGGAGTTACTTACGGGGCCAACCTTGTCTGAGGGTCTCTGTGGTATAGCTGTGGCTCTTAGTAGGTACTCCGAAGTGATTTTTTATTTCAATGTTTCAGTGTTTAAAATGATATAGCTGTATATATCTTTTAAATACGATTCCAGTGATATCAAATGTATATAGATCTCTTGAAAAGTTTCGAAATTATGAGGTTTTAAAGATTCATTTTTTCCCCTTATTCGTGCACATTTCCAAATTAGGGAAATCAAGGTTTTTAAGGCCCCCAACACAAAAGCTATGCTGCATATAATTTGTCCAGTATTAAAGAATCTAACTCTCTATAGTACAAATAGCAGGCTCCATTTTTTTTCAGTCCATTAGCTTTGTTATTCTTTCAGATATTTCATGCTAACCTTCTAAATTCCTTAATTTCTACTGAATATCATCAGGGTTAATGATAAATTCTTTGAAACATCATAACTTCTGTTCTACTTACACTATCACCCTATTTCTTATTAACAAATAATCAGAATCAAAAGCTCTATGATAGTACATCTTTTGAATTAATATGAGGCAAAAACTGAAAGTTCACTTCTATAGGCATGTCTAGCTGACCACAAGTCTAGGTTACAAAGAATTAACTTTATTAAGATGATTAAACAGATTCCCTCAAGTGGCATTAGGCTTCAGAAATGTCTTCAATGTCTGTAACCTTCCATACTCTCAAGTCACAGTTGATGGGTGCCACATCAAGCTTTTTCTGCCGACACAGAAGCTTCAATCAACACCATGTTTGTCGCCCCGGTGTGGGAGACAGGAAGACATGGTCACTTCTCAGACCAATCTTGCTGAATATGATATAAATCTCAACCAAATATTGTTCTGCTTAGATAGAGGAAGACTTGAGGTTTCTGATGATATAATTTTCAGCACGATCATGATTAATTTTCAAGGAGAATAAACGTCTAAATGTTTTCACTCCTTCTGTACAATCAAAGTTCCCACTCAAAGGCAGCTATGCTTGATATGCTAATGAAGCCTGGTTTCTTGTCTATCTTCCATTTGTGGTTACTTTTAGCTAAGTTGACCATACTCAGCAAGGTACCAATTTTAGCGAAGGGAGTGCCTAAGACTGGATGCAAACAGACTATGGCAAACATGCACAGAGCTGCTGATTGTATCCCAAACATGTGTCAATTGACTCTAATTTATTGCATCATGTTAATTAAAAATCAATCCTCCTAAAAGAAGAAAGAACCGGCATTCACTTCATATAATTATATTTCAAACAAAGCAGAATTAGTGACAGTTGAATTGCTTTTAGAATGGTTAAATTATGTCCAATTTTGCGATACGGACAGCGTATATGCCCACTTTGGAATAAATAAAACGGAAACATCTATAGACTCAAAGGATGTTAATTATAGAGAAGGGTCATAAAGAAGCGAAACACTGTAATAGAAGTTCCTGAGAAAAGTAATTGAAAACCTTATTGTCTCTAATTGTACATTTGAAGCTAATTGGCCGTGCCTTACAAGTTAGAACTTAAGTAATTCCATGTTTCCTTTCCCGGTCTGACATCAACAGACCTACTGATAGACATCAGGTACTCAGACTAATGGCGCTTGACAGATGAGTGCCCACCTACTGGGTTCAAGCGGAACTGGCCTATTCTAAGACGTACAATGCAGTTGGGCTTTCTGGTGTATGAATATTTTGTTAAGATATATTGAATATTCATGAAAGGAATACATGGTAAAATCATGTTACCAGATCTTTAAGAGATGAGGTGTCTGTTTGGTACAACACCTCGCATGACACTGCGGCCATGACTAGGATCCTGTACACCCTGAGCTGTCTTTCCCTGTAATTGTAAGTCACATACTTATGATGACAAATAATTATGTGCACTTCCATTATGTACCCAGGGCGGGTTCAACATCATAACCAGATGGGATGGCCGAATGAGTTAGTAGATCATGGGATCGTGGGTTCGAACCCTGGTCGAGTCAAAGCAATAACTTAAAAATTGATACTTGTCACTTCTTAGCCAGGCGCTGGCCATTATTAGGATAGGGCAAGAAGCAGTGGAATGAGGAAGACCATCATCCACGATTGAAATTTCCCCTGCTTAATCAACTAATGTACAAAAAAAAATAGCGCTCAGCATTTACAGAATGGGGACCTTTCATGAGCCATTTCTCTCGCGATAGATACACTTGGTGGCAGCACCCGTTCCCGGTCCAGGTCGGCCATCATGGTTGGATAGAAGGGTGTAGGTATGTGGTGGTGGTAGTGGTGTGTGGTGTGTGGTGTGTGGTGGTGGTTTAGGGATGTGGTGGGGGTGTAGGTATGTGTGTGGTGGGGGTGTAGGTGTGTGGTGGGGGTTTAGAGATGTGGTATGGGTGTAGGTGTGTGGTAATGGTGTGTGGTTGAGGTGTATGTGTGTGTGGTTGAGGTGTAGGTGTGTGTGGTGAAGGTGTATATGTGTGTGGTGGTGTGTGTATGGTGGGGGTTTAGGTGTGTAGTGGGGCTGTAGCTGTATGGTGGGGGTTTAGGTGTGTGGTGGGGGTGTAAGGGGTACTGGGGGTATAGGTGTGTGCGGTCGGGTGTAGGGGGTATAGATGTGTGTGGTGGGGGTTTAGGACTGTGGTGGGGTGTAGGTGTGTGGTGGGGATTTAGGGATGCTGAAGATTGTGAGGTGCTGCTCGGCAATAGACCCCTACACCTCCACCACAAAGCACCTACACCCCCACCACACACACCATCAACCCCCACCACACAGACCTACACCCCACCACATCACTAAGCACCCACCATACACCTACACCTCACCACACCCACCCCACCATATCCATAGACCTCCACAACACCCCTCCACCACACACCCTCCATAGACATCTACACCCCAACCACACCGACCACACCATACCCACTCACCACACACCCCTACCACACCCCTAAATTCCCACACACCCCCACCACACAGACCAAAATCCTCACCACACCCCTAGACCTCCACCACACAAACATATGCCCCCACCACACACCCACCATACACCCCAACCACACCATACCCACTCACCACACCCCCTACACCCCCACCACACACACCAAAATCGTCACCACACCCTGCTTCCATACAAAAGCAGCATTACATGAGACCGGCATGGTGCGCCATCTGACGAGAGAGTCATGCAAACTGAAAGATCCCCGTTGTGGTCGTAGTCATTTTCGTAGACATTTTGGTGAGAATCATGAGAATGTTTCAGGAAATTGTTAAAATTGTTGTCATAATTTTCCCAATAATTAGCGAAGTCATTTTTGTGAACACTTTCCTGGAAATTGTGAACACTTTTCTGACATTTTACAGTAGTAAATTTTATGGGAATCTCCATTACAAATGTTTGCAGGACTTTTGTGATCATTACATAGTAACTTTTGTGATAATTTGACCGCCGACTTTGGTAGGGATCTTCGTGATAATCTTCGTGCATTCCTCTGGTAATTGTACCTAGGAACTTTCGAGGGAACTTTGCTTAGAATTGCTCTTCTCATGTATGCAACCACAACCTACAAATGATGGATTTTCACACAACGCACTCAGACTGCGCCCCATATGGCCACAATACAGAGAACACCTAGTTAGGTGCTATTCCTGCACCAGGTGGCCACACCTGACCTAACATCTAACGAGGACGGTAGAAACTATCGCTATGAAACTATACTCTATAATCGATTGGTGCCTGCATGTGACAACAATATAAAGCCACAATTAGTACTTACATAAAATGTACATTATACACTCCATATAAATATAAGAAATATAATGATAATGATACAAATAACTACAACAATAGTAATATCCCTTTTTAATCTGTCTTACATTAGTTAATTAAACGCTCAACATTCCTAGGGATTAGCCGTGTTCACACGGGGCAGTTAATTCGATTCATATAAATCACCTTGCCTAGTTCGGCTCACATTTGGCATGTGAACGCGCGGCTGAGGCGGTTTAAGCCTGAATCAAATCATATAATTCGGTTTAAGCCTGAATCAAATCATATAAGTAGGTGGTTAATATGAACCAAATTTTATGATTCGACTTATATCGCCCATGTGAACGCAACCGACTTACTTGAGGTGGATTAAGGATGTCACACTATATAATATAATTTGATCTATGAACCGGCTAGAGGTGTACAGATATTTTTTTCATGATTTATTTTTAGGTTTTCACTGGCCAACAGAAGTTTTGATCGTTCCAAAACAATACAATATAGTCCATACATATCTAGGTCGAACCCACACTCTCTCGTGGCGACGTTGACTAACCGAAACTGGCGCTGGTTAGTATGGACTTGCTCATGCGCAGATATCGATTTCCGCCTTAAACCGCCCCAAGTACTAGTTCGATTCATATAATTCGCCTTGTCTAAATCGGTTTAAACTTTTCCCGTGTGAACACGGCTTATGACTAGGAATCAACGAATCCAACAATAACAATCACGATTAAATCTGTTCGGAAAAGGGCTACGTCGTTAGTAAAACGTGACCAGAAGGTGGCATGAATAGTTAATGCGACCTGTGATCTGCCCTTTTGCAGCGTCGTGTCTGCCAGCAGATGGCTGTGTGAACACGGAGGGAACGCTTTGTTGTAGACCGTGTAAACCCCGGTACCACAGTGCCAAGACTATGGGCCCTGACGCCTGGCCTTGTGGTCACCCCGCCAGCAGCCTGGTCCCCGGGCCGCTTCTCAGACAGCCTGGTCCCCGGGCCCCTTCTCAGACAGTCTGGTCCCCCGAACCCCTTCCTGCAGAAAATGTGTTACACCTGTTGATTACAGTTGCATTGTCAGATGGTTTTAAGTTTCTGTGATTAAAAAAAAAAGAGGATAAATATAGTAAGTCGATCGTTATAATCAACCTTACTTTAGTTTGAAGTAACTTCTTTTATATTGCACACTTTGGAGATATTTGAAGGGAAAACTATTCAAAATTAACTTGGTTAGCACAATAGTCCAGAATGATAGATGCGTGGGTTCGAATCCTGCTTAGGAGCAATATTTCCCACTGTCATCACCCCCACGACAATGACATTATACCCAGCCTGCGATTGCCCTGAAGATCACTCCAATATCAAAGGCCCACACTACACCCCCACCTCTAACAGAATGTCATTTCTCGAAGGATGTCAAACCACGGCCCGCCTCCTTAAACCGCCACTACGGTCATGCCACGACCGTAGATGTTGCCAGGACGTAACACTTCAACAACCAACCAACGGTCATGCTAGCTCACTTCCCTATGCGCTTTGTCTAGCTAATTCTTTGCTGTATTTCCTTGTGACTATCAGTGTCTATATTAGTAAAACTTTATTTAAAGCTGCATAGTCCGATGGAGCGTCAAATTTTCAAAACCAAAACAAGTATCTCAATTTGATTCTACATATCTAACTTAAATACTGGTGCACTTGTTAAACATGTGTCACCACATAGAAGGGAATACTGAGGCAATTTAATAGAACCTATTACTGCAGAAACCTAGGTGTCAGAGTTTTAGCATGCTTGCCAAAACTAATTTTGCTTGTTTGCACTTCAAATATCTCAAAAGTTAGCTATTTAAAATAAAAGTTACTTCAAGTGAAAGTAGGGTAGATTATAATGATCACCCTAATATGATTATCTCAGAAAATGACAGAAAGTCAAAACTCATCGGACTGTGCAACTTTAATATGTAGCAGTATGCTAGTCTGATCTTGCCCTTCTTTCAGGGAGACCACGTTAGAGGTGATTCTGATGATTGCCAATCACAATGGGAATCAAAGAGTAATTGATTGATGGCTTAGGTTCTAGAAACATTTGATGTTATGTCAAGATATTTCCGAATTGGGACAATATCCTACTCAGTCACAATATTCTAAAACTGAGTCAGCCACCCACTGCCCTATCTTAGTAATGTCAAGCAAAGGGCAAGTTATGGTTAAGCATGCTTTTATTTTGTAAGTTCTAAACTGCAATGAATAAACACTTTACCAAAATAATTGTTAAAAAATCAATGTCATCACACAGGGAACCTTCCACACTTCTGACTGCTCTTCAGTTTCGGATCCATAATTCGCCTCTGTCAACCGATAATGGGTGTATGCGCGCAGGCAGCCGGGCCACAGTGGCTAGGGTGTGATGGAGTGGGTCACGTGGTGTTATAGCTAATAGAGTTACCAGTCCATTAGAGGTCAGGCGAGCCCTCGGGTCAGAGGTCAGAGTTCAGAGGGCAGGGTTCACAGAGCCCGCGGCGCGTAATTCCTCAAACAGTCGCCAGATGGCGTCCCACTCGCCGCCCGGAAGTGAGGTCACAGTGGGGGCCGGAAGTGCTACGGTGGCTCACAGGCGTAGACATGCGCAGTTGGCGTTTAGAAGTGGTCAGGTGGGTTGAGTGTAGCGAGCAGGACTCACATAACTCTGCGTTTGGAAAGCTGGAATAGTGACATTGCGAGTGCAACCATTTTGAGTGAAGCGCAGATTGTAGGAAATAGACTGGGATTCGAAACGAGGCTTCCGCAGTCTTCATTCAAGTGTTTAGAACGCACGCCTATGAACTAGATGCAGTAAGATTAAGGCTGTGGGAGTCCCATGTAAGGCAAGCTATGGCTAAGTCATATAAAGATTCTAAATCAGTTCATGGCTCAGTCATTAATAGTCACTGTAATCCATTATTAAATCTCAAGACGTTAAAGGCAATGTATGGCTAAGTTAGTAATACTAAAAGCCATCACGATTCAACCACAAGACTCTTGAGCAGTTCACAGCTGAACTATATAGGGTATTCACGTGATGTCATCAACCGGATGCGCGGCCATTGTGGCGATATCAAACAGTAAACAACCCATACAGTTTGCCTGTAGGCACAGTTCAAAACGTCTATTTCATTCAAAATTAATAGAAATCCAGAACCCTAACCTTATAAATTTAATATAATCTATTCGTTGAATATGTTTTCTATATGTGTACCAAGCGATTTGTTTTTAGGCGCTGTGGTTTTAGAGATATTTCACTTTTTCTGTATGAAGATTGCTCCCGACCATTGGCAATGCATCGAGTTTGCCGGTACGCGCAGTGCAAAACGTCAGTTTTATTCAAAATTAAAAGAAATCCAGAACCCTAACCGTATAAATTTAATATAATCTTATTGCTAAACATGTTTTCTATATGTGTACCAACCGATTTGTTTCTAGGTGGATTAGTTTGATAGATATTTCACTTTTTCTGTATGAAGATTGCTCATAGCCATTGAGTTTGCAGTGTGACAGTGTGTTATTATTGTGGTTACTATCGCCACAATGGCCACACTTCCGTTTACCGTGACGTCAGTGCATACCCTATATAAACAATGATTGAAATTCATTATTAGAGTTGCCTAATCTGATGGTTTTGAGTTTTGTCACATTAAAAAATAAATACACTAGATTGATCATTATAATCTACCTCATTTTAGTTTGAAGCAACTTTAATTTAAATGGCTATTTAAAAAAAAGATTTTTGAAGTGCAAACATGTAAAAGTAATTTTGGCATGCACATACACAATCTCACACCTTGGATTTCAGCAGTAATATGTTCTATTAAATTGACTTAGTATTTGCTTCTATGCAACAACAACATAAGCCCCGTTCACACTGGTCCGTTAAGTCGCCTCAACTAGTTCGCCTCCTATAGTTCGCCTCAAATTGGTCGTGTGGACACTACTCTGAGGCGAATTAAGCCTGATTCGCCTCATCTAGTTCGCTTCAAGTAAACCACCTCGCGAGGTAGTATAGATGAAGCGAACTAGCTTAAGTCGGCCCACCTTGCTTGTGTGGACAGTAGCGGTTTACTTGAGGCGGATTAAGCACATCACACTATATAATATAATTTGGTATATGAACCTGCTAGAGGTGCACATATATTTTTTTCATCATTTATTTTTAGGGTTTCACTGCCCAGCAGAAGTTTTGACCGTTCCAAAACAATACGACTCAGTCATTACATATCTAGGTCGAACCCACACTCTCTCGTGCGATGTCGACGAACCCAAATTGGCGCTGGTTAGTCTGTACTTGCTCATGCGCAGATATCCACTTCCGCCTTAAACCGCTCCGTGTGTGGACACGACATTAGTTCGCTTCCTCTAGTTCGCCTCCTCTAGTTCGGCCTAAAGTTGTGCTGTGTGAACAAGGCTATAATTATGTTAATGCTTAATAAGTGCACCAGTATTCAAGAAACAATTTAAGGAAGTGTCTTGATTATGAAAATTTGTCAGTAATACTCATTACAATCCACTATGAAGCCTCAAGACTCTTAAGCAATTCACTTAAGTACTTCATTAATATGTTAAGCAATCCACGATTAAACCTCAAAACCCTGAATCAGTTCATGGTGAAGCCATTGACACTCTACATTAAAACACCTTAAAGTCAATAGAATTTAAAACCAAGTTGCGACTAAAATAAGGGTCTAAATATGAACTAAATTATACTAAATTGAACGAAAAAAGGCCAACCATTTATGAGACATTAAAAGCGTCTTTTTCTTCTTTCTTGAAGATTTATGCTGCCTGTCATGGATAAGTCTGAATAGACTTGTTTTCACCATTAGACAGTTTGTCGATAGAAAGCCCGAGCCTACACGTTTACCAAGCCAAGGGATTTTTAACCTCCCACACCATGAGAGCAAGTGGCCTTTGATGATGCTGTAAGTTATACACAGCGGGGGAAATCCAAATTGGAATAAGTGGGGGCACAGGGAATTGAACCACCAACTTTCAGATTAGGAGTGTGACCTAGAAAAAAGGCAAGACACTCTAACCACTCCGCCACAGAGAACACCACAATCTAAACTCAGTGGGGGGAGGGCGGGAAGCAAACATTTGGCCGGAAATGACGACATTAACGACAAAAGGAATAAAATTACATTTCGTGGAAATTAACAAGCTCAAGTCAGGTTCACTATAATATAAACAGACGATGCTTAGCCTGGAATGACGACACCAACGATGGGGGTGTAGAGTGATACTGACAAGAGGAATACAATTACATTTAGTGAAAATTAACTCGCTTAAGTTGGGTTAATTGAAAACAAATGATATTTAGCCAAGGCAGAAGACAGACACCATTGATGGAACATGGAGTGCCTTTCATCGAAGGGAACAAATCAACAAGTTTTCAATGAAAATAAAATGGTTGAAAGATATTTCTTTCAAAACAGGCGACATTTCGAAATAGCAGACGACATGACGTTGGAACCTGAATTATTAAAAGAGAACTTGAAGAATGCTGAAATGATGGGATGTTGAGTGGTTCTAACATGGGTGGGTACACAGGACGGCTCGTAATGAACAAAACATGTTCAATGATGCATACCATGAAATGTTACCCAAACAGCCAGCCTCAGGCGACTTGTGAAACTCCCACGGCTTGAACAGCCTGTAACAGCGCCATCCCCCATACCTCCTCACCAATCCCACATACACACCCCCCCCCTGCTCCCCCCCCCCCCCACCCCCACCCCCACCCCACACCCCCACCCCCCCACCCACACACACACACACACACACTTACCTAGACAGACACCACCTCACACCAGACAGGATGGTCGAATGAGTTGAGCGTCCATCTCTCGTTTTGGTAGATCGTAGATCATGCTAATACACTGGGTGCAGCATTGAAATCTGCTAGTTTCAGCTCATCTCAGCTCTTGTTTGAAACATAGAATACCAACTAAAAAAATATATATAATAAATTAAGATATTAATCTTTTATCCAGCATTGCATTTACATCAATATAATCAGCACATCTTATGCCATGTGCATTTAGATTTAGACAAATCTAGGCACTCAGACTAGTGTTAGAGCCATAGCCAGAGTCAGTTTTATTTATTTTATTCATGTTTTTGCCTACATGCCAACAGCTGCTCTTATCTACCCCCACATGCCCACAGCTGTCATTATCCTCCCCTACATGCCCACATCTGTCATTATCCTCCCCTACATGCCCACAGCTGTCATTATCCTCCCCTACATGACCACAGCTGCTCTCATCTACCCCTACATGCCCACATCTGTTCTAACCCTCCCCTACATGCCAACAGCTGCTCTCATCTACCCCTACATGCTCTCAGCTGTCATTATCCTCCTCTACATGCTCACAGCTGTCATTATCCTCCCCTACATGCCCACAACAGCTCTCATCTATCGCTACATGCCCACATATGTTCTAACCCTCCCCTACATGCCCACATCTGCTCTCATCTACGCCTACATGCTCACAACTGCTCTCATCTACCCCTACATTCCCAAATCTGTCATTATCCTCTCCTACATGCCCACAGATGCTGTCATCTACCCCTACATGCTCACAGCTGTTATTATCCTCCCCTACATGCTCACAACTGTCATTATCCTCACCTACATGCCCACATCTGCTCTCATCTACCCCTACATGCCCATATCTGTTCTAACCCTCCCCTACATGCCAACAGCTGCTCTCATCTACCCCTACATGCCCACATCTGTTCTAACCATCCCCTACATGCCAACAGCTGCTCTCATCCACCCCTACATGCCCACATCTGTTCTAACCCTCCCCTACATGCCAACAGCTGCTCTCATCTACCGCTACATGCCCACATCTGTTCAACATCTACACCTACATGCCCACATCTGTTCTAACACTCCGCTACATGCCAACAGCTGCTCTCATCCACCCCTACATGCCCACATCTGTTCTAACCCTCCCCTACATGCCAACAGCTGCTCTCATCTACCCCTACATGCCCACATCTGTTGTAACCCTCCCCTACATGCCCACAGCTGCTCTCATCTACCCCTACATGCTCACATCTGTTCTAACCCTCCCCTATATGCCAACAGCTGCTCTCACCTACCCCTACATGCCCACTTCTCTTCTAACCCTCCCCTACATGCCAACATCTGCTCTCATCTACCCCTACATGCCCACATCTGTTCTAACCCTCCCCTTCATGCCCACAGCTACTCTCATCCACTCCTACATGCTCACATCTGTCATTATTCTCCCCTACATGCTCACAACTGCTCTCATCTACCCCTACATGCCCACATCTGTTCTAGCCCTCCCCTACATGCCAACAGCTACTCTCATCTACCCCAACATCCTCACATCTGTTCTAACCCTCCCCTACATGCCAACAGCTGCTCTCATCTACCCCTACATGCCCACTTCTGTTCTAACCCTCCCCTTCATGCCCACATCTACTCTCATCCACCCCTACATGCTCCCATCTGTCATTATCCTCCCCTACATTCCCACAGCTACTCTCATCCACCCCTACATGCCCACATCTGTTCTACCCCTCCCCTACATGCCAACAGCTGCTCTCATCTACCCCTACATGCCCACATCTGTCATTATCCTCCCCTACATGCCAACAGCTGCTCTCATCTACCCCTACATGCCCACATCTGTTCTAACCCTCCCATACATGCCCACAGCTGCTCTCATCTACCCCTACATGCCCACATCTGTTCTAACCCTCCCCTACATGCCATCAGCTGCTCTCATCTACCCCTACATGCCCACATCTGTTCTAACCCTCCCCTACATGCCCACAGCTGCTCTCATCTACCCCTACATGCTCACATATGTTCTAACCCTCCCCTACATGCCAACAGCTGCTCTCATCTACCCCTACATGCCCACTTCTGTTCTAACCCTCCCTTACATGCCAACATCTGCTCTCATCTACCCCTACATGCCCACATCTGTTCTAACCCTCCCCTTCATGCCCACAGCTACTCTCATCCACCCCTACATGCTCACATCTGTCATTATTCTCCCCTACATGCTCACAACTGCTCTCATCTACCCCTACATGCCCACATCTGTTCTAACCCTCCCCTACATGCCCACAGCTGCTCTCATCTACCCCTACATGCTCACATCTGTCATTATCCTCCCCTACATGCCCACAACTGCTCTCATCTACCCCTACATGCTCACATCTGTCATTATCCTCCCCTACATGCCAACAGCTGCTCTCATCTACCCCTACATGCCCACATCTGTTCTAACCCTCCCCTACATGCCAACAGCTGCTCTCATCTACCCCTACATGCCCACAACCCTGTTACCATCCACTACATGCTCACAGCTGTCATTATCCTCCCGTACATGTTCACAGCTGTCATTATCCTCCCCTACATATTCACAGCTGTCATTATCATCACCTACATGCTCACATCTGCTCTTCTCTACTCGCACCTGTTCCTTCTTGCTGATATCGGCACATAGCTGTTTGTATCTGTTCATATCTCCTCCTATCTGCCGATATCACTTCCCACCTGTTCTCATTTGTTCCTATGTGCTCACGGCTGCTCTCACCCGCTTGTAGCTACTCCTATCTGCCCACTCGGCACCCATGGGCCATCGCTAATCCCTCATTAATCTTGCCGCTTCCAATTAAGATTCGCTTGATTGAGTTGAAATCTCCACTTTAAAGGTCTGACTGACATTTCTGTAGACTTTGGTCAACACATACGCAGAGGTCACAGGGAGAACTAAAGGTCAGCCCGCCCCTCCTGGGTCACGAGGTACAGGTGTGTGTGAGGAGCAGCTGCTTACTCGGACACTTTCAGCGGGCGCGGTACCCTAGTCGGTACAGCGCAGGCCTCGGGTGCGGAATTAAAATTGATACTTGTCGCTTCCTAGCCTGGTGCTCGGCATTAATAGGATAAGGCAAGGACTGGTTAGCTCAGTGCCAGGATAATGTGACCGAGTGAGAAATCGGGTCATGGTGCCAGCGGCCTGATTACCCAGTGGGACAGCACTAAAGTCACCATGAGGGTGCACTGTCAAAAGTCGGTACCCATCCTGATATGACCTTAGATATTGCCAGGATGTAAAACAACCAACCAACTACTCGAGCACTTTCTGTACAGGATTTGGTTTGGTCTATTTGGGTTTGGCATCCTATCAACACTTAAGATCATGTCATGACGAGTTACTGATTTGAGACAGGGCGTGCTAATGACTTCATAGTTCTACCCCATTGGGATACCGCGCTACTGGCATCATGACTCAGTCCATGACCTATCATACCAGTGTTGAGGCAGATTAAGGACAAGTATCAATTTTGGAAAAGCAAAAAGAAGAAGACAGATTACTGAAATTGATAGCGTTATAGCGATATAGCGATATGGTAGACAGGAAGTGTGAACACTTATTTGTCTCTTTTTTGTTTGTTTTTGGTACATTAGTTGTCCCAAGCAGGGGAAATCCCAGTCACAGACGACTGGTCTTTCCCACTCCACTGCTGGTGGAGTTATTATACACACAAATAGAAAACCAGCAAAAAGCAATAAAATAACAAAAGGTGTTTTCTGACCCGTCGGCTTTATATCCAATTAAATTAGACTGTAACCAAACCTTGTATATATATGTACGATTATTATAAACTGTCAAGTGGCTGCTGTAAAAAAACTGCTAAATTTAAGCACACACATTTATAACATACATTATATAAAATATTATATATGTATATATATATATATATATATATATATGCACACATATATAATAGTCCTGTGCATTTGATCGTCTCGCTTGAACTTCTATGAATAATCATGTCCACAGTAATAGTAATTCCGCGCACAACAGTAGTAGCCGCCTCTGACTAGGATCGAACCCCTGACCTTTCACTGTCTCAGTCAACACACCTGCTTACTATGGGGTGCCTTTTCTCACCTGGCCAGCTGTTGGCTGCCAATCAGGAACTGATTAAACTCAGGTAATTAAAGGTGCGTCTGAAATTAAAGGTGCGTATGAGCTAACGGCGGTTTGGGCAATAGGTGCTGTAACTATGGCGACGGCGAGCTAGGAGGAATTAGTCTGGATGCAATCAGGAATGGGTGAGTAGTGGAGGAGAATTGAAACGCTAAAGCACTATGCATCAGTCCTACCTTCCAATAATTGTTGATTTTCCCTCTAATTTACAACAATCTAATCCTTTGAAGTTCCTTTTTTAAAGTTCTTTCCCGATCTGGTCAACAGATTTTAACATGTATTCTTTACATGGATATTTCATTAAAGCCCAGTCACACCTCACCGGATTGGGGGAAACGGACAGAAAACGAACAATGTCCGCTTTGTGTCTGTACAATATTTGAACATGCACACAACTAGGAACGGATGCCACCGGACTGACATCTACGGTTCTTGTCCGGTTTGATTCTGTTGCGTCCGTTGGCTATCCATTCATGTCCGTTTCCAGTCCGTTTCATGTCCGCTCGTCCAGTGGCCATTTACCCGATAGCGCAACATTTTGACACATTTTAATACATTTTGATACTTATCACCACCGGACTAGACAATTCTGTCCGTTGCTCAATCCGGTGAGGTGTGACTGGGCCTTTACGTATTAATGTTGCATAGTTTGATGTATTTGAGAGATTCTGCGATATTTTGTCGCTAAATATATTAAGTTTGTCGTTATAGTCATATCATAAAATAGTCATACTCCAATCGGGTTAAGATTCTGCCATATTTTTCGACAAATAGATTGAATTGATCGTTATAGTCTATTGTACTTTAGTTTGAAGTAATTTATATTTTAAAGGGTTCACTTTGGATATATTTGAAATGAATGTATTCAAATTTAATTTGATGCACAATCCATAAAATTGCATTTAATTTTCAGCAGGAGGAGGAACTGCTTTCTGCTCTTCCTTCACCCTCCCACCGGACTCACGCCTCACGAGTAACTTGAGTGTACCAGTATCTAATTTGGCTATGTATGATCAAAATCTAGGTACAGTGAAATCCCATTAAAACGCGATAGTTGGAGTTCATATAATATTATCGCAAAAGAAAAATGATGTCATGGTGAATCAGAGTTCAGTTTACTGAATGACCTTTGAATTAAAGAATTCGCGTTCCAAAGACTCATCTCATCATATCCAAATTCGTTGTTAATTTGGAGCACATAAAATCGGGGTTTCACTTAGATAAAAGATTCACCCGGTACTTGTAGTACATGGGTGAAGGACAACGTAGTGTAAATACGAGCGAAAATAGGTTTAGTATGGAACATGAAGTAGAAACTGTGGCTCCAGTATCAAATGGCTACCCATATGGGCACAGAGTTGGTGAAATGGGAGAGAATGCAAAAAGAAAAGATGGCGGCCGCAGAACGCCGTCGATTTCACTTTTAAATCTTATTAAACTAGATATTATATCATATTTTTGAACTCAAAGGTAGCGGGCTATCAATGAGACATATGTAAAGAATAATTGTTGCTTCTTAGATTGTGAAATTAGGCTCTCAATTCGTTAACCCGCTTTTTCGACCGTTTTTATATAGGGTTGGTATTCACCCATGTACTGCGACTGCGAGTACCAGGTGAATCCTTTATCTAGGTTTCACTGTGATTGTTAAAGTTTAGAAAATGTCAAACTTTCATCGGATTGTGCATCTTTAATCACAAACAGTAATTTTGTCCCTAGTTCCAGCGCTACACCGAGCACATGTCAGACATAGCCTAGTGCTATACTCACTCAACCAGTAGGATAGCCAAATGAGACGGGATGGCCAAATGAGTTAGAGTGTCTGTCTCCCGTGTTGGTAGATCATGGGATCGTGGGTTCGAATCCTGGTCAAGTCAAACCAATGCCTTAAAAATTGATACTTGTCACTTCCTAGTCAGGCGCTCGGGATTATTAGGATTGGGCAAGGAGCAGTGGAATGAGGAAGACCAATCGCCTGCGACTGAAATTTCCCCTGCTTAAACAACTAATGTACCAACAAAATTCAAAGAGAGTACGGGAAATGCAACGCCAAACCGGGGCTGTCAAAGTGCAAGGTCTGCACTTTTGATGAACTAATTGAGCCAGCCTCAGGGTATGTGCATTAGAACGTGAGTGGGTTGTAAATGTCATGCAGTGTATTCTCAGCATCAAAATATATATTGCACGCTAACCACTTCTAATCTGTATGTGTGCTTTAACAGTGTTTGCACACAGATGGTGCTAAAAAGCCCTGTTCAGACACAGGTGGTGTTAAAAGGCAGCCTTTTCACACAGGTGGTTTTAAAGGCAACCTTTGCACAGAGGTGGTGTTAAATGGGAGTGTTTGCAGAGAGGTGGTGTTAAAAGGCAGTGTTTGCACACACGTGGTGTTAAAAGGCATCCTTTTTTACAGAGGTGGTGTTAAAAGGGAGTCTTTGCACAGAGGTGGTGCTAAAAGGCAGTGCTTGCACACAGGTGGTGTTAAAAGGCAGCCTTTTCACACAGGTTGTCCTAAAAGGGAGTGTTTGCACAGAGGTGGTGTTAAAAGGCAGTGTTTGCACACATGTGGTGTTAAAAGGCAGCCTTTTCACACATGTGGGCTTAAAAGGGAGTGTTTGCACAGAGGTGGTGTTAAAAGGCACTGTTTGCACACACGTGGTGTTAAAAGGCATCCTTTTTACAGAGGTGGTGTTAAAAGGGAGTCTTTGCACAGAGGTGGTGTTAAAAGGCAGTCTTTTCACACAGGTAGTGTTAAACGGGAGTGTTTTCACAGAGGTTGTGTTAGAAGGCAGTGTTTTCACACAGGTGGTGTTAGAAGGCAGCCTTTTCACACAGATCGTGTTAAAATGCAGTGTTTGCACAGAGGTGTTGTTAAAAGGCAGTGTTTTCACACAGGTGGTGTTAAAAGGCAGTGTTATTCACACTGTCAAATGGTGGAACATTGTTCATGGTGGCTCGCCAACATGGGTAATTTGCACGCGAACGATGAGTCCTACGGTGGCGCCACCTGGGTTTGAGTCCTTCGCCCGGCCCCCCTACCGCCCCCGCCAGGAACCAGCCTCCCGAGATCGTGACGTCACGGCCCCACTCTCACGAGACTCTGACGTCACGGCCCCATCCTCGGGCTGATGCAATCCCTTCACATCACTTCCACTTCGAATCATCGTCTGCCCAACCCAAGAGGAAACCATCTGCCCACTACGAGCCTGGAGAGCATACAAAAGAAAGACCAACACACCACCCGAAGCACCTGTATTCCTCCTCCCTGACGGGCGGCCCCCTCATGGCGACCATACTCCTGGCAGCTATGAGAGCTGCCCTTCATGCTGCACGACTTCCCGATCCCGACTCATACACCCTACACAGCCTCCGAAGGGGAGGAGCATAGCCATCGGTAAAGGCCGGAGCCACCCTGGACGAGGTCCGACAGCTCGGGAACTGACAGTCCACAGCAATATATACATAGGGCTGCCTTCCTCTCAACGACACAGGCCCTCTAATACTTGGTTGAGGGCCTGAGTCCAACTTCCAGCATCCACACCGAACACACCACAGCATATGACTTGTTCAATAAAATTCCATATCATGGACTCCTTGTTCGTGTTGTAAATTGTTCATGGTGGCTCGCCAACATGGGTAATTTGCGCACCAACGAGAAGTCCTATGGTGGCACCACCTGCGTTCGAGTCCTTCGCCCGGCCCCCCTAATGCCCTTGCCAGGAACCAGCCTCCCGAGATCGCAACGTCACGGCCCCACTCTCGTGAGACTCTGACGTCACGGCCCCATCCTCGGGCTGATGGAACCCATTCACATCACTTCCACTCTGGCAGCCACACGAGCAGCTCACCACTCCAACTCAGCTGCCCACCCACCCCTTTAAATGAACAGTCAAATGCTGGGGTTGAGGGCCTGAGTCCAACTTCCAGCATCCACACCGAACACACCATCTACCCCTATACTGTACGACTATATTCATATGATTTGTTCAATAAAATTCCATATCATGGACTCCTTGTTCGCATTGTAAATTGCGGCGTGAACACATTACTCACATTATTCGCATATTGCTCAGTGTTTACACATTGTTCACACATTGCCCATACATTGCTCAAATAGTGGTCACACACTGTCCATACATCGTACACACAATGTCCACAGATTATATAATGTTCACACATCATCCACAGTGTCAGCACACTGCTGCCATTCTTCACATTCTCAACAGTGTTCACATTATGTCCAGACACTGCCTACACACTGTCCACACACATTGTTCACACACAGCTGCCGTCGTTCAAATAGACCTACTTACCTTTGCCTCCCACCCCTACTCCAACCCAACACTTTTCTGCGGACATGAGTGAGCAGCATTCATATCGATCCGCGTTAATGGGAACTTACTGTTTGATTCTAAAGAGCCTCGTTTTGGGTGAGGACAAAGACAGCGCAGACCCTTACAATTACATCAGCAGCTCCTAATGACTGCAAACAATACCTCATAATGCATTTTTTTGTTCCCATGTTTTTTGGGCTGTTATTTTCCAAACACATAGTAACAGTTCCTGAATAACAAAGTGTGATGTTAATTCTGACAAACAACCCAAACTGCTTATTATTGTCTCCAACATAAAACCTTTATATTGATACACATAGCTTCATATTAAGGTTGCATCATCTGATGATTTTGAGTTTCTGCCATATTTTGAAATAAATATATCACTAGTTGATCGTTATTCACTGTCTTACTATAGTTTTAAATAACTACCTTTCGAGATATTTGAAGCAAAAAACATGCAAAATTAATTTAATCTTGCACATCAAAATTCTGAATACCATTAATTTCAGCAGTGCCAGGTTCTATTACATTGACTTAATATTCCATTATTTACAGCAACAAGTCCTTAATAAGTGCACCAGTATCTAAGTTGTTTGTTGTTGTTTTACGTCCTAGCAACATCTAAGGTCATATTATGATGGGTACCGATTTGTGACAGTGCGCACTCATGACGACTTTATCCACTTGAAGACCAGGCTGCCACCACCATGACCTGATATCCCACTCAGTCACATTATCCTGACACTGAGCCAACCAGTACTTGTCCTAATCTAATAATGCCGAGCGGCAGGCTAGGAAGCGACAAGTATATATTTTTAAGTCATTTGTTTGACTCGACCCGGGTCGAACAAACGACACCACGATCTACCAACACGGCAGACGGACGCTCCAACTCATTCGGCCATCCCGTCTGGTCGGTATCCAAGTTGAGTATGTTGGGTCAAATCTAGGCGTTTCAGTTTACAAAAATGTGATGCTTTCATTGGACTATTCAGGTTTAAAGCTGCATAATCAGATGAAAGCATCACATACCCTAAACCCAAGCACTTACCTAGATTTGATCCTACATGTCCAGATTTGCTACTGGTGCCCTCAGTGTTCATATTGGTGCCGTCAATGTTATAAAACCTGTCACTGCTAAAGTCTATGGTATTCAGCCATTCGATATATATGCCCAAATTAAATTCGCATGTTTTCACTTCAACTACCTCCGAAGTTAACCCTTTAAAATAAACCTTACTTCAAACTAAACTCATCATCATCATCCTGTCGGTCGCGATGCGACAAAGACTGCTTTCATTACTTGACTGCCGCTCTCCATTTAGCTCTCTGCTGTGAGAGTTGCGTCCATGAGTCGGTCTTAATGTCTACATTTCATGAAAGCTGCCTGCAAAAGTGTTGAAGTGCTGCTGGCTTTTGCAAGTTACCAGCGGCACTCTCTCGGGGAGCAAAATGAGGTTTCACACCGGCAAGAACATGCCAAGACAGGCGCAAGACTATTTGTCCCTGCAGTGGCTGGTCGGGAGATGTTGGGAGTTCCATACATCAACCGCCCTTAATGCTGCCACAGTCAGATGGTTTTCTGTTTAGGGTTTGCTCCGCTTCGGTTCTGTCAAGGACCTGTACCACAAGGCAGTGGTTTACAACTCTGCAAGGCAGGGGCGTCAAACTCCCTAAAGTATATTAAAACGATAAACCTAATAACATGATATAGTTCTGTAAAAGGTATGGCAAGAACTCAAAACAATTGGATTATGCAACTTTAAATTTCTTCATATGATTCATGTACTTTTTTTGCTTTCGAAACTGATAAGAACATCAGGATGAGGGCTGGATATTTGTTGAACGTTCAGCCAAGAACATCAATTTTATAAGTACAGTATAACCCTGTTAAACCAAACTTGAAGGGACCCTAGAAATTTGTTTGGATTAACCGATCATTGGTTTAACTGAGCTTTGACTTTGACTTGGCTTTGGCAAAAACGGGAGTGCATTATGAATGTACAATGTATGTGGACACTATGGTTATTGTTTGTTATGTATATACAGTTTAACCCCATTAAACAAACCTCGGTTAAATCAAATGATCGGTTAATCCAAACTTTTTTTCGGCGACCTGGCAAAATACTACCATTTATCGCATACAAAATTCTCAGATGACCTTAAAACCACATGAAAGTTTGGTTTAACTGTACCGGAAGTGGCCTGGGGCCGACAATTTTGTTTGGATCAACCGATACTTTGGATTAACCGACTTTGGTTTAACCAACTTTTTTATATGATAAATGGTAGTATTTTGTCGGTCCCCGAAAAAAGTTTGGATTAACCGATCATTTGGTTTAACCGAGCTTGGTTTAACGGGGTAGTATTGTAATTGGTTTGACTCGACCGGGAACCGAATTCCCGATCTGTGCATCTACATTTAATCCTACATATCAAACTTATATACTGATGCATTTACGATTTAGTGCAGCGTGTCGGTGTGCGCACCAAAATACATTTGACATATTTTCACTTCAAAGATTTGCAATGTTAACCTTTTAAGATAAAGATTACTTCAAAGCAATGTAAAGTAGATTAGAAAGATCAATCTAAAGCGTCTGTCACACCTCGCCGGATTGAGCAACGGACAGAATTGTCTAGTCCTGTGGCGATAAGTATCAAAATGTATTAAAATGTGTCAAAATGTTGCGCTGTCGGGTGAATGGCCGCTGGACGAATGGACATGAAACGGACATGAAACAGACATGAAACGGACATGAAACGGACATGAACAGATAGCCAACGGACAAAACATACTCAAACCGGACAAGAACCGTAGACGTCAATCCGACGGCATCCATTCCTAGTTTTGTGCATGTTCAAAACTTGTACGGACACAAACCGGACTATCAACGGACTCTGTTCGGTTTCTTTCCGTTTCCCCCAATCCAGTGAGGTGTGACAGATTTACCTAAATAAATATGGTAAAAGCTCAAATCCATCGGATTATGAAACATTAAAGATCTGGTCATCCTATCTACTGTGTTGTAACTGTTTCCATTCTGTCAGGTCATGCGCCAAAGGGATAGTTCGAATGACCTGATGTATAACAGGTTATGCACGTATTATTAATTACTTCCTTGTTACCCATCTTATTGTTTTTGTTATGTCATTCGGCGCATAGAGAGAGTGAACATAACGTCATCACTCAGCAGTCAGCGGCCAGCCATCTTGGATTACGAGCACCCTCCCTAGCCATGTTGTGAATTCATGCAGATGCAGTAAAACAGAGTTTTCTTGTGTTCTGGGAGGTTCTGGGCAGATTACATCCAATGTGCTTACTTACAGCACTTTAGCAACAACTTCTGAGGCCAAACTGCTCAAAACAGTGAAAAATAAACCAACAAATCAGTAAATAAGCACAGCGTAGGCAGTTGCAAGCCTTCTGTATATAATCCAATATAGCCACCTAAAGTTGTCTTGTGACGTCATTACATCCCCTCTATTGGAGGCAGTCGAACGACCTTCTTCGAAGCAGGCCAGGTTGTAGGCTGTGTGTATCTAAAATCTGGTCACATGATTTCACCATGTATTCCTTACATGAACATTTGCTATGCTAACAAGATATTAAAATCCTAGAAATATTAACTGCAGTGTGTTCTGAAGTAAGGCCAGAGGATACTGCATCTAATGCTCCTGAACAGGTTAGTTCTTACTCACAGTGTTGAAACTCAAATAGCCCGTTCTGTCACGCGGGGAAGGGATAGGTGGAATTACATAGGTTATAGCGATATAGCGAATAGTAGACAGGAAGTGTGAACACTTATTTGTCTCTCATTTCTTTTTTTTTTTTGGTACATTAGTTGTCCCAAGCAGGGGAAATCCCAGTCACAGACGACTGGTCTTCCCCACTCCACTGCTGCTCGATAGATAGCCCAAGCCTACACTTTTCCCGACCCAAGGGATTTTTAACCTCCCACACCACATAGACATGGTATAAGAGCAACCGGCCTTTGATGACGCTGTAAGTTATACACAGTGGTGGAAATCCAAATTGGCAGAGCTGAGGGCACGGGGAATCGAACCGCCGACACTCAGATTAGGAGTTTGACCTAGAAAAAAGTCAGACACTCTAACCACTCCGCCACAGAGAACACCACAGGTCAGAATCAAATGGCCTCAAAGTCACGAGTAGTCAAAGTAGGTTTTGTGCTACTTTTGTTTGGGTTATTGCAGTGAACTGCTTCTTTATAGCCGTCCTCTATAATTAGTGACCCGTGAGTCTAAGCAGGTTGTGGGTCTATTTCGTAGAGAAAGCCTATCATTCTGTAAAAGGCTGTCTATTCTGGCCTACATCACATGTACCTAGTTACAACTGAGAAAGATCATTAGGGCTGAATGAGTCTAGTAATCACAGCTTGACCACTGGTACTCTCAGAAAATAAGTATTTCCAGTTATACATGGTCTTATCCGATCATGATAAATGTGAATAAGCATGATTCTGTTCATCATCTTATACTGCCTCTTTAAGAATCACCCTCTTCACTAGTGCAATGCCCGCTATCATATTTCTCAGAGATGTGCACAATGTTAATACTGTGAATTTACCTCAGCTGCTGCTTTGTTATATTTCCCCATAAGAACAACACCAAGAATATCACAGACAAACTAGTTATTGGAATTTAATCTAAAATATTTACCGATACCAAATCAGTGATAGTGGTGATTTACAGTTAAACCTTTTTTAAATCTTTTTTTTTTATGTTGTTGTAAATAATTCATTCCTTTGCATTGTCCCCTTTTGAGCGCATGTGTTACTTGTTATCTATCTGCAATCTATCTGCAATTTAAAAAACCTCGGAAAACCGGCTGAGATGCACACATTGACAAGAGCACTGATGCATAGAGGACATGGGTTTGAAACACCGAGTGAAATCAATTACAGTAAAACCTCTCTATACCGACCCCTCCACAGATCGACCACTCCCCTATATCGATCGCTTTATTTGAGTCCCAACAATACCATTGTAAGGATATTATAACTCTCTAAACCGACCACCTCCCTAAATGGACCTCTTAAAGTCGGTCCCACGATCGGTTGATTTAGAGAGGTTTTACTGTACTTATAAACTTGATAATTGTAATTAAAGGGCCGGTCACACATACGTTAGTGAACGTAGTTGAAGGTAGTGGAGGCTAACATAGTTCAACGTAATTCAAAGTAGTTCAACATAGTGCAACGTACCGGCATCCATACTTCTCCGTGATGATAACATGATAAGAACGTCTGTGGGCCATGAGTTCCGATTTAAGCTTTCGACATGTTCAAAAGAGCACTACGTTTGAGGCAGACGTAGCCTCCGTGGTGATAATGTACTCTAGCGTACTTTAGCATACTTCTTAATGTACTCTAGCGCACTTTGACCCGCACAAAACCTTGGCCGTTCTGCCATTGTCACATAGTCGTTAGTGGACAAAGTTGAACATAGTTGAACATAGTGGAGGGTAACGTAGTTGAATGTAGTTGAACGTAGTTGGACATGCCAGGATCCATACCATAATGTACTGGGATCCGTACCGTAACGTATTTATCCGTACTATTAGGTGGATCATCAACCAAAACCTGGCATACCTTAACGTATTTGAACGTAGTGACAGAACGTTTCACCCACGTTTCACCCACGTGATTCTATCTACGTTCAACTACGTTCACTAACATATGTGTGACCAGCCCATTACTAGCCTGGCGTTCAGCATTAATAGGATAGGGAAAGGACTTAATTGTTTGCTCAATATCAGGATAATATATCTGACTAAGATGGATATCAGGCCATGGTGTTCTGATATCCCACCTGGGGCAGCACTATAAAGTCACCATAAATGTGCACTCACAAGTAGGTACCCTTCCTGATATGACCTTGGATGTTGTTAGGACGTAAGTGCTCAAGACACAACTAAATAAAGTGGAGTGGACCTGGGATGTGGGTGGGTATGTCGGCAGCGGGGGCGGGGGGGAGGTTGTCGGCAGGTGGGTGGGTAGGCGAGGCACACCAGTTTGCCAGGGACACATCGCTTCTGCGCATGCGTCAAAATCGAACAGCATCGTCACTAACCTAATAAATTTAATATTATGTTTTTGGTAAAGATGTTTTCTATATGTGTACCAAACCATTTGTTTCTAGGTGGTATGGTTTTAGAGATATTTCACTTTTTCTGTATTTTCTGTATGAACATTGCTCACGACCATTGGCAATGCCTTGAGTTTGACGGTACGCGCAGTGCAAAACGTTAGTTTTATTCAAAACTAATATAAATCCAGAACCCCAAGCTTATCAATTTAATATAGTCTTTTTGGTAAACATGATTTTTATATGTGTACCAAGCGATTTGTTTCTAGGTGGTGTAATTTGAGAGATAATTGACTTTTTCTGTATGAAGATTTGCTCACGGCCATTGACAATGCATTCGAATGGATGTGTCCCTGGCAAACTGGTGTGTCGCGGAAACTGCAACACCGAGCTCTCCGGTTAATTCAGATGCCAGCCTGGAGGCATAACATGTAACCCACCCCGGGACGGAGGGGAATTTGTGTGTGTGGTGGCAAGGTGGCAGTGGTTTGTGTTGTGGTGTGTGTAGTGTGTGTGAGTGTGTGTGGTGGTGTGTGTGGTGGCGTGTGTGGTGATAGGGTGGCATTGGTATGTGTGGTTGTGTGTGTGGTGGTGTGTGCTGGTGTGTATGGTGACAGGGTGGTAGTGGTGTGTGGTGGTATGTGTGGCGGGATGTGTGATAGTATGTGTGGTGGTGTATCTGGTGACAGGGTGGTAGTTGTATGTGTGGTGGTGTGTGTGGTGGGATTTGCGATGGTGTGTGTGTTGGGGTGTGTGGTGACACGGTGGCAGTGGTTTGTGTGGTGACAGGGTGGCAGTGGAAGGGCAGTGGTGTATGTGGTGACAGGGTTACAGTGGTAGGGTGGTGGTATGTGTGGTGACAGGGTGGCCATGGTATGTGGTGTGCGTTATGGTGGGTGTGGTGACAGGATTGCAGTGGTGGTGTGTGATGGTGTGTGTGTTGACAGGATGGCAGTGGTATGTGGTCTGTGTGATGGTGTGTGTGTTGAGAGGATGGCAGTGGTAGGGTGTGTGGTGGGGTGGGCGGTGACAAGGTGGCAGTGGTATGTGTGGTGACTGGGTGGCAGTGGTAGGGTGGTGGTGTGTGTGGTGACAGGGTGGCAGTGGTGTGTGGTGGTGTGTGTGCTGACGGGTTGGTGGTGGTGTGTGTGGTGACAGGGCGGCTGTGGTGGTGTGTGTGGTGGTGTGTTGTGACAGGATGGCTGGGGTCGGGTGTGTGGTGGTGTGTGTGGTGACAGGGTGTCGGTGGTAGTGTGTGGGGTGGTGTTTGTGTGGTGACATGGTGGCTGTTGTGGGGTGTGGGGTGGTGTGTGGGGTGGTGTGTGTGGTGGTGTGTGTGGTGACAGGGTGGCTTTGGTGGTGTGTGGGGTGGTGTGTGTGGTGGTCTGTGGTGACAGGTTGGCTGCGATGGGGTATGGGGTGGTGTGTGTGGTGATGTGTGTGGTGACAGGGTGGCTGTGTGGGGTGTCGGGTGGTGGTGTGGTGGTGTGTGTTGACAGGGTGGCTGTGGTTGGGTTTGTCGGTTTTGTCTTGTGGTGATTGTGTGTGGTGACAGGGTGGCTGTGGTGAAGGTGTGTGGGTGGTGTGTATGTGGCTGCGGTCCGGCCCGTGGGGAGATAAGGTGGTGTGTGTGGTGATGTGATGTGGTGACAGGGTGACTGCAGTGGGATGTGTGGTGGTGTGTGTGATGGTGCGTGGTGACAGGGTGGCTGTGGTGGGGTGTGTGTGGTGGTGTGTGTGGTGACAGGGTGGCTGTGGTGGGGTGTAGGGTGGTGTGTGTGGTGATGGGTGTGGTGACAGGGTGACTGCAGTGGGGTGTGTGGTGGTGTGTGTGGTGGTGTGTGGTGACAGGGTGGCTGTGGTGGGGTATGGGGTGGTGTGTGTGGTGATGTGTGTGGTGACAGGGTGGCGGTGCTAGTGTGTGGGGTGGTGTTTGTGTGATGACATGGTGGCTGTTGTGGGGTGTGGGTTGGTGTGTGGGGTGGTGTGTGAGGGGGTTAGTGTGGCGGAGGTGAAAGCGCGCTGGTTACAAGGTTGTGCGGATGTGTGGAGTTGAGAGATTGTGTGTGTGGTGATGTGTGTGGTGACAGGGTGGACGGTGGCGAGTGGCTGACGGTGTGTAGTAAGTGGTAGTGAGTGGTCGGGTGGCTCGAGTGGGGTGTGTGGTGGTGTGTGTGGTGATGTGTGTGGTGACAGGGTGGCTGCAGTGGTGTGTGTGGTGGTGTGTGTGGTGGTGTGTGGTGACAGGGTGGCTGTGGTGGGGTATGGGGTGGTGTGTGTGGTGATGTCTGTGGTGACAGGGTGGCTGTGGTGGGATTTGTGGTGGTGTGTGTGGTGACAGGGTTGCTGTGGTGGGGTGTGTGGTGGTGTGTGGTTACAGGGTGGCTGTGATGGGGTATGGGGTGGTGTGTGTGGTGATGTGTGTGGTGACAGGGTGGCTGTGGTGGTGTGTGTGGTAGTGTGTGTGGTGGTGTGTGGTGACAGGGTGGCTGTGGTGTGGTATGGGGTGGTGTGTGTTTGGTGATGTGTGTGGTGACAGGGTGGCTGTTGTGGGGTGTGGGGTGGTGTGTGTGGTGATGTGTGTGGTGACAGGGTGGCTGCGGTGGGGTGTGGGGTGGTGTGTGTGGTGATGTCTGTGGTGACAGGGTGGCTGTGCTGTGTGTGGGGTGGTGTGTGTGGTGATGTGTGTTGTGGGGTGTGGGTTGGTGTGTGGGGTGGTGTGTGGGGTGGTGTGTGTGGTGACAGGGTGCCTGTGGTGTGTGGTGGGGTTGTGTGTGTGTGGTGATGTGTGTGGTGACAGGGTGGCTGTGGTGGGGTGTCTGGTGGTGTGTGTGGTGGTGTGTGGTGACAGGGTGGCTGCAGTGGGGTGTGTGGTGGTGTGTGTGGTGATGTGTGTTGGTGACAGGGTGGCTGCGGTGGGGTGTGTGGTGGTGTGTGTGGTGGTGTGTGGTGACAGGGTTGCTGTGGTGGTGTGTGGGGTGGTGTGTGTGGTGATGTGTGTGGTGACAGGGTGGCTGTGGTGGGATTTGTGGTGGTGTGTGTGGTGTTGTGTGTGGTGACAGGGTGGCTGCGGTGGGGTGTGTGGTGGTGTGTGGTGACAGGGTGGCTGTGGTGGGGTATGGGGTGGTGTGTGTGGTGATGTGTGTGGTGACAGGGTGGCTGCGGTGGGGTGTGTGGTGGTGTGTGTGGTGATGTGTGTGGTGACAGGGTGGCTGTGGTGGTGTGTGTGGTGGTGTGTGTGGTGGTGTGTGTGGTGACAGGGTGGCTGTGGTGGGGTATGGGGTGGTGTGTGTGGTGATGTGTGTGGTGACAGGGTGGCTGTGGTGGGGTGTGGGGTGGTGTGTGTGGTGATGTGTGTGGTGACAGGGTGGCTGTGGTGGGGTATGGGGTGGTGTGTGTGTGGTGATGTGTGTGGTGACAGGGTGGCTGTGGTGGGGTGTCGGGTGGTGTGTGTGGTGATGTGTGTGGTGACAGGGTGGCTGTGGTAGGGTTTGTGGTGGTGTGTGTGGTGTTGTGTGTGGTGACAGGGTGGGCGTGGTGGGGTGTGTGGTGGTGCGTGTGGTGGTGTGTGGTGACAGGGTGGCTGTGGTGTGTGGTGGGGTGGTGTGTGTGGTGATGTGTGTGGTGACAGGGTGGCTGCGGTGGGGTGTGTGGTGGTGGGTGTGGTTGTGTGTGGTGACAGGGTGGCTGTGCTGGGGTATGGGGTGGTGTGTGTGGTGGTGTGGTGACAGGGTTGCTGTCGTGGGGTATGGGTTGGTGTGTGTGGTGATGTGTGTGGTGACAGGGTGGCTGTGGTGGTGTGTGTGGTGGTGTGTGTGGTGGTGTGTGGTGACAGGGTTGCTGTGGTGGGGTATGGGGTGGTGTGAGTGTGGTGATGTGTGTGGTGACAGGGTGGCTGTGGTGGGGTGTGGGGTGGTGTGTGTGGTGATGTGTGTGGTGACAGGGTGGCTGCGGTAGGGTGTGGGGTGGTGTGTGTGGTGATGTGTGTGGTGACAGGGTGGCTGCGGTGGGGTGTGGGGTGGTGTGTGTGGTGATGTGTGTGGTGACAGCGTGGTTGTGGTAAGGTGATGGAGGTACAGGTAGACAGAGGTAGAGAGGTATTTCCAGGTGGCTGCGGCTACATACCGATTACAGAGTGCTGACACCTGTTGTCACGTGGCATGTAAACACAGTGTGCGCATGTCTACCAGCAACTTGTTCTGATTCCCAACTTCCTACAAAACGCCATAAACAACCTCTGATGCTGACCTACATGTACTCACTGACCTAATTGCAACATGTGCCCTGACCTACATAATCCTCCTCTGACCTCTCTAAACTCTGACCTCAGTGTGTGCTTACCAACAAGTACCCAGCCAGCATTCCCAGCTGGGCCCTGGGTGGGCCCCTCATGGGCAGCCCATCTGGGGCCCAGCTAAATTTTGCCACAGGCTCTAAGTGGGCCCCACCTGGGCATACCACTGTCACCCTGTCACCACACATACCACTGCCCTTCCACTGCCACCCTGTCACCACACATACCACTGCCACCCTGCCCCTAATAAATCTCACCACAATCACTGTACAATTACACACATTTGGAGAAATAAGTCAACTTTAAAGAAGGTGTGCATTCCTAATTTAAACACTACAAAGGCACACACTCAATATCATGACCGGTTACACTGGTCTACTTGTACTTAAATTAATCAACGAAGATACGGAAGTCAAGTCCATTATTTCACACACATTACGTTGATACAGGAATGTTCTACTGGGACTAATAATACGAGTACCATAGGAAATGACCAGAATATAGTTCCATAACTGCAAAGAGCTCAGCAATTGTGTGATGAAAAATGAAAGATATAAGTGCGCAAACCAGTAGATGTCATACTCATCTTTGTGAATAGGCCTTCACCTTTGGTTTTGGCCCATTTAAATTAACGCTGCCCACCCATGCCTACCCATGCTTATGCATATGCATGTTAAATTATGTCCTTCAATGATATTGGTGCTAACTTTAGTGTCAGTGGAGGGATCGTGCACTGCAGGTGGCCATATAGGAACCCACGACTTATACATGGTTATGGCCTAGATGGCCCATTTTATACCCTGACAAATTCTCTTTCATTGCATATATAACCAGTATAATATAAATGGCACAGCGAAAGCCACAAATATATATGATGCTTAAGTCTGTAGGCTTACTAAATTCATCGATTTCCGAGAAGCAGCGTCAGTTGATTTACTTTTGAAAACACCAAGCTAAAGATATCCATCAGAATAGAATACAAAGCAGCCGCTCGGTATAAATAACTATAAAACCCACAATAATCAAAATGGCAAACTCCATGGCGATGCCACCACTAGCACTCTTCGAACAGGGCTTTGTTATACAAACACAACAGTTTTACAAGAGCATTTGACGCAGTGCAGAACTGTCTGTCCTGGTCCACACTCAGTGAGGGCACCCCTGGGTGGCTTACCGGAAGTGAAGGTGAGCGCGATGAGGGAGGCCATGATGGCGATGAGACGTCGGTGTAGGCACATCATGTTCAGCACGCATGCGCCAATCATGATGACGAGGGAGGCGACAGCCAGCACAGCGCCCACCATGTGGCTCGGACCTAGGGCCTCTGAAGTGAACAGAGGGAGGTCAGAGCAGGGTGGCGCAGAAGGATGTATGTAGGTCAGGACACATGTTGTATTTAGGTCAGGGAGTAAATGTTGGTAAGCACACACAGAGGTCAGAGTTTAGAGAGGTCAGAGGAGGATTATGTAGGTCAGGGCACATGTTGCAATTAGGTCAGTGAGTACATGTAGGTCAGCACACGTCAGCTTAGCGAGGTATGGGGAGGATGGGAGGCTGGATGTTTTTAGGTCAGGGCACATCTTGCAGTTAGGTCAGGGAATACATGTAGGTCAGCACACACACAGAGGTCAGAGCTTAGAGAAGTCAGAGGAGGATGTATCTAGGTCAGGGCACATATTGCAACTAGGTCAGGGAGTACATGTAGGTCAGCACACGTAAGTCAGTTTAAAGAGGTATGGGGAGGATGGGCAGCAGGATGTTTTCAGGTCAGGGCATATGTTGCAGTTAAGTCAGGGAGTACATGTAGATCAGCACACACACAAAGGTCAGAGCTTAGAGAGGTCAGATGAGGATGTGTGTAGGTCAGGGCACATGTTGCAATTAGGAAGGGGAGCACATGTAAGTCAGCACGCAGAGGTCACATTAGAGAGGTCAGGGGAGGATGGGCAGCAGGATGTGTGTAGGTCAGGGCACATGTTGGTGTTAGATCAGAGGTTACAAGTAGGTTAGCACACACAGATATGTATATAGGCCTTTTTTTGAATAGATAAATATATAGATAAAATAATATAAGTTGCGTGGTCAGATTGTTTTAAGTTTCTGTCATTTTCTTAAATAAATATATTAGGTCGATCGGAATAATGTACATTACCTTAGGTTGAAATAACTTTGCTTTAAAATGACTAGCTTAGGAGATGGTTGTAGTGTAAACATGCAAAGATAATTTTGGCATGCTTGTCAAAACTCTGACTCCATAGGCTTCATCAGTAACAGCTTCTATTGAGTTGGCTTAATAGTCCTTCTATACAGCAACAAATGCTTAATAGGACACAAGTATCTAAGTTGGATATGTAGGTTAACATCTAGATAATTCTTTTGTTTTGAATATGTTATGCTTTTATCGGGCTAGAACAACTTTAATTTGAAGTACCTTTATTTTAAATGTCTGAATTTAAAGATTTTATTTGAAGTGAAAACGTACCAAATCAATGTTATGGCCCTGTCACACTACGACGCTTCTCGCCGACGCGCCATCAGCGCGCAAAATATCTTCTACGCGTCGAGACATGTCCAACTTTTCGGCGGTTTGGGGAAAAAGATCGGCGTCAGCGCAGCGCATTATTCGCATGCGGCCAATGTTAGGCGACGAGTGAGGGAAAAAAAAAAAAAAGTTTGGCACGACGGGCTCATATGACCTTAGATGTTGGTAGGATGTAAAACAACAAAGCAACCATTTGGCGCAACGTGTGGAGACGACCCTCACACATGCGCGGCGACTGCCTAGCATTCGCATAACGTTATTCCAGTGCTGTCGACGTCCTTCTGACGTCGCCATAATATTGGAACCCGTGCGTTGACGCGCGTTGTGGGTCGTCGCGGTTTTTTGACATGCTTAAAACATTGAGTGACCAACTATGTGTCCCGCCATCCTCCGATGACTGGCAACGTCCAGGATAGTGTACCGACGTGTACCGATGTTCGCATAACATCCCCCTAACATTTCCCGACGTTTCCCGATGTTTCGCCAAAAAAGCACACACGTCGACGCGCATTGGAGAGAAACATCGTAGTATGACAGGGGTATTAGCACACAAATCAAAATACTGACATCATAAACTTAAAAAATAACAGGTTGTTTTAAATTAATTTTGTATTCCCTTCTCTACAGCAAAACATGCTTAATGAGTGCACCAGTAGGTAAGGTCGATACGCAGGATAAAATCTAAAAGAGTGCTTTCGTTTAAAGAATGTGACGTTGTCATCAGCCTAGGATAATATTACTAGAAGGAGCCATTTTAAGGCGTTGTGATATAGTTTCTGTGGGAGTCATAGTGTTACCAATAGTGATTGCGAATATAATAAATGCTGCCAGTTGCCACTGCTCAAATAGCTCGTTTTATATACTACTTCCACAACTGCCATTATAATAGTTTGTTTGTTTGTTGTTGCTTTACATCCTAGCAGGACGGATATCGACTTGTGACAGTGCGCACTCATGGCTCACTCATGGCGACTTTATAGTGCTGCCCCACTGGGAAATCAGGCCACCAGCACCAAGACCTGATATCCCACACAGCCACATTATCCTGACACTGAGTGAACTAGTTATTGCCCTATCCTAGTAATGCTGAGTGCTAGGCTAGGAAGCGACGAGTATCAAATTTTAAGTCATCAGTTTGACTCGACCAGGATTCGAACCCACGATCTCATGCGTTCAGATCCACCGATTTCCCATAACAGGGGACGGACACTCAACTCATGCGGCCACCCCGTCTGGTCCCATTATAATAGAGTAGTAGTAGTACCTGTCTTCAAAGCCCAGGATAATGGTGCATCCAGACCTATGCTGTTCTGACATAGCGGGTGTCCTGTCATCGAAGGGACAGTCAAATGAGACAAAGACCTTTTCGAGATAACAATTATTATAAATTAGAAAAAGTATAACCTGGATTCCATGTGTTGGTGCTAAACGGAGAATACTAATTTAATTTAATACTGACCCACCCACTGGGGAGGCTAAGGACTAACACGTGTAATTATATACATAAACAATACCTGTATTCATAGAGGTGGGACATGAATTCACCAAAATCCAGCAACCGGAAGGGGAGCCGGCCAGCATTTCACTTTCTACCTCTTACTCTGTCCATGCCTCCGGCTAGCCGACTGGTCACCACAGGGCAAGGAGGCACAGCCCTTTGACTCAACTCTCCTCATTTCTCTTTCCTCTATACTACCTTTTCTTTGTTTTTCTCCCAGGCTCACTTCTCCCCCTGATCAAGGGAGTTGTTTGCTTGGGTGGGGCCCTTTTCCTTTTTCACTGTTTCACTTTTTTCATGCCTGCAGATCTCATGTTTTCCCATCCCTTCCTCCTGAACCATTGGCTACTGGACACGAGTGCACAACTACAATCGGACCAGAGTGATCCGGTACCACTCCAAAGACTCGTTGTTATTGCTGTAAAGTACCCCCCCCCCCTTCTATAACCACCCCCGACCCTGAAGTTAAAACTTCAATCCGAAGAACGGATCGATTTATCGGGGCAGTTCTCTAATTGTTGCAGAGTCAGAGAGAGAGCCCACTCCGTCACCACATAATTAAGGGACTAACTTAGTCCACATTTACCGTGCAGGAAATACAACGTAAATCCTATGCTACTGGAGTTTAATCAATTTCCTATGCTACTGTGTATAGGAAATTGATTAAACTCCATATTTACTGCGCATAGGAGGGTAGTTAAATGCTATATTTTCTGTGCACAGGAGACCTGGTAAGTCTTATATTTACTATTATAGGAAAGCAATTAAATATTATATTTACTTTGCACAGGAGACTAAGTTATATATACTTAACATATAGTGCTTATGAAACTAAATCTATATTTATTGTGCATTCATTATATATATATATACTCTATAATCTATTATGGGAATATAAACAAGGACACTATCTTCAGCTAGCTCTACTATAATATACTCACTGTATACTAGTCGTTAACCCAGCTTATGGATGCCGAGCGCTAGGCTATATGTAGCAACATACACCAATTCGATAAGTCTTTGGTTTGACTCAGCCGGGAATCACCCCCCCCCCCCACCTGACCACGCACATAGGAAACAAACACCCTACATTTAACTATTAAACGAAACAAAACAAAAACCTGGAGGCAGCCTTCAATGTAATCAGTATGACAGACTGCGCAACTTGTAAGTCACAATAGACTAATAGTGTAGTGCTGTATTAGTAACACAGTGGGTGTATCAGTTATGTGGTTATTGCACTGAGGTTGTAATACAGTAGTAGATGATTGTAGTAATGGGGTTGTAGTATTTTATGTGTGGCAGCACATGCTTGTTATATTACAGCGGGTGTAGTACTAATAGTGTAGTGCTGTAGTAGTAACACAGTGGGTGTATCAGTTATGTGGTTAATACACTGAGGTTGTAATACAGTACTAGATGCTTGCAGTAATGGGGTTGTAGTATTTTATGTGTGGCAGCACAGTGCTTGTTATATTACAGCGGGTGTAGTACTAATAGCGTAGTGTTGTAGTAGTAGCACAGTGGGTGTATCAGTTATGTGGTTACTACACTGAGGTTGTAATACAGTAGTAGATGATTGCAGTAATGGTGTTGTAGTATTTTATGTGTGGCAGCACATGCTTGTTATATTACAGCGGGTGTAGTACTAATAGTGTAGTGTTGTAGTAGTAGCACAGTGTGTCTATCAGTCCTGTGGTTACTACACTTTGGTTGTAATACAGTACTAGATGCTTGCAGTAATGGGGTTGTAGTATTTTATGTGTGGCAGCACATGCTTGTTATATTACAGCGGGTGTAGTACTAATAGTGTAGTGCTGTAGTAGTAGCACAGTGTGTCTATCAGTCCTGTGGTTACTACACTTTTGTTGTAATACAGTACTAGATGCTTGCAGTAATGGGGTTGTAGTATTTTATGAGTGGCAGCACAGTGCTTGTTATATTACAGCATGTGTCGTACTAATAGTGTAGTGCTGTAGTAGTAACACAGTGTGTCTATCAGTTCTGTCATTACTCCACTGAGGTTGTAATACAGTAGTATATGATTGTAGTAATGGGGTTGTAGTATTTTATGTGTGGCAGCACAGTGCTTGTTATATTACAGCGCTTGTAGTACTAATAGTGCAGTACTGTATAAGTAACACAGTGGGTGTATCAGTTATGTGGTTACTACACTGAGGTTGTAATACAGTAGTAGATGATTGCAGTAATGGGGTTGTAGTATTTTATGTGTGGCAGCACAGTGCTTGTTATATTACAGCGCTTGTAGTACTAATAGTGTAGTGATGTAGTAGTAACACAGTGGGTGTATCAGTTATGTGGTTACTACACTGTGGTTGTAGTACAGTAGTAGATGATTGCAGTAATGGGGTTGTAGTATTATAAAAGCAATAGAGGACTTTTACCACCAACTCGCTCTCTGAAGTCATTGGAAGACTTAATGTTTGTAGCAGCTCACTGTGCAGCATATAATGTGCAAAGTCTTACACACGATTTCCACAAAGAACCTAGTAGTGGCAAGAACTAATGTTGTGGGTAGTAGCTCACTGCGCATGTTTAGTGGAAAAGGTCTATGACAGGTTGGTTATTGGTTGTTGGAGTTAACGTTCTGGCAACATCTAAGGTCATATCAGGACGGGTACTGACTTTTGACAGTGCGCACTCATGATGACTTTATAGTCATAAACAACTAGGAGCCTAGGCCACCAGCACCATGACCTGATATCCCTGTCAGTCACATTATCCTGACTCTGAGACAACCAGTCCTTGCCTTATCCGAATAGTGCCAAGCGCCTGGCCAGGAAGCGACAAGTAATATCAATTTTTAAGCCATTGGTTTGACTAACCAGGGTTCGAACCCATGGGTTCAAATCCTACGATCTACCAAAACGGGAGACGGACGCTCCAATCATTTGCCCATCCTGTCTGCTGTCTATGGCAGGAGTAAGTAACTCCACTGAGTTGTGTATCGGTGATTTGTTGATGAAGAAAAAACCGGAAATGGCGGATAGAAAACATGCGCCCGGGACTTGTCAGATTCACGGGGGCGGGGGAGGGAGAAAGAGGCCAGGGGCTGGTATGACAGGTGAGGAGCAACTCGCCGTCAGCTCACTATCGGCAGTGAAAATACTGAGCAATGAACACCACGGGTACAGTGGGGACGGGTGCAGTGGCGGGAGGAAGGTGTAGGAGGGGGACGAAGTGGAGGAGAGGAGGCCAGGTCAGAGACTTGAGGGAAAGGCACAGGTGGGGGGAGAAGGGGATAGGAAGGCAGAACAGAGATCTGGGGGGGGGGGGTGGCCACGCACTGGTTGGAGGGGATGGGGGTTGGGGAGAAGGGAGGTCAGAACAAAGATCCGGGGAGTGCCAAGCAGTGGTGGGAGGAGAAGAGGATGTGGAGGAAGGGAGACTAGGACAGAAATCTGGGGAGGGACAAGCACTGGTAGGAGGGGAGGGGTGTGTGGAGGGAAGGGAAGCCAGGAGAGACTTGGGGAAGGAGGCGTCTGTTAAAAGACAGTGCAGGAGACAGCTGGAGGGAGGAGTGGGTTTATAAGTCTATATTCAGGAGAGGAATACGTGAATGCATGATTGCCAGCTTCCTGAGAGGAACACCATATACAAATCAGACCTCATGTTGTTCTGCCAATGCTATCATCATCATCATCATGCTGTCGGTCATGATGCGACAAAGACTGCTTTCATTACTTGACTGCCGGTCTCCATTTAGTTCTCTGCTGTGAGAGTGATGTCCATGAGTCGGTCTTAATGTTTCTCTTAATGGTATCCTTGAACGGGAGATGAGGGCACCCTCTCTTTCTGTAACCAGAAGACAGTTGAGAGTAGAGGATCTGCTTTGGTAGCCTGTCTGATGACATCCTCATGAGGTGTCCAGTCCACCAGAGATTCTTTTTGATCAACAGATCTTCCATAGAGGGCAGCCCCGTCCGTTCGAGTATTTCCTTATTTGTAACTTTGTCGTTCCAGGTTAGCCTCATGATCGAACGCAGATGTCGCATCATGAAGGCATGCAGCTTTTTCACCTGTCGTCTGTACACTGTCCAGGCCTCGGCTCTGTATAGTAGGGTGGATAGCATGATTGCACGGTATATCTTGCCTTTGACCCACATGGACACATGGTGGTTGTTCCAGAATCTCTGGCATAGTCAATCGAAAGATGCGCTAGCCTTGGCCATCCTTCTCTGTATTTCAGCATCAAGGCATCCATCACTTGATATAGTGCTTCCGAGGTAGGTGAATTCCGGAACAGAATTCAGCTTGTTTCCGTCAACCATGACATCATACTCTCGGGTTCTTGTAGAGTTGGGTTGGTACAGCACCTCTGTCTTCTTGATGTTAATCTTCAGGCCAAACTTCTTTGATGTATGGGAGAAAGCATCCACTATTTTCTGGATCTCATCAGCAGAGTTGGCAAACAGTGCACTGTCATCTGCGAATAGCATCTCTCTCACCAGTATCCGAGTAGTCTTGGTCTTCGCTCTGAAGTATGGGACATTGAATAGGTCAGCGCTCTGTCTGGACTGTATATAGACACCATCCCCCATGCCTCGGAAAGCCTCATCGAGCATTGCTGATAGGAAGATGGAGAAGAGTGTGCGGGCCAGTACACAACCTTGCTTGACCACATTGGTAACCCCAAACGATTCCGAGACTTCCTCTCCAACACTAACATTCGCCATCATTCCCGTATGTAGGGCCTCAATCATAGTTGTGAACTTCTCTTGGCATCCGTACTTCCTCAGTAGCTGCCATAGCCCGGTCCTCCTGACTGTATCAAATGTTTTAGTGAAATTGACAAATACCATGTACAGTGGTCGGCCCTGCTCAATGCACTTTTCTTGTAGCTGTCGGAGAGAAAGCTATAGACAAGCTATATTTCTGTATAATATCACACTACTGGGGCTATGCTGTCCACACATTATCAAACTGTGTTTGATTCGGTGCAGAACAGCAAGTTCCACAAACTAACTCTATGCCAACCACCCCTTCCCAATCACTTCGCCTGATTGGCTGCGACCATTTCACTATTCGCTACACACCCAGCAGTCACTGTCTCACTTCGTGGCTAACTGGAAATTTGCGCAAACTTACCACCCACCAACACTCTGAAAGTCAGGCCAGGCTTTTCTTTTGTTGTGGGGGGGGGGGGAGCAACCATTTTAATTCTCATTAATTCCACTTTTTATAGGATCATATGGTTATGGAGCAATGAACAAAAGGTAAGACTATAACAAAATAAACTCTTTGAAGATTTAATTCCAATGTTTATCTCCAATTTTGGATTGGCGTTTACGTGGTCTTGCGCCTGATTCTATGATTACAATAATTAAACAAAATAATATTGCAAAGATAAAATACTCTGCCCAGAATACAGCCAATTCAGGAGGAAATATGTATTTTGACAAAATCGCCAAACTGGCAATTTCCCCAAATATTAGTTTGCTGCTTTTTTTTGTCAGTCACATACCTAAACAAAGTTGAACTGAAAATAATAGAACCCAGTTAAACGCGTATTTTGTCCGGTCCAGAACGGGAGAAGATAATTTTTGCAGAATACTCAAACTAGAAAACATAGTTAGCTCAGTTTTCAGTCTATATTACTTTGACTCTAAAACTGTCAATTTAATGACAAAACCCTGACTGTTCTCCGAACCCAATTACAAGCATGTTCCCTTTAATACAGAAAGAAAGTACTCTATTTACAACACAGCCAGATTAAGGAGAACATGATTTTGACAGAACATTCAAAAGAAACTGTTAAATTTACTGAAACTCAACTCATTGTACTTTTATCATTCTCAGTCACTCTCCAATGCTTAGAAAAAGTGTGGGAATGAAAAGTAACAGAACCCTGACCCTACTCCAAACCTAATTACAGGGTTTAAAAATATATACAGTATAACCCCGTTAAACCAAACTTGAAGGGACCCTAGAAATTTGTTTGGATTAACCGATCATTGGTTTAACCGAGCTTTGGCTTCCACTTTGACTTGGCTTTGACAAAAACGCGGGTGCATTATCAATGTAATATACAGTGATTGTGGACACTTTGATTATTGTTTTTTTATGTATATACAGTACAACCCCCATTAAACGATCGGTTAATCCAAACCTTTTTCGGCGGCCCTGCAAAATACTAACATTTATCATATAAAAAAGTGTCAGATGACCTTATAACCACATGCAAGTTTGGTTTAACCGCACCGGAAGTGGCCTGGGTCCCGACAATTTTGTTTGGATTAACCGATACTTTGGATTAACCGACATTGGTTTAACCAACTTTTTTATATGATAAATGGTAGTATTTTGCTGGGCCGCCGAAAAAAGTTTGGATTAACCGATCGTGATACAAAGACCAAACATTCTTTCCGAAATCGACATCAGGAAAACTGCATTTTAGACAATTTAGTGAAACTGGCAAACTCATTAATACTCAGCTCCCTGTTATGGAGAGAAATGTGAATTACAAATTATAGAACCCTAATCCTACTCCAAAGCTAATTGAAATACATAAACCTGAATATTACTTTTGATAATACACAGACCAAAATCTCGGGTGGGGGGGGGGGGGATTGGGCTTTAATCAGTTGTAAGTTAGTATAGGTAGTGAGTGCCCTTCTGCAGTCCCATATAGCTTCAACAAACATGCCTTCTGATTGGAGGCTCTGTAAAGCTAAGATACCTTATACACGGTATGCAGCATGCGAATGCGAATAAAAATCGAAAAGCATGTAAATGAATAGTGGTGCTTCCATACGTCCGCATGTGACTGCAAATGCGAATGCGAATGTGAATGCGGCAAATGGATCAACCCATGAACCGATCGGTGTGGCATGCGAGTGCGAATACTATTCCGTTTGCCATAGAAAACAAAACTGTTCCTTCACAAATTTGGGGGAAAAACCCCAACAAATGTTGGGGGTTGGCATATATCTACGCCGCATATACGACATTCGCATGCCACATACCGCATATAAGGAATCTTAGCTTCAGGTAGTAGCTGATTGGGTCTGTTATGAGCAGTGACCCCCACTGCTACGCATTAGGGTTATACACTTCCCCTCCCCTCCCCTCCCCTCCCCCTTACTACCCATCCCCGCCGGCGCTGAAACACTCACCAGGTGGACCCACTACCGGGGTTATATCCCTCACGGCCACACGGCGGCGCCACCGTATCGAGCGCTTCCGGGATAGCCCACCAGGTGTCCCTGCACTGCGCAGTGTCCGGACAATATAGAGTAGAACCTCTCTAAATCGACCGACCATGGGATTTGGGACCGACTTTAAATTGTCCATTTAGGGAGGTGATCGGTTTAGGAATTTTCTTTTTATCATTACAATGGTATGGGCGATCGTTTTGGACCCAAATAAAGCGATCGACATCGGGGGGTGGTCAATCTGTTGAGGTGATCGGTTAGAGAGATTTTACTGTATCTACAATTTTGAGCAGAAGTGCGTCGGTGGTATTACAGGGAAGGGTCTTTAGGTGGCGCCAGGATTAAGGTTCGCCGGGACGGGCTGTTCACATAATGGATTATGTATAATTATACACGTGTATACATATACACATACTCACAAGTGTTGTCATCATATTCACATACCGTTTGATGTCATCATCCCTTTAACCACAAGTGTGGGTTTGATTGATTGATTGGTGGTCGATTTACACCGTGTTGGCAGCATAGGCCTAATTCATGGCGAGAAATGTTAGTTTTTTGTTCAAACCATCGCTTTTACATGTAAAAGCAGACAATCAATTATGTGCCACTAGACACTCATTAAATTAAAAAGCCCACAATCATATATTTGTGGCCAAGGGAAACAAATTCCCATAGAAAAGAAAAGTTTGACTAATAATTGATAGAATTTATTTAGTAAACTATATCAGGTGGTAGAGTCCAGCTGCCCTCAAAAAGGCTAAATTGTTTTCTTGTTTTACTTGAGCAAAAAGGTCATGCAAACTGTCTGCAGTGTAACATTGTTGGCGCAGGGCCAACAAATCAACACAACTTAGTCAAATGTGTTTGAGTGTCAGTTTTGTGTAGAAAATGAGGCCCACAAATTTGGTTTCCTCAACGACTTTAATGGGATCCCCATCCAGGGTCAGCTCTGGTTCCGCATGCATTCTACACAACAGGCAGACATGCATGCAGACTGTTTTGGTTTTGGAAAATTTGAATCCGTTCAGAACTGACCATCCCCAAACAAAAACACACAAAAAAAAACAAAAAAAAAAAGAGAGTGAGACCCTGGTTTATTGCTTATATAGGTTCTCAAGATTCAAGAGGCCTTGCACATACCTATTATAATCACAAATGCAGTGGTCACATGACTCACTCTCCAATCAGATACATGCAGTGGTCAATGATCATAACAATACCAGGGGGGGGGGCATGTGAGGTGACTCTTCCAAAACTGTTCAGCAACTGAGTGAACCAACAAAAAAAAAAACCAACAAACACACAAAACCCAAACCAACAGATGGATCCCATTTATGCTTAGTTGTAGCTGTCTCTCGATGACATTCATGTCATGTTAGCACCGCTGTAATATAAAACAAAGTCATCCACGAAAAGACTACAGGAGACCCCCTGCTTTACAGCAGCAGCAATACCATTGAGCTTGACCACGAAAAGGGTCACGGCCAGTATGCTGCCTTGAGGTACTCCTAGTTCCTGTGAGTGTAGGTTGGAATAGGTAGTCTTGACGCGGATGCGGAAATGGCTGAAGGATAGAAAGTTCTTGATGAAAATTGGCAGGTGGCCATGAAGGCCAATCGCATGGAGATCTTCCATGATGCCGTGCTGCCACGTTGTGTCATAGGCTTTTTCGAGGTCGAAAAAGACAGCCACAACGTGCTCCTTCTTAAGGAAAGCATTCTTATGAAGGTCTCCATGCAAACCAAATGGTCGAGGGTGCTGCGGCCCCATCTGAAGCCACATTGGAGGTTGGACAGGTGGTGTCCTAACTCCAGTAGCCAGACGAGGTGGTTGTTTACCATACGCTCCATGGTTTTACAGATGCAGCTTGTGAGGGCTATGGGACGATAGGCGTTGGCTTCACTCTGGTCTTTACCAGGTTTGGGATTATTACTGTCACCTCACGCCAAGAGGTGGAGACGACGCCCGACTCCCAGATGTTGTTGAAGAGTTGAAGCAACAGTCTCAGCACAGGTTCGGGGAGATGTTTAAAAAAGTGATAATGAATTCCAGAAGGTCCAACGGCCGTGTCATGCGAGCTTTCCAAAGGACACCTCAACTCACCCATATTGAATGGGGAGTTGTAGTGCTCCTCGCCATCAGAGGAGAAATCCAAGAGCTTTTGCTCTTGGCGTTCCTTGACGGCCAGAAAGCCCGGGAGGCAGTTTGCAAAAGACAAGTTTGCAGCAAGGGCCCGAGCCAATTCTTCACTTATTTCATTGAGTAATGTGAGAATGGTGCCATTATGTTTCAAGTGCTGGACTACAGAAGAATCACCTCCCCTTCGTTTGATTCTCCTTATATTTGTCCACTCTTTGCCGAATGGCATGTGCATGGTGATGCTAGAAACGAATCATCTCCAACACTGCCTCGGCGCATCTTTGATCATTCTGCGAGTGCTAGCCCGCAGAATTCAAATGAGCGCCAGATTTTCAGCAGTCGGTCTCCTGTGGAATTTACGCTGAGCTTTCTTTCATTCCTTAATAGCCCTCCTACAGCTGTCATCCAACCATGGAGCCATCAGCCTCTTGGGAGTTACCGAGGTCTTCAGAACAGTTTTCTCTGCGATCCATCTCAGCATCTCAATGAAAGAATCGATGTCACTGATGTCTGGAGTGAACTCCTCATGACATAGGGTCTGGAAGGTGGGCCAGTCGGCTTTTCACAGCTGCCAGCTCCTCTCTCGCTCTATGGGAGATGCCCCCTCACAATTAAGAATAATTGGGAAGTGGTCACTCTGCAGAGGTCGTCCCAGACTCTCCCCGAAATGTCCAGTGCCAGTTCTGGTTCTACAGTGCTGAGATCAATGGCAGAGTATGTTCCATAGCCGGGATGCAAATATGTGTACAAACCATCATTCAATACACACAGAGCATGACTTGCCACAAGGTCCTCAATTCTCTTGCCTTTAGCGTTCCTATTGTCCCCCCCCCCCCATAATGGGTTGTGGCTGTTAAAGTCACCCATAAGTAAATATGGGGATGGTAACGGGTCCACAAGGGCATCCAGTTCTTGTAAAGTGAGAACGGAGCTCGGAGGAATGTAAATGGAACAGAGAGTTACAGTCTTATGCAGCATCAGACGAACAGTCACAGCCTGTAGTGTTGTGTCTAATGCCACTGGCGAACATACCACATCACGTCTGACCAAGATGGAGGAGCCGCCACCGGCTCAGTCTCCATCTGGTGCGTGCTTGTTATAAATGATGTAGCCTTTAAGACTACCACTCTCAGAAGCTGTTATATAAGTTTCTTGTAGGCAAACAGCAAGTGGATTGAGGTTGCAACAAAGAAGAGACAACTCTTCGATGTTGCTCCTAAAACCTTGGCAGTTCCATTAAATAAGAGATCCACCTGTCACTCTCATTATGGAGCAGGGACAGGCATTCTCCCCCTTGCCTTTGGTTTGGGGGAGAGTCTTCGACTGCGGGTTTCCGCAGTGTCAGGCATCTCATTATCAGCCAGCGCCTGATATCGATTTAATGTCAAGTTTTTGGAGATCGATGTCCCCCTGGACATTTTGTCTGCAGGGGTCAAAGATCCCTTTGGAACTCGGTCCGACAAATAATTTTTCTTCTCTTTGGGCATCGCGGGCTCAGTACATGATTATTGAGATGCTCTATTCCAACATTATTTTTCTTTGCAGTACGATTGTTGATGATATATGTTATGGTGAAGAGCTTAGCTTTCTCCCGATTGGAGGATCTAGCTTCTTGTGTTCTGTTTTTCTGCAGTAGGGATCAGAATAATTTTTTTTTATATATATATACTATTTAATTATTTCTAAATATTCCTCAACTTTCACCCCGTTTTGACTTCCTTGTTCCACACCATTAGGAAATATTGTGCCTAGAGCGGGACTCGAACCCGCATCTCTTTGCACTCCGGGCCAGTGTGCTAACCATTACACCACCTAGGCTCCCTGATATCAACACACTCCCCACGCCTACCTGTCTATGTGGTTACTTGCCTGAGAGGTCAGTGCAGACCACTACACTCGTCCCCCTGGAATTGTAAGTCTTGTAATGCTTACAATTACATACATACAGGCAATGCACTAACACATACATACACAGGGTAGGTTCAACAACCATACAGCGCAAAGCTTGTACAGGATCCTGGTCACGGCACCAGTGTCATGGGGGTGATGAAAATGGGAAATATTGTGCCTAGAGCGGGACTCGAACCCGCATCTCTTTGCACTCCGGGCAAGTGTGCTAACCATTACACCACCTAGGCTCCCTGATATCAACACACTCCCCACGCCTACCTGTCTATGTGGTTACTTGCCTGAGAGGTCAGTGCAGACCACTACACTATTATTACTCTCGATATTTTTTTTGGTTGAAACCGGATTCGGGACTTGGGTGAAGGTAGTGGGCTTCCCTCCAGTCAACCATATAGTTCAGTCTGGCATTCAATTGTCCTGTTGGAGACTTTGGATGCCGCAGCATAGCTCTTGGTGGTTGGAAAGGGAGTATTTGCCTCAGCCAGCCTTCGAGCTTCTGGGTAGCTTAGCCGCTTTTAAGTTTTGATCTGCTGAATGAGCTTTTCTTTTTTCCAGACAGGGCAGTCTTTAGATATGTCCATATGGTCACCCAGGCAATTGGAACATTTTGCCTGGTTTTGATAACTGGTCTTGTCGTGACCTTTCTGACCACACTTAAAACAGATGGTTTCATTTTTGCATCTATCCTTGCATCTATCCTTGGATCTATCCTTGCCATGACCAAACTTCTGGCATTGGAAGCACTGAAGTGGGTTTGGGATGAAGACATCCACATTCACACTACGGTATCCAGTTTTCAAATTCTTGGGTGGAAAAGGCTTGCCAAACGTGAGGATATATGTCCCTGTTTTTATGGACTTGTTATCCCTCTATATAACTATTCTTTGTATGTTTAACACACCTTGAGACTTGAGCTCATGTGCTCCCTCATCCTCATCAACACCATCAAGATCTCTAGTCCGGATTAGTCCTTTGCTAGAGTTAAGAGTTTGATGAGGAGAGGCCTTGATGCTGACGCCTGCTAGCGTGCTTGCACGTAGCAGATTGTCAGCATGCGCTTTCTTAGCACACTCCACCAGAATATGTCCAGTTTCTAGCTTCTTCACATCTTTAACTCTGCCAGCGATTCCCATAATGACCTTGTGAATGGCAACAAAGTTTGGCAACAAGTCTGGGAGGCCAGGAGTTCGAATCCCAGCCAAGTGAAACCAATGACTTATAAAACTGATACTTGTCGCTACCGAGTCTGGCACTCAGCATTAATAGGATAGGACAAGGACTGGTTAGCACAGTATCGGGATAATGGGGCAGCACTATATAGTTGCCATGAGTGCACACTGCCACAAATCGGTACCCATCTTGGGATGCCCTTAGATGTTCCTAGAACTTAAAACACCAACAAACAAATAAACTTAATCACAAGGGTTGTTGGGAACCAAAGATAACTTTGCAACCAGTTTTCTCCATTTCCACCCTTTTTCCACTGCCCTCTGCGACTTGTTTTTTTGTTGGTCCATTAGTTGTTTAAGCAGGGGAAATTTCAGTCGTAGACGACTGGTCTTCCTCATTCCACTGCTGGTTGATAGAAAGCCCAAGCCTACACTTTTACCGACCCAAGGGATTTTTAACCTCCCACACCACATAGACATGGTATGAGAGCAACCGGCCTTCAATGATGCTGTAAGTTATACACAGCAGTGGAAATCCAAATTGGCAGAGCTGGGGGCACGGGGAATTGAATTGCCGACCCTCAGATTAGGAGTCTGACCTAGAAAAAAGTCAGACACTCTAACCACTCCACCACAGAGAACATCACAGGAATTCTTATTATATTATTATTATATACAGAGTCCGCCACAGAGAACTCCAGGATTGTCTATTCCCTGTTGTCTTCCCACCTCTCCCTTTGCCTGCCTTGTCTTCTTTCCCCCTTTCACAGCGCCTTGCAAGATGGCTTTGCTAAGTTTTACAAAGCATGACGTGTTCCTTCAGTATGTATACAATGGCAATGCTCAAGGTAGAATGCTAGTTATCTATGTGTGTTATGAACCTATATAAAAATATCATAGATTAATAAACTAAGTAAATCTGGCCCACAAATTGTGATATTGTCTTGTTGATCTGAGTAGACCTTAATGTAAAAATATACGGACTTTCGGTTAAGAATTATATATTGGCAGAGAGCATTATTATTCTTGGGCGACGGAGTGGGGACAATGTTATGTAAACTAAAAGAAATACTATCCCACTCCCATTGTACATGATAATAAGTGATGTGATATATAAGTTATATATGATGCCTGAGATTACTGAAGAGATCTTTCTATATAAGAGGACAGTACATGATTATTGACATGTTTCTCTATGCATTCATAAAGAGTGCAATTGGAGAAAAGGTCATATTAACAGAGATCTATTGTAACTGTTGCAACTACCTGCCCACCCATGACCGCGGGGCGGGCCCACCACAGCCTCATTTGCATATGCACTCAGGGCACCACCTGCAGCTGAGTTGAGTGACAGCCACCTCCACTGGGGGTTGGCTCCCACACCAGCTGTGGGGGCGCCTGATTGGCTGACTGTGGGACTGCCCAGTCACCTACACTAGCTTGGCCCTCTGACCACACTAGCCTCATTTTGAGATTAATTAATTATTCAAGATTCTGCTTCAGACACACTGAAGAGAGAGGACTCTACTCCTGGCTCTTGAGTGAGACACACCTACTCTTGAGCAGGAACCCCAGACACTCTGTCTGATGCTAGCAAAATTCATATATTCCAATTGAGTGTGTACACAGCCATATGACTCCTGTCCGATGGGCTGTAGGCACTGGTTTCTATACAGGCTAAAGTAGGAATGAAATACTGCGTGGACAGAAGGTAAGGAGTGTGGATGATAGGTCATTGGTAGGTGGACAGGAGTTGATGCCAATAAAGCACAACTTCTCCACTGTTTATCTGTGTGACTTGTCTTCATTCTTCCTTAGTATTGGCTAATGAGTTGATAGTCGGTATTTGAATAACAGCATTGCAGGTGATATGAAGGGGAATGGTTTTTAATATTATCTGGTGTCCCAAACGCGGCCGGGCATTCAGAAATATTAGATTAAGATCTAAATCTAGACTTCTAGAGTATCGAATGTGTAGATAGGAACTGAGCTTGTATTATAAAGAACACTTTGCCAGTTATAGCAGGTGAACTAAACTTATGGTGATTTAAAATATATTGGTGTTTCTAATATATTTAACTATTTGTTTGTGCTATTTAAGGGCCAATTCAAATGATAGCTCAGATTCCGGCTTGCGGAAACACAGGAGGCACTGTGCATGTGGTAGAATATATATATATACATGTATATATATATTCCGGGCGCAAGTGACACTGGGAGTGCCGGTAGTTAGGGTCGGGGCCGGTGGTGGCGCCACCAGTCCCCGAATGAGTAAGGAGCAAATACACGAAGAGTGCCCATTGGCTGATAATATAATATAATAATATATAATAATAATATAATAATAATTCCTTCCACGTCTTTATACTCGCATAATGCTTATACATCACATATATTTATGTGCGGAGAGTAAGGAAGAAATACAGGAATGGGAAGTGTCGAAAGATCCCGTAGGTGATACGGTTTGTGGTGGGGACAGTGGTTAGCCCGCAGCAAATAAATGATGGTATATGGCACACATGCCGATATATATATATCATCATGGAGATATATACATTATTTAGATTGGCATAGTAAATCATACAGCATATATATACGTATATATACGCCTATCTTTACATCATGTCCTGCACCTACTACTACCTGACCTATAACGCCATGTGCCACATTAAATATCACCAAGTTGACAACAACTACAATAGTCGCCTAATATTATTTACCCCTTTCTACTTTAGTGATAACATCATCTGGTAAATGATATTTTTACATCCCTCAATAGTTTTAACCAGTTTGTAAATATGTCATATTGTGCTTTCATTATAAAGCACCTTAGAATGGCACCTGCTAGTGATGGCGGACTACCAAATCCACATTAAATATTTACTAATTTAGAAGGGCACAATAAGGTTACTACTTTGCTACACTACAAAGCCACCATCAGGGCGCAGTATCAGGACCCGGTACGCGTCATATTACCTCTAGTGTTGCTAGGATATGAAACCCTAATTACTTAATCACTTGATCACTTACTGAATGGCCCGGACAGTAAATTGTTAGTACATGACACGGTTTAACTAATTACAGGGGACGCTGATGACAGGTTCTACTGTAAGCTCGTCGCTTGCCTCAAATGGCCGAGTGTTGGCTTGTGCCTGTAACAAGTTGAGGCGACTCATTGTCAGCTCAGCCTGCAGCATCCAGTCCATGCAACCAGTCGTCGTGACTGACACAGTCAGCGGCGTGGTTTGTTGTGTGCTCGTCTCTATGGTGACGGACAAAATTTAGCAGATGACAATTTTACACGGCATGGTCGAGAGAGAGGGGGAGACAAGTCAGGCCAAAATACAAGATAAGGATCAAGGGGTAAAGTGGGAGAAAGGGAGAGAGGGAGAGAGGGAGAGAGGGACAGAGGGAGAGAGGGAGAGAGGGAGAGAGATAAAGTGGGAGAGAGGGAGAGGAGGGAGAGAGGAGGGAGGGAGAGAGGGAGAGAGGGACAGAGAACAGAGGGAGAGAGGGAGAGAGGGAGGAGAATAAAGTGGGAGAGAGGGAGAGAGGAGAGAGGGAGGGAGGGAGAGAGGGAGAGAGGGAGAGAGGGAGAGAGGGAGAGAGGGAGAGAGGTAAAGTGGGAGAGAGGGAGAGAGGGAGAGAGGGAGAGAGGAAGAGAGGAAGAGAGGGAGAGAGGGAGAGAGGTAAAGTGGGAGAGAGGGAGAGAGGCAGATGGGGAGAGAGGGAGATGGGGAGAGGGGAGAGAGGTAGAGAGGGAGAGAGGGAGAGACCGAGATGGGGAGAGAGGGAGATGGGGAGAAGGGAGAAAGGGAGAGAGGGAAAGAGGGAGAGAGGGAATGATGGAGAGAGGAAAGAGGAAAGAGGGAGGAACGTAGTAGAGGCCCACAGAGGTAGAGAATGATAGAAAGTGGGGAGACAGGGATAGATGGGAGAGAGAATGATAGGGATGGAGAAGTAAGAAAGGGAGAAAGGGAGAAATAGAATGAGACACACAGCACACAATAGAACAGGAGTGAACGAGAGAGAAAAATACAATGGTGAGACAGAAGTAGGAGATACCAGAGACCGAGAGGCAGACCGAGAGAGTGAGAGCACATGCAAAAGGGGAGAGAGCGAGAGAAAAAGGGGACTAACAGAGACAGAGAGAGGGGAGCACACAAAAGAGCGTATGACAGACAGATGGAGATACTAAGAGAGCGCGAAAGAGAAGATAGTGATGGCATGCAAGAGAATGATAGAGGAGGTAGAGTGAGAAGGAGAGAGGGTCATACAAGAGAGAGAGCCTGAGAGACAGAGAATGATGTCACACAAGAGAGACTGATAGAGAGGCTGAGAGAGCGTAGCATGGGAGAGCGGGAGATAGAAACTAATGGCGCATTAGAGATAGGGATAGGAGAGCACAAAAGGGAGTATGAGAGACAAATTGATGGAGCACGAGTCTGACAGAGGCGAGCAGTGGAGAGAGAGGGGGGAGGGAGGGAGGGAGGGAGGGAGAGAGAGAGGGGGGAGGGAGAGAGAGGGAGGGAGGGAGGGAGAGAGAGAGGGATTGAAAGAGGGAGAGAGGAGGAGAGAGAGAAGAGAGGAGAGGAGATGGAGGAGAGAGAGGAGAGAGACGAGAGAGAGGAGAGAGAGGAGTGAGAGGAGAGAAAGGAGAGAGAGGAGAGAGAGGAGAGAGAGAGGAGAGAGAGGAGAGAGAGGAAGAGCGCAGAGAGGAAGAGAGAGAGGGCGAGATAGAGAGACAGACAGACAAAGCTGGAGAAAGGAGAGAGGGATGTGACGTACCCTGATGCCGGCCCACGATGTAGTCCCACAGCCCTATTTGGCTCAGCTCGGGGCCGTGGCCGTCAGCCACCGCCCAGTGCCGAGAGAGAATGATGAAGGTCTGCAGTAGAATCACCAACACCTGCAGCAACGTAAACCATTTCATCAGGTTCGACCGCACCCGCCACGCCTCGGGGGCTCCCGCCATGGTCGCGTCGACCGGAAACGGGCAGCAGGCCGTAGTAACGCCGACACGCGGGCGTCTGCACGGGGCGCGGGGAGACGGCGGGAAGGGAGTCGGCTGTGTTCAGCTGGTCCCCGGCGGGAAGGGAGGAACTGACTGGCGCTCTTTATAAGTGTCTGTCACGTGGGCTGGGAGTGGTAGCAGAGAGCGTCTATATAAACAGATGAGAGGGACAACTCCCATACTAGAGCATGTAACATCTGCCGACTGTGGCGCTCCAAGTGGTGGTTGTTGAACAGTATATGACACAGCTGTCAAACTCAAGGCATTGTCAATGGTCGTGTGCAATCTTCATCCAGAAAAAGTGAAATATCTCTAAAACTACACCACCTAGAAACAAACTGATTGGAATACACATAGAAAACATGTTTACCAACAAGATTATATTAAATTGATATGGTTAGGGTTCTGGATTTCTATTAATTTGGAATAAAACTGACGTTTTTCACTACGCGTACGGCAAACTCAAGGCATTGTCAATGGTCGTGTGCAATCTTCCTACAGAAAAAGTGAAATATCTCTAAAACTACACCAAATAGAAACAAGCCGCTTAGTACACATATAGAAAACATGTTTACCAACAAGATTATATTGAATTTATAAGGTTAGGGTTCTGGATTTCTATTAATTTTGAATAAAAACAAATGTTTTGCACTGAGCGTACCGGCAAACTCAAGGCTTGTTCAACACTAACCGCCAGGAACGCCACTGTAGCCTGTGTTACCGTTTTTCGCGGGAGTTGTCCCTCTCATCTGTTTATATACACGCTCTCTGGTGGTAGTGAAGTGGCATGTCCTGGGGTGTGCTTGCTGTGGGTCCGCTTGGGGGCGCTGGTGTGGCGGGAATGAGGAGGATGTTGGGTGTTGGGTGGGGAGGAGGAGGAAGTAGGGGGAGGAGGATGAGGAGGCGGGGTGGAGGGGGACGTAAAGGGGGGTAGGAGGAGGTGGGGTGGGGATGACTGGGGTGTGGTGTAAGTATGAGAAGAGTAGGTGGGGTGGGGAGGAACTGGGGGGAGAAGGAAGAGGAATAGGAGCAGCAGCAGGAAGGAAGTGAACGGAGGAGTTGGAGGAAGGGGTGTGGGGGAGGATATGGCTAGGTGAGAAGAGGAATATGTGTGGTGGGGAGAAGGAGGTGGGAGGGGACGGGGAGGGGGAGCCATACATATCCAGAGCAGCATCTACATATCCCCCTACACACATCCCTACACACATCCCCTACACACCTCTCCCTACCCACACCTGCCATACACATACCTCCCCTTACAACCTCCCCTACACACCTCCCCCATCACACACCTCCCCTACACACACCTCCCCCTACACACATCTCCCCCTACACACACACCCTAAAACACCTCGCCTACACACACCTCCACATCACAAACCTTCCATCATTGCCCACCCACCATCCCCCACCTTCCTTTTCTCCACACCTCCCTACTCGAATCGCTGCATTCTACCATGTCTGGGATAAGCCTCTTCCTTGGCCTGACACCACAAGAGTCACCACCCGTTCCTCGACCAGAGCTCTCCCCACCCCTTCCAATTCCACAACTACTGCTACTACTAACCGTAACTCTAACCTTGCTGGGCCTGTATGCAGGAGTCAGTGTTAGCGGGGTTTGGTGTTAGAGCCTGTTACCGTTTAGCTATCACTGACGTCGGGACCTATGTCAAGTCATATGCAGGAGCGCGTAACACTTACATTATAGCTAAACGTGAAGTTATTTATAGATTTGGGAATTCCCTCGAGTCGACAATATGAATAATGCTGACAATGCAGCGACGGCGTTAATATCGGTTCGAATTTAGGGTTAAATTGATAAGATTTCACTTATTGCGGATGTAATTCTGTTAAATATGACAGCATTGAATAGATTTGGGCCTGCGCCGGCAACGGCGCTGGCGATTTGCGACAATATGGATATCGACGTCGATGCGGCGGCAGCGATTTGTTTACTTTACATTCGTCGATTTGAAAATATAAATATTAATATCGCCGCTGATCCGGCAGCAGCGTTAATATCGCTTCGAATTTAGGCTTAATTTGATCAAATTTCACTTATTGCGTATGTAATTCTGTTAAATATGACAGCATTGAATAGATTTGGGCCTAATGAACTCGCTATACCTCCTATCTATCAGGGGTAAGGTAACACCGGTTAAGGTTTTGGTGTTAGGCCTATCACCACCTCGTGCATACCATTTTTCGCCGCTAACCGGGGAATTCCCGCCTACCACCGTTTTGGCTCACTAACACCGAATACCACCGACTCCTGCATATGGCTCCTGATGCTTCTGATTCCACACCTGCGACTCCGATGCTGCCACACGACAAGGACTTCACCTCTTCCACCAACCTGAACTCCTGTTATGATGGAGATACCACCACTCCTACTAAGGACCACTATGTCGCCAGGCACCATTGGACCCCCAAGTCTAACCTCACCGATCCCACCTGTGTCACTCCACCAACCAATGGATCCAGCCGCCTAGATGCACCACCTCGCAGCCCCTCTTCTGCCAAGCCCATTCCACGAAGCCCTCCCACAACACCTCCGAAGATCATCAACCCCACTCCACACCCAGTTGCCATTGCCTCTTCATCCAGCCTCCCTACCACCACAATCACCTCCTTTTCCATGCACAAGAACAACAATACCATCGCCAAGAGGTCAGTGTCCCCACCCCATGAGCCCACGCTCACTGAAACCAACAAGGACCCCAAATCCACTGACGATGAGCCCACCGAGGCGGACTCTTGGTCCAAGGTAGTTCAAAAGAACAAACACAAGTCGACTCCAACATCCAGCACCTCCTTACGCATGTCCCAAAAGACCTGCCAGCTTCTTTTCATGCTGCCCTGACAGCCCAAAATGGAGGTAGACAATAATGCCGCTACCAGCCCACACTCCCATCCCCGTCCCACTAACAACTCCTTAACCATTCTCTCCTGAAATCCAAGATAGCTCTTCTTGGCAACACCTTAAAAAGAGAGAAAATTGACGTCACACTTCTCCAAGGAACCTTCCTCATTGATCCACCCCATATCAAAGGCTACACTACATACCAAACCCCATAGACATATCAATAGCCACAACGTCCACCCATCATTTTGACAACCACCTGACCAGGGCTAAACTCGATCGCGCCCTGGGCACCACCACAAAAAAGACAACCCCAGGACCCGACGGAGTCCCAAACACTGCGTGGACAAAGTTTTCTGCCACTAACAGGGAAACTCTCCTCCCCCTCCTCGACAATATCTTCTACAACACGGACATACCCCAATCTTGGAAGGATGCTGATATCATCCCCATACCCAAGAAAACCCCGGGCGAAGTCAGACCCATCTCGATTCTCCAACACCTCGGGAAAGTTTGTGAAAGAATCATACTTACCCGTCTCCAGATGTTCACACCTGGAGACGGATGTTCAGACTGCATCACTGGCCTACCAGAGGAGGTCGTTGGCTACCGAGGAGGACGAAGCACCCAGCATGCTGTCACCACCCTGATCGAGAGCATTTCCTATAGCCTCAGTAATGGACACAAGAGAGCAACCATCTTCCTTGACCTTGAAAAAACCTTTGAGCTTATCGACCACAACGTGGTACTGACATCAATGGCTGATCTTGGCATCCACAATTACCTCCAGAACAGGCGAGCCAGGATATGTGTCCAAGGCACCTCTTCTCCCTACCTCCAACTAAAAAATGGCATCCCCCAGGGTGCAGTGCTCAGCATCTCTTGTGAGGAGGCTGAAACAAGACCTAGCCACCCCAGAGATCACAGACACAACCATAGTTTGCTACGCAGATGGCATCGCCATCACCTGCTCCCATGCGATCAACGCACAGGATCTCGCTGAGCAGGTGCTCCACCTGATAGCAAATACCTGTCGGGACCTTGGACTAAAAATCTCCCCCACCTAGACCAAGATAATGCACATGTTCAGAGGTCAACCACTTCACCCGCTCTACCTAGATGGATCCCCTATTGAATGGGTCTCCACCTTTGACTACCTAGGTGTCCGTCTAGACGGAGACCTGAACATGAGAGCCCTCTGCGGCCACCAGAATGACCAACAGACCCCTCCTCATGAAGAGGATCTCCGGCTTCTCCTGGGGCGCCCTGGACAGTGTACTTGCACTATTCTACAGCCAGGCAGTCTGCTCCCTCTTTGACTACGCCACGCCCACACTCGTTCTCACAGCCCTCGGGCTTGACAACCCCCAAACTCGACTACCCAAGAACATCCAACACCGGGCTGCCAGGCTTGTCCTCCGTGTTCCCAGCACCACCAGGATTGAGATCCTCCTCCTTGAATCCGGGCTCCCTCCCCTCCACCTCTGAGGCAAACAACTTCTCACCACCCACCTCACAAGAACCCTCTCCTCAGGCCTTTCACCAACAATCTGCAGAGCAGTGGCCTACCTCTGAGATTGGATATGCGGTCACCCTCAAATCTCCTACCCCCTCAAGGACGCCATCACCACCCTCAAGGACTCCCACAGACTCCACCCTGAGCCCTAACAAACCACCATGGTTTTCCATTCCAGTGGAAATCTGAACCACCAACCTAGTTGCTTCCAAGGTGGTTTACATTACCGCAGAACTCCACTCCCTGGCTCTCAAGGCCATAATTCAGGCGAAGGTGGATGTTCCCCTCGCAAGGATGGCTCCCTTAACCTAACATCAGGTAGAGCCGGAGCCGGAATGTTAATCCCCTTCTCCAACACAAAGAACACCACCAGGGTGTCCGACTTTGTTTCCACTCTTGATACCGAGCTTGCTGCCATTCACTTGGCCCTCGAAGACCACCACAACTCAAGTTCCATCATCAATACTGACTCTCTGAATGCCATCAAAGAGATCACCCGTCCAAATGCCCGACACTCCCTTGCCGACATAATCCAGATTATAATCTTGATCTGACATCAGGCATACCTCAACACAGTCCTGCTATGGGTCCCCTCGCAAATAGGACTCTATGGTAATGACCAGGCCAACTATGCCGCTCTAGCCGGTGCCAACCGAGCATACGTGGAGATAGCCATCCCTCCATCCATCACCAAACTGACCGCCGCAGCTTCTCGAGCCACCACCAAACTCTGGGAATGCGCCAGACAGAAGGAAAAGTACGGAACCCTTATTCAATAAGCTGGCTTTGGTACACCCTGGTCAGAACTAACATCCCCCATCCAGTCGGCCTTCCTGCTTCTACCCAAGTCGCCGTCAACCGCTTCAGGACTGGCTACCGCCGTTGGATTGATGTCCCCAACCCCCAGCGCTGTCCCTGCGGAACAAAGATCTTCAATGTGGCCCACATACTCACCTCATGTGGCGCCGTTAACAAATCTGCCATCAGTGACTTCATGGAGGACTCTGACCGCCAACTCAGCGACAATAGGGCCGCTCTGGCTATCCTCTCCATGATTTCCAAGTCATCCTGGAACGCACTTGCTTGCTTCTACTGCCAGAACGCAGATATCATTAACACTGTCGGTCGCCCAGACTATGACACCGAAGACTAGCAGGCCCCACCTTGTCGCCATAGCTGACTTGACACCACTACCAACTAACCACTAATTTTCACTAACAACTAACAGGTAACCCCACCCACTGCCTAACTAATCCCATCCTCACTTCACTTCTTCCTCTGGTCTTAGCTGGACTTACTGTGCATACCGGTGAATCTGGAGGGACTGATGTTTGGATCCTGGTCGAGTCAAGCCAATGACTTATAAAATAGGTACCTGTTGCTGCTCGGCACTTGGCATTATTAGGTCAGGACAGGGACTGGGTGCACAGTGTCAGGATAATGTGACTGTGTGGGACATTAGGTCATGGTGCCAGTGGCCTGATTTCCCAGTGGGGCAGCACTATAATCTCACCATGAGTGTGCCCTGTCACAAGTCGGTGCACGTCCTGGTATGTTCTAGGGTCTCACTGGGGTGTAAACCTACACCAACCGCCCAGCCTCCCCCGGCCCTCTCAGAGGACTGTGGTTGGGTTCTTAGGCTGCCTCCCCCCATCCCCCAATTTCTCTGACCACTACCCATCGGAAGCCAACTCCCGACCACATGGGACCGCCTTCAGCGGTGCCCATACAGTGCTGCAGATTTGCAGCCTTCAGCGCACGAATGTGACCGAAAACTCCCCCAAAACAAAGCACCTATAGTGGTAGTTCCATTGGACGCTGGCTGATGCACTGACGTGTCTGTTTCAACAGAGGTGTATATTCCCTGGTTACAAAAGCATTTTTTTGCCACTTGTTGAGACTGAGGTCTCCGTTGCCACTGTGGTGGATGTTGCTACTGAAGTGTTCATTGCCACTTAAGCGCCTGTTTCTACCGAGGTGCTTGTTGTCACTGAGGAGTTTTTTTGCCAGTGTATTTACCATTGATGTATATATTGCTACTGGTCGAGGAGGTTGTCTTTGTTGCTATTTTAGTTTGGTTCAATGTTGTCTGCCTGTGGACACGCCCTGCTCCTAGCCTGGGCAGGCGACACTGGGACCTCGAAACTCGGCCTCTCTCCACCACCCACCCCCAAACCCCACCCCATACACACACCAATCCACCTAGATGCTCTCCACCCACATTTTGGGTCTGGGCTGAAAGAGCCCAGGGGAAGGCGGAGGGGGAGAGGGGAGCTATCCGCTTGGAGAGTGTAGACTGGAGAGTGTGTGTAGTCAGAGTGGCGGCGCTGCCTGGCGTATGGCGAAAAAACTGGGTTCGACATGAATTAACCCTATTCACGCAGCGGCCATGTTGAAACCAGACCGAGGGCACTTACGCGTCGGCGAGGCGCCGCTGTATGTAAAATGATGTGAATACATTTTTGTCGACCAAAACCTCTCGAAATCACTCAGATTTGAGGGTATTCATTTTTGAAAGTAACATATTCATCTTTGCATACCTGTATTCTATCTATTGGCCAATTTTCAGGAATATTGGGTGACTCTTGCATGGTGATTTTTCCCATTCTTAACTACAATGTGACTGTCAACTTCAAGTCTGCATAGTTATAGTGGTATCATGTAATGCATCACTGTCAGCGTAGCTATCTGTGCATCACAGTTAAACAACTAGTCTTAGTAATTAAAAATTAATAAAAGCTTTAAAAGGGTTAACATATTAAAAAAAAATATATCTATATTAAGAAAGTTATGCAATTTTGAATTTAAGGAAAGATTGGCAGCCAAGGTGAGTGACTTTGTTGACATTGCCTACTGAACTGCATCTGATCATCACTCAATCTTCATGAAAATTGACCAATAAATAGAAAAAAGGTATGCAAAAATGGATATGATATTTGAAAAGTGAATATCTTCAAATTTTAATCCTTTAATTTCTGTAGTAGTTCATACACATCGGCACACAGTAGTGTCTTATGGCCATTTCCAATACCGACGCTTACTCAGCCTCGTTCTGTTGACGAATTAGGTTGCGCGTGAATAGGGTGAATATACATGACCAGATGTCACGGTTGGCTGACTGCGGGGAGCGCCACTCGGGCTGGTGTTATTGTATTACACGCCCCCCACGGAACAATCAATTGGTCTCCAAGTAAATAAACCGCTCACAAAAAAAAATAACTGGGGCAAAAGGAGCTCCTGACTCAATGACCAAGAAGGGACCTGCTGCCGACCAGGGTGCCGACAGTCACCGAAATAATGGTTTTCAGTATCTGTAATTTTTCTGAGATAAATATATTACATTGATTATTATTCATATAATCTCCCTTACTTTGATGCGCGAAAAGGAAGAAGGCAAGGCGGGGGTGGGAAAAAAGAGGCGCTTTATTGAAAACACCTCAGGAAACAAGACAGAGTATGTACAGGGAAATGGAAAATAAACTTAAGACTAAGGAGCTCCGGGGGAGCTTTCAGAGTTCGTGGCGAGGGGCACCGAGGAGCCCTCCACTGGCATGTAGGGAGAGTTGGGTGGGTGGGTGGAGAAGAAAGGTTGGGCAGGGAGGACGGCTGGGAGGCGAGTGACTGAGGGAGGCCGGCGGGCGGCCTTATAAGGGAAGGAGCGGGGAGGCGAGAGGCGGGGAAGGTGAGAAAGCGGCGGGGCAGGGCGAGAAGGGCGAGGGAGGAAGCTGAGGGAGGGATGACAGGGAAGGTGAGAAAGCCGGGCGGCGGCAGGAGGCGGGGGGAGGGTCTCTGCCGTCCCTCGCATCAGGGATGACAGGGGAGGTGAGAAAGCCGGGCGGCGGCAGGAGGCGGGGGGAGGGTCTCTTCCTTCCCTCGCATCAAACGCAATGCGAGCATTGCGACCAATTTGAAGTAACTTTTATTTTAAATGGTTAACTTTCGAGATATTTGAAATGTAAACTCATAAAATTAGTTTTGGCAAGCACATCACTCTGACACCATGCTAGGCAGTAACCGTTTCTGTTAAATTGACTCAGTATCTCTTCTATGTGGTATGAAGTGCTGAATAAGTGCATCAGAATATACGTTAGATATGTGGAATCAAATCTAGGTAAGTGCTTTAGATAGGAAAATGTGATGCTTTCATCGGACTATGCAGCTTTAATTGCAACGCCCCGCATGTCTGTAGGCAATTTTACACCGGCTGAACAGGTCCATAATTCTGTAAAATATTCAGGTTTACTGCATTGGGAGGAATGCAAATGTTCTATAACTGTAAAAGGTATATGTGGCCAGACGCATATATATATGGAGGTGCTGGTAGTGCCTACTTGAGATGTAAATAGACATAATGGTGCAGGTGCGGCTGTGTGTAAGGGGCACTCAGAGCCTACCCCCTCCCCCATCTGTTAGTCATGATCACCACACTCAGGCTCAAGGCAGGTGGTGACCAGGGGACCCACACAGCTTTGTGGTGGTGGGCAGATCAGTGGTAACCATGGGCACCAGAAATGCTGGATCCCTATTGGTAGAGCTAAGAATGCTTGTTTCCCATTGAGGGAAAAGGGTGGGGTGATACTATACTATGAACCCATGTACCATATAAATAATAAACCAGAGGGCTTGAGTCTCTCTCTTCTTTCACACTTTATACTCTTCCTTTCTCTTTGTCTGTATTGATTTTACTATAGCCTGCCTACACAACCACAGCTTCAAGATGTAGACTTTACAATTCGACCGATTTCCGAATTTGGACGACAAATGATGCGAGACCCCTGGTTATGATACTCTAATTAAAAGAAACTGGGTTCGTTAGAAATCATTAATCGTCTGAATCTGCAGGTATAGATTGAATGGTTTGGATTTTACACTCTCACAACATATATGTGGGTCGTCCATGAATGTCAGTGGCCTGACATGAATACATCGATCAAATGTGATTGATGTTATATATTATTATACCCTCAACAAAAAATCTGAACATGGCTTTTAGTTTGACCCCCCTTAACTTACAATTACCGTTCAGATTGTGAAAAACATGGCTATTTATGGACCATACCAAAATTACCATATGACAGGTCGTTTTTTCAATTCCCAGATCTGTCAAACTAACCAAAGACTTGTTTGGTTGTTGTTGTTTTACGTCCTAGCTACATCTAAGGTGATATCAGGACGGGTATTAACTTTTGACAGTGCGCACTCATGGCGACTTTATAGTGCTGCCCCACTGGGATACCAGGCTGCCATCACCATGACCTGATATCCCACTCAGTCACATTATCCTGACACTGAGCCAACCCATCCTTGCCCTATCCTAATAATGCTGAGCGACTGGCTAAGAAGCGAAAAGTATCAATTTTGAAGTCATTGGTTTGACTCGGCCAGGATTCGAACCCACAAACCCATGGGTTCGGATCCCCCGATCTCCCAACACAGGAGACGGACGGATGCTCTACTCATTCGGCCAAACTGGTGTGTTGGTCACTGGTGGGTGGCATGGTTTCCCAGTTGGGCAGCACTATAAAGCCATTATAAGTGGGCATTGTTCCAAGTCAATGCCTGTCCTGATCTAACCCCAGATGTAACTCTAGGACCTAATCCCAACAACCAGCACACACTGACGATCAAACAATCAACATTTAGTAAATCGACACCGGTAACACATGTCATCTACAAAACCCGTGCTGTGAATCGTGGGATTTTAAAGCTGCATAATCCTTAAAGTGTCAGATTTTCGAAATCAAGACACTAATTTAGATTTGATCCTAAATACCTCACGTATACACTCGTGCACATATTTAACATGTATTGCGTTTTGGTGCTCCTGTTCTGTGCTGCCATGTTTAAAAAAAATGCACCTGGTAAACCAAGTCGAAACAGAGCCTATGTCCAACATTTTGGGGTGTACATCAACATTAATTTCACATGTTTTCACTTCAAATATCCCCAAAGTTAATCCTTTTAATGTAGAAGCTACTTCAAATTAAGGATGCAACTATCAATTTAATATCTTTATCTATTAAAAAGAATATACGGGAACAACTCAAACCTATCGGTTTGTGCAACTTTAAATCACTTCCAATTATATTAGAAATGACTCACCCTCCTTACAGCATCGCTAAGGGCAAACCCGGGCCCTGGGAGCCTTGTTACGTCATCGTTGACCCCACTGTGGGGAACCGGGGTAGAATAGTTCCCTTGCACCCGCTTGCAGATTGTAAAAGGCAACAAATGGGGTGGCTTGTTTGCCCTGAGTCGCAACTCGTGTCAGTGGAGGAAGGGATCCTGGTGCATGAGGACTGCAAGGGGCCAAGGCTTGGACCAACACTTCACTTTGGCCTCGACTTCATCTAGGCGAGAGGTTGGAATGGCTCGTTCCAATCAATCGGCTGGTCATGCCAAGCCCTGGGTAGATTAATGGAGAATGGATATATGTATAGTACAAGAACTGTATTTATATTTATATTTACACAATTACCAAGTCATTCTTCACTTCCTAGAAGGCCGTGCCAGGGTCAATCTAGTACTGGTTATGCTTTTTTGGCTCCATGCTAGAGTATATTATCCTCGTATCCCTGGTGCGTATCTGTCGGTTACCGCAGCGCTACACACCCCAATTTTGAGGGCTCCATGGTGGGTGGGGAGTGAGGATGAACCAAAAACAAGTCAAAAGTTACACAAAACCCCCCAAATAATAAAAAAAAGATTACTAGACACGGAAAAGAAATTGGACTCGGATTCGTACTCATGTCCAAACGCTGATGATTGGCCATGGTTCATTATGATTGAATCATTGAATGACGAGGCATCAGTTGCCAAACTTTCCCCTTTTGCCATTCACAAGGGCATTATGGGAATCGCTGGCACAGTCAAAGACGTGAAGAAGCTACGAACTGGACATATTCTGGTGGAGTGTGCTAAGAAAGCGCATGCCGATAATCTGCTTGGTCATGGCAAGGTTAGATGCAAAAATGAAACCATCTGTTTTAAGTGCGGTCAGAAAGGTCACGTTAACACCAGTTGTCAAAACCAGGCAAAAGGTTCCAATTGCCTGGGTGACCATATGGCCATACCTAAAGACTGTCCTGTCTGGAAAAAAGAAAAGCTCATTCAGCAGATCAAGACTGAGAAGCGGCTAAGCTGCCCAGAAGCTCGAAGGCTGGCTGAGGCGAATACTCCCCTGCCAACCATCAAGAGCTATGCTGCGGCAGCCAAAGTCTCCAACAGGACAATATAATATTCTGCTATTAACATGCAGCAGAATAGGGATTATTATGGTAAAATAAGGCCACAAGGGCCAACCACTATAGGATATCGTTTCAGTCCAGGTCTCGTCATTCTTGGATTCGTTCTCAGAGAGAGCAGATGTCCCCCTGGGAGCTCCAGGGCCCCTGCACCCTCCCTCAGGGGCAGGGTGCAGACCTGATTACCATCATAATTGAATGCCAGACTGAACTGACGTGGTTGACTGGGGGGAAGCCCACTGCCTTCACCCCAGTCCTGAATCCGACGCCAGTTTCGACCAAAAGTAATAATAGTAATAATAGTAATAATAGTATTGCGGTGCAGATGCTGGCCGAGCTGCCGATGCTCAAAAAGAAGAACAATTTGTTGGACCGAGTTCCGAAGGGATCTTTGACCCCTACGGACAAAACGTCCAGGGGGTTATCGATCACCAAAATCTTAACGTCAAATAGATATCGTGCGCTGGCTGATATTGAGATGCCTGAGACTGTGGAAACCCGCAGTCGAAGTCTCTCCCTCATACCAAAAGCGAGGGGGAGAACACCTTGTAAAATATTCCGACTTTTTAGGTCTGGTTCATAAATAAATAATAGTTAAAATATATTCTAAAATATCTCCTTTTCATAAAACTCATATGTGAAGCATTGAGAAAACTGTTTTAATCATATTTAAATCATCCAGTTATTTCTATAAAGTCATTATAATAATATTAAAATTATATAAGTACCACTATAAAACCTCTCTAATAATACCTAATTCATTCTATCATGTTGCTAAATACATGTGCATAATATTCAAACCAAGTTGTGAAACCATGGTAGATTATGTATATTAAGTGAAAGGATAATTAATATCAGATTGTTCTAAGGTTCTACATCAAATATAACCACTGGAGATAAGAACTCTGGAAAATTATTACTGCATTGGTTTATTTACATGTATTCCTGAATTGAAGTCTGTTGGTATTATATATTGTATGAAAGGAGGTAAATGCTGAAACTAAGGGCAGCATATACAGTTGATGCAGACTGGTTTCTTCACCCAGACAAATAGTCTGTGAAGAATGCCACAGAATGGGTATAATAATTAAGTCAAGAATTTCTGTGTGCTTGTTATTGTTATGGTATGACTTACAGATGCCAGTATCTGAGGGAGTGTTAGGACACAGGTGACAATGCATGGGGGTTGTGTGTGTGTGTGAGTGTTTGCAGGACCTGCCAAAGCCAGGTGTCAGGCTGGAGGTGGGAGGAGTGTGTGTGTGTGTGTTTGTGTGTGTGTGTGTGTGGTGAGCCCTCCCTGCCCCACCTGGTGGCAGTTTGCTGAACTAAAAGATTATAAAATATCTAATTCTCAAAGTAAGGCATGTAGAAACTCCTACTATTTTGGAGTTGTCCCAATCTAAGGGACTGGTGACCACGGGTGTTATGTAAATATAAACAGAGTTGATATTCCCATATAAGTGTAATTGGTGAACTTGATGGGAAAATATGTATCTGACTTGGGGTGGGTGGGTTGGCCCCCCACCCCACCCCCCACCACTGACTGGAGGGGTTCAGCCAATGAAATGCCATGTGACACTCTCTGACTGAGGAGACTCCCAGCAACTGTACCTGTATTTTGAATGTTGAATCTGAATAAAAGAGCTGGGCAGGGGGTGTGGCAGGCAGATGACCTGGAGACAGCACAGCAGGAGGAGCCAGCCACCCCTCCCTACTAGACTTTACCACACTTAAATTCTGTTGGTTTGATATTTCTTGGAACAGATATAGTAAGCAGATATAGTAAGCAGATATAGTAAGCAGATACAGTAAGCGGATCATCGCTTGAGTAATATAATACATTAGTGCTTTCCGGCCTCCACACACAGAAGTTAGGGTTATATTTCCTATAAAGATTCTAGTGTGAAAAATACCGCTAGTTAACAACCTGTCACTGCTCCAAAATGACAGGGACAGGTGCATCTCTTATTCAATGGAACTGCCAAGGTTTTAGGAGCAACATCGAAGAGTTGTCTCTTCTTTGTTGCAACCTCAATCCACTTGCTGTTTGCCTACAAGAAACTTATATAAAAGCTTCTGAGAGTTGTAGTCTTAAAGGCTACACCATTCATAACAAGCACGCACCAGATGGAGACCGAGCCGCTGGTGGCTCCTCCATCTTGGTCAGACGTGATGTGGTATGTATGCCAGTGGTGTTAGACATGACACTACAGGCTGTAGCTGTTCGTCTGATGCTGCATAAGACTGTAACTCTCTGTTCCATTTACATTCCTCCTAGCTCCGTTCTCACTTTACAAGAACTGGACGCCCTTGTGGACCAGTTAACGTCCCCATATTTACTTATGGGTGACTTTAACAGCCACAACCCATTATGGGGGGGGGACAATAGGAACGCTAAAGGCAAGAGAATTGAGGACCTTGTGGCCGGTCATGCTCTGTGTGTATTGAACGATGGTTCATACACATATTTGCATCCCGGCTACGGAACATACTCTGCCATCGATCTCAGCATTGTAGAACCAGAACTGGCGCTGGACTTTTCGTGGAGGGTCTGGGACGACCTCTGCGGGAGCGACCACTTCCCAATTATTCTTAATTGTGGGGGAGGGCATCTCCCGTAGAGCGAGAGAGGAGCTGGCGGCTTCGTAAAGCTGACTGGCCCACCTTTCAGACCCTATGTCGCGAGGAGTTCACTCCAGACATCAGTGACATCGATGCCTTCACTGAGATGCTGAGATGGATCGCAGAGAAAACTGTTCCGAAGACCTCGGCAACTCCCAAGCGTTTGACGCCTCCATGGTTAGATGACGGCTGTAGGAGGGCTATTAAGGAATGAAAGAAAGCTCAGCGTAAATTCCACAGGAGACCGACTGCTGAAAATCTGGCGCTCTTTAGAATTCTGCGCGCTCGCGCTCGCAGAACATTCAAAGAAGCGCGGAGGCAGTGTTGGAGACAATTTGTTTCTAGCATCACCATGCACACGCCGTTGGGCAAAGTGTGGACAATGATCAGGAGAATCAAATGAAGGGGAGGTGATTCTTCTGTAGTCCAGCACTTGAAACACAACGGCACCATCACTCGACGAAATAAGTGAAGAATTGGCTCGCGCCTTTGCTGGAAACTCGCCTTTGCCAAACTGCCTCCTGGGCTTTCTGGCCATAAAGGAACGCCAAGAGCAAAAGCTCTTGGACATTTCCTCCGATGGCGAGGAGCACTACAACTCCCCATTCAGTATGGGTAAGTTGAGGTGTTCTTTGGAAAGCTTGCATGACAGCAGTTGGACCTGATGGAATTCATTATCAATTTTTTAAACATCTCACTGAACATGGGCTTAGACTGTTGGTTCAACTCTTCAACAACATCTGGGAGTCGGGTGTCGTCCCCGCCTCTCAGCGGGAGGCGACAGTAATACCGATTCCCAAACCTGGTAAAGACCAGTGAGAAGCCAACAACTATCATCCCATAGCCCTCACAAGCTGCATCTGTAAAACCATGGAATGCGTGGTAAACAACCACCTCATCTGGCTACTGGAGTCAGGACACCACCTGTCCAACCTTCAATGTGGCTTCAGATGGGGCCACAGCACCCTCGACCATTTGGTGCGCATTGGAGACCTTCATAAGAGATGCTTTCCTTAAGAAGGAGCACGTTGTGGCTGTCTTTTTCGACCTCGAAAAAGCCTCTGACACAACGTGGCAGCATGGCCTCATGGAGGATCTTCATGCAATTGGCCTTTGTGGCCACCTGCCAATTTTCATCAGGACCTTTCTAGCCTTCAGGCATTTCCGCGTCCGTGTCAAGAGTACCTATTCCAGCCTACACTCACAGGAACTAGGAGTACCTCAAGGCAGCATACTGGCCGTGACCCTTTTCGGGGTCAAGGTCAATGGTATTGCTGCTGCTGTAAAGCGAGGGGTCTCCTGTAATCTTTTCGTGGACGAATTTGTTTTATATTACAGCGGTGCTAACATGAATGTCATAGAGAGACAGCTACAACCAAGCATAAATGGGATCCATCGATGGTCAGTTCTGAACGGTTTCAAATTTTCCAAGACCAAAACAGTCTGCATGCACTTCTGCCTGCTGCGTAGAATGCATGCGGAACCGGAGCTGACCCTGGATGGGGATCCCATTAAAGTCATTGAGAAAACCAAATTTCTGGGCCTCATTCTTGACGCAAAACTGTCTTTCATGCCACATATAAAGTACCTGAAAACAAGATGCCTGAAAGCGCTAGATATTCTGAGGGTGCTGTCCAGCTCAGAGTGGGGAGCGGACAGAGATGTTCTGCTCTCCGTGTACAGAACCTTGGTTCGGTCATGAGTGGATTACGGCAGCATAGTATACAGTTCCGGAAGGAAATCATATATTGGGCTGCTAGACACGATCCACCACCAGGGACTACGCCTGGCCCTTGGGGCCTTCCGCACCTCACCGGTTCAGTGCCTCTATGTCGAAGCCAATGAACCATCACTTAACAACAGGAGAATCAAACTGGCCATGCAATATGTAGTCAAGATAAAAACTAAAGCATTGAATCCTGCACACAATTGTCTATTCGAGCAACATGACACATCCAGGTAGGAAGCGAGGCCGAATTACATCCGGCCACTGAGGCTCCGAATGAAACCTCATTTGGAGGCCTTGGGTGTGGATTTGGACATATTGCAGGATGCCAAAGTCCCAGAACATCCCCCATGGTCGTTGAGGAAGCCATCGGTTATCCTCCGACTCACAGAACTGAGGAAGTCTGGGACACATCCACTCGAGTACCAAGTACTGATCCCTCACTCTGATCTGAAACCACTAATAGCCACCCACATAAAATCCAAATGGCACCATGAGTGGGATGAAAACATTAATAAACTTAAAGAAATTGAACCATCTGTGGGAAAACCACCTCAGACTCATGCGGGAGGTCGGTGGGACCAAGTGGTCCTTAGCCGCTGCCGTATTAGCCACTCGTGGCTTACACATGCTTTTCTGCTCAAGGGGGAACCTCCCCCTGAATGTATTGGGTGTCAGTCCCTGCTGACACTCAAACACATTTTACTAAGTTGCATTGATTTTTTGGCCCTGCGCCAACAGTTCTACACTGCAGACAGTATGCATGACCTTTTTACTAAAGTAAAGCAGGAAAACATTTTAGCCTTTTTGAGGGCAGCTGGACTGTACCAACTCATATAGTTTACTAAATAATTTCTATCAATTATTTTTAATGAAACTTTTCTTTTCTATGGGAATTTGTTTCCCTTGACCACAAATATATGATTGTGAGCTTTCTAATTTAATGAGTGTCTATTGGCACATAATTGATTGTCTGCTTTAACATGTAAAAGCGCTGGTTTGAACAAAAAACTAACATTTCTCGCCGTGAATATGGCCTATGCTGCCAACACGGCGTAAAGCAACCACCAATCAATCAATCACCTGGCTGCTGACTGGGTCAATGGAGGCTGCAGAATACATCACTTCCGAGATACCAATGTTGGTGTCTTCAAAGCCACTAACAGGCCCTTGCCCGTGTTAGACTAGTGGTGAAGCTCATACATAAATACATACATGCATGCATGCAGAAATACATACATACATGCATGCATGCATACATACATCATTATCATCATAATGCTGTCGGTCCCGATGCGACAAAGACTGCTTTCATTACTTGACTGCCGCTTCATTTCATGAAAGCTGCCTGTAAAAGTGTTGGTGCTGCTGGCTTTTGCAAGTTACCAGCGGCACTCTCTCGGGGAGCAAATAGAGGTTTCACACAGGCAAGAACATGTCCAGACAGGCGCAAAGCTATTTGTCCCTGCAGTGGCTGGTCGGGAGATGTTGGGAGTTCCATACATCAACCGCCCTTGATGCTGCCACAGTGACATGGTTTACTGTTCAGGGTTTGCTCCTTTAGCCTTTGGTTCTGTCAAGAACCTGTACTACAAAGCAGTGGTTTACAACCCTGCAGGGCAGGGGCGTTAAACTCCCTGAGGTATTGCAATACCTGCCTACCCATACATACATACATACATATACATACAGGAAGGGGTATTGCATTTAAAATTGCATACTCCGATGAAATCTTAAAGTGTTTGAAGCCAAATCGCATGCCTATGTTTGATTCCACATATTCAACTTAGATACTGGTGACCCAAAGACATCCGATTAAGTAATTTCAATGTAAAATAGTTAACGCAATTTCACTTTTCACAATTTAAATCAAATGCAGTACAATAACCCTATTAAGTACTTCTTAATCATAACATTACAGTGATCAGGAATCATGTGTTTACAAGTTCAAGTTTCTGTCATTTGCTGAGATAAATATATTAGATTGATTGTTACAATCTACCTTGCTTTAGTTTGAGGTAACTTTTATTTTAATATGTTTTGTGGTAAAACAGTTTATTCATCACAATATAAATTTTTTTCAGCCCCGAGGCACTGGTCTTCCGGCCGTTTACATCACATTGTAAATAGGTAGATGAGCGGGTAAATGGTTAAATTCTGAGATATTTGAAGTGTGAGTGTGCCAAATTAATTTTGGCAAGCACACCAAAACTCTGAACGCATAGGTTTCTGCAGTAACAAGTTCTATTAAATTGACTCAATATTCCCTTCTATATGGCAGGAAATGTTTAATAAGTAGGACTACATCACTATCTAAGTTTGATATGTAGAATCAAATCTATATAATTGCTTTCCTTTTGAAAAAAAATGATGTTTTCATCGGACTATGCAACTTGAATAAGTCAGGGAAGAACTCACCCACAGCCGGTGTGTAAACATGCCAGGTCGCCGCTTCAGTTCCTTCCATGGGCGTAAAGGCCCTGTCACATTATGCTGTATGACGGGAGCGTATTGAAAACCTACGTCGAAAATGGGAAAAGCTGCGCGTGCCAGCCTATCATGACCTTTGGTGACCTATTGGGTGTTTTTGAGCATATGCGTAACCTATGAGGAGCATACGAGGAGCGTACGAGGAGCATACTGTGAAATTTGTTGACGGTTTTGATTGGCATATGGAATGCATAGCGTATGCGTAGCATATACATAGCGTATGCATAGCGTATGCATAGCGCATGAGCGTATGAGTAGCATATGAGTCAAGATGGATGTCGAGACCTATGGCATACGCTTGGAATACGCTGTGCATACGCTGTGCATACGCTAGGAGTACACTCCCATACATAACTCGTAGGTTATGCGTACGCTAAATACGCTAGAGATACGCCGGTGACGCAAGTTGAGCATATGCGTAACCTACGCCGGCACACCCCTAGCATACGAGGAGCATACACCAGCATACGAGGAGCGTACACCGGCGTATGAGTAGCGTATGAGTAGCGTTTGAACCATACGTTCCCATAGGTCGAGATTTTTTTAGCATGCACAAACAAATTTGGACGGATGGACGGGAGAAAGCGTATGGCGGCGTACAATGCCATAGGCCGGTATAGGCTGGCACATGACGGCCAATGCATAGCGTATGCATAGCGTATGCATAGCGTATGCATAGCGTATGCATAGCGTATGGCGGCGTATGCCGACATATATGACGTAACGCGCCGTACGCTCCCGCAAAAAAAAACTAATGTGACAGCCCCTTAATCGATTAACACGAGACGGGCGACTCATGTCACCACCGTCCTGATATAGATGTTGCTAGGACGTAAAACAACAACAAACAAACAACAAACAAACTCATGTCACCCGAGTTGCTAGAATTTCAAATCGAACACCGCGAGTGGAGTTGACAAAAACATGTGCCGTGTGCAAAACAACCCAACCCCAGTAACCCACCTCTTGGCTGGGGTTGGCTGGGAACGATGACGTCACATTTGTCCTGGTACCATCCTGCAGGATAACAGCTACCAGTACTAGTCATACATGTTTTTTTTTGGGTAATAACACAGATTAATGAAATGGAAATATAAGTAAACTATCCAATCAAAAAATACTATAAATTCTATTTGTTTGTTTGTTGTTTGTTTGTTGTTGTTTTACGTCCTAGCAACATCTAAGGTCATATCAGGACGGGAGTCTATTTTGATGTAGTTCTATCGGTTATTAAACAAACAAAGTTTTGGATTATGCCACCATTGTTTCCACCCAGAGCGTGGAGAAGTGCATTCGATTATTCGACCCGAGTCTGTATGATGTGCGCATGCGCCAAAATGTGGCTTGGGTGACCCGAGTTGATTAAACGATTACGCCCCTAGTGATGACCGAGCAGTAACTTGAAAACACCGAATTAGCCAGTTAGTCGCCAGGTGGCGGTCTCTCGCCTTGTTTCGCCGCTCTGTCTTTCCACGTGACGTGGATGTTGCGCACACCGGTGTCGCAGTTTCAGCGCCCGGTCAGTTTCAGCGCCCTGTCGTGGCTTCTGCGCATCGCGGATTTTAAGAGGTCCTGCAAACTGCAGCATGTCGCCGGCGAGCACTGCTATTTGTTTAGTTTACACTCGGCGATTCGACGCCGATCTAGCTGCTACGGTAATATCGCTTGGAATTTAAGGTTAATTTAATTAAATTTCATTATTTGAGTATGTAATTCTGTTAAATATGATCGCACTCAATAGATTTCGGCCTAATCGGTCCCTAACACTGCCGGGCACCAGCGATAGTTACAGCTGAGCTTGTAGCCGGCGAGGCCACGGGTGTTTTGACGCTCTTAAAATCCGCGCATGCGCAGAAGCCACGACAGGGCACTGAAACTGACCGGGCGCGGAAACTGTGACACCTGTCCTATTATCGGCAAGTTGTTTGTTGGTTTTGTTCACAGGATTCCAAATTCTACCTCAAGCAGGATGCCAGTGGCAAAGAAAGTGTATAATGAATATTTTATTTCAATTGGTCAACTGCTCTTGGTAGATACATTTTCATTCGGGTTGCTGTTTCTATTCATCGTGCTAGTAATCGGTGCATTTCTCTTTCAAATGTGTAATTGTTTATAATACTGATGATTCTTATACAAACAGTTTTATGTTCCTGTTTTTATGGTGAGCTTTTCATCATATACCCAGACAGCACCCCGGCGTCGGGCCGACGGCGGATCCGCCGTCGGCCCGACGGTGGCAACCGCGGTCAGTGCGACGGCAAGGGAGGTTGGACAAAACAACGTCGGCCCGACGGCGGCAAACACCGTCGGCCCAACACGCCTATACTTCGAGTCTACAAATACGTGTAGCCACTACCTATATTTATTCAAAATTAATAGAAAACCTTATAAATTTGATATAATTTTTTTGGTAAACATGTTTTATATATGTGTACCAAGCGATTTGTTTCTACATTGTGTGGTTTTAGAGATATTTCACTTTTTCTGTATGGGTTAGGGTTAGGGTTAGGGTTATGGTTAGGTTTAGCGTTAGGCTTAGGGGTAGGGTTAGGTTTAGGGTTAGGGTTTAATTCAATTAAATACAGAAAAAGTGAAATATCTCTAAAGCCACACCACGTATTATCAAATCGCTTGGTACACATATAGAAAACATCTTTACCAAAAAGATTATATTAAATTTATATGGTTAGGGTTCTTGTTTCTATTAATTTTGAATAAAACTATAGTTTTATTCAAATGTTTTCGGAAAAAACCAAGATGGCGGTGCTTCGTCAACATTCCGTACTGGATAATTCAAATCGTATTAACACGAATAATTCCATTAATACGTCGTAATAAATTACAAAACTTTTACAAAATAATCTAAACATATTAAGAAACAATCCTGTAAAATAATTCCATAAATTTACTGCGAATTATGGTGTATTTGTAGCAAACCTGTACATGTTGACACTATAATGACAGTGTCTTCTCGGAAAAAACCAAGATGGCAGTCCTTCGTCAACATTCCGACGGTTCGTATTTTCCATATGTCTAAGCCGTGTTCACACGGACAAAATGTGAGGCGTATCACACAAATCGAATCAGGTGAGGCGAATTAGGCGCCCGTTCACACGGACACTGCGTGAGGCGGAAGTGGATATCTGCGCATGAGCAAGTCCAGGCTAACCAGCGCCATCTTGGTTTCGACAATGCTGGCACCAGAGAGTGTGGGTTCGACCTAGATATGTAATGACTAAATCATATTGGTTTGGAACGGTCAAAACTTCTGCTGGGCAGTGAAACCCTAAAAATAAATGATAACAAAAATACCTCTAGCAGGTTCATAGAGCAAATTATACAATATATGCTTTTGATCGACCGGAAAGTCAACAAAGTGAGCTCTCGACTGCGCATGCGTGTGAGGTGCTTAATCCGCCTCAGTGCGTCCACACGGACAAAATTATCCGCATCACAGGAATCGATTCACATAGACTACCTCGCTTAGGTGGTTTACACGATCCGCATCACGTGAGTCGAATCAGCCCTAATCCGCCTCAGACGTGCGTTCAGACGACAAATGTGAGGCGAACTATACAAGTCGCTTTCTACGAATCGATTTACATTGTCCGTGTGAACAGGGCTTATATGTGTACCAAGCGATTTGTTTCTACGTCGTGTGGTTGTAGAGATATTTCACTTTTTCTGTATTTAATTAAGCACTAATCCTAACCCTAACCCATAAGGAAAAAGGAAAATATCTCTACAACCACACCACTTAGAAACAAATTGCTTGGTACACATATAGAAAACATCTTTACCAAAAATAGTATATTAAATTTATAAGGTTTTCTATTAATTTGGAATAAATATATTGTGTCGGGCCTATGGTGGCAGCAGCCGTCGGGCCTACAGCGCCGGCGGGAGGTTGGACAAAACAACGTCGGCCCGATGACGGTTTCCACCGTTGGCCCGACGGAGAGGCCGCCGTCGGGCCGCCGTCGAGCCGACGGCTGTGTGCTATCTGGGGAGAGGTCAGTGCATACCACTACACTCGTCCCGCTGGAATTGTAAGTCTTTTAATGCTTACAATTACATTCATACAGGCAGTGCACTTACACATACACAGGGTAGGTTCAACCACTATTCAGCGCGTAGCATGTATAGGATCATGGTCACGGCAACCAGTGTCGTGGGGGTAATGAAAATGGGGAATATTATGCCTAGAGCAGGACTCGAACCCACATCTCTTTGCATTCCAGGCCAGTGTGCTAACCATTGCACGACCTAGGCTCCCTGATTTCAACACACTACCCACGCCTACCTGTCTATGCGGCTCCTTGCCTGAGAGGTCAGTGCAGACCACTACAATATTAATAAACAGACCTGTTAAATAATTCCTTAAAATTCCTCCGATTTCTGGAGTTACTTGTAGAAAAAGAGCGCTGCTCAAGGATCGCACATGCTCCACTGGCGATTTGAACCGGAAACCAAATTTATAGAACTGCGCATGCGTGGACCACCACCGTCGGCCCGACGTTGGCCCAAATGTGGAAAATGAATGGAAACCAGCGGCAGACCACCACCGTCGGTCCGACGGTGGCTCGACGATGGCCCAAATGTGCAAAATGAGTGAAAACCAGCGGCGGCCCACCACCGTCGGCCCGACGTTGGCTTGACGGTGGCCCAAATGTGCAAAAGATTGAAACCCAGCAGCGGGACACGACCGTTGGACCGCTGTTGGCTCGACGGTGGCCCAAATGTGCAAAAAGGTTGAAAGCCAGCGGCGGGGACGGTGGCCCGACGGTGGCAAATATGTGCCGACGGTGCGACCAATAGCCAACGTCAGCCTGACGGCTGTGTGCTATTTGGGTAATTGAACATTGCATAATTACTAAGCTAATTGAATTATTGTTATTTTATCTTATGTCCATGTGTGATGTTGCGACGTTTACAATGAACTAGTTTACCGTACGAGTTTGTTCACGTGAATACTAGCATATCCATTGATTAAAGCTGCATAGTTCGATCAAATATCAAATTTTCAAAACCCAACCAATTATCTAGATTTGATTTGGCATATCTAACTTAGATACTGATGCACTTATTAAGCATTTGTTTCTGCGTAGAAGGCAATATTGAGTCAATTTAATAGAACCTGTTACTGCAGAAGTCTATGGTGAGTTCACAGTTTTGGCAAGCTTGCCAAAACTAGTTTTCATTAAGTACTCTCGTGCAACTTGGGCAAAAAAACATTGCACCACTGGTGGGTCCCTTGCACCATTGACAAACAAATTGTGCCCGCGTATTGTCTTTTTTAGCTTCATCTAAAGCTAAATAACACTATACACAGTTGCGATTTATTGTTTGAAACCAATAATTACTATTGTTTGGTCCAGAAAAAAAGGCCGTTTTCGCTGACCAAATTTCTCGAAAGTAAAATTTGATTTTGGTCATTTAATTTATCATGACCCCAAGGGTTATCCTGCACTTGAACTCTAAAGCAGGCATCTATAATTTCTGATTTAAAATACTCTAACAAAAAATGATCTTCTAAACAAGCTACACAAACACCTTTTGGGGCTATTTGGCACATGCATAATTTATACCTATCTAAAATGAGAGTGTTAATATCCAATATAACATATCCAGTAACAACTAAATGACACTGTGGTGAATGCCAAAAATAAATGCCAAAAGTTGCGTCATTAATACTTAATCTAATATGCCTTGAATCAATGAGCACTGTTCTAATACAATGGCTCAATCTTTTGGAAATTAAAGTGCCATATAAGACACTATCTACGCAAGAAGGTATTTTGGGCTCAGTAAAATATTGAATATTGTCTTTATGAATAGCTTCCCAAGTTAAGCGAATAGGACAGAGTTAGTGGCCGTGTGGAATTCCCTGTGAATTGCGAGGGAGTACCAATATTGGTTTCTTCTTCTAAAATATCTTATAAAGGGGGAAGTGGATTGTTTGAAATAGAGTTTAACCATCTTCCAACCTTTTCTTTGGAAAAACCTACTGCCATTTCTTTAGCCTGAATACGGGCACTGCTTGTACTGTTTATTAATCTATGTTTTAGCGTTCTTAAGTTATACTTTCAGATAAAAGTTGCCATTGTAATTGTTGTTGCTAGATAAATTATCAGATAAACTTCACCTTAACAACAATTTATATAATGTAATTGTTGTCGGATGCACCTCGCTTCACCCAACAATTTATATAACGTAATTGTTGTTGGATAACCTTTGCTTTACATACAATTTATGTAATATAATTGTTGTCGTTGGGGAAAAGTTCCTATAAACCTTTATAGTGAACTGGTACCTTAACATACGCTTTTTCCATCATTTAATACTTTTCTTTTAAAATATAAATAGCTTATACCTATTTTAGTAGTCGAGTAATTATGCATTTTCTGATTAATGAGCTTAAAATGTGTGTTAGTTATTGATTGCCATTGCTTTGTTTAAAAACAATCATTTGGGGTAAATCAAGTTGGCTTCTTTACAACACCTTTAGCACTCCATTTTTGACACACTACATTTTGACTTTCATACGAAAAACAAATATATGTTTTAGAATTTTAACATATTATACCATCACCTTCCCGTTCAATTTTAAATAATCCCGGTGTTCCTTAATTATATTTTAAGCTAACCTTACAACATTCTAATGTTATCCACTCTTCAGAGTTAGTTTTAGCTATGACATAATTCATGCCACGAGACGGAACTACATAGTATGGAATTTTATTATCTGAGAGTGAATAGATACGGTAGTACAGGCATAGGGACGAACATGGGGGTAATTAGAATCAAGGTATTCACATAGGTCTAATATCATGAGGATCCACTAAGATCATAGAGACAATATGAAGGGGGTAATTAAGGTTAAGGTAAGTCACATGAAGTCTAAGATCATGAGGATCCAATAAGATCAATGAGAACAATATGACAGTCTCTGCATAACCCAGTAAAATAAAGAAACTTTCAAGGAATAATAATAATATTACTTGTACAGACTGTGGTAAACGTTTTGCTTCATGAAGGCATTTGATTTCCCATAGAGGTTTTCATGCTTCAGGAGTTGCAACTATGCATCAAGAACCATGGGTTACAGTTTTTAATATACTCCCACCTTGGGGTGAGGGAGGGGAGACAAATATTCCATTGCAGATGCTTTATATGGAAAATAGCAATACTATTCTAACTCCTCACAACATGGGAAGTGTTCGAGGAATCTATCATTTGAAGGTTTGTTGTAAGAAATATATATCTCATCTAACCGCCAGTAGACTACCGCCTATGTATTTCCATCCAGCAGGATTTTGATAGCATTTTCAATACATCCTGTATCTCACTCAGATAAATCTTCATCTTAGAAAGCAATAGATTTAAATCTTCTTCAATGATGCATTTGAGTTCTAGATAACCAGGAATGTTTGAAGATATGCTAACACAAATTGGTTTATGCTGTGTACACCACCTTCAATTTCTGTGCTCATTCACATTAGCATCATCATCAAGATCATTATCGTCATCAGAAACTTTGTCTTCATATACTTCTCTTTCCTGTTGGAGATGGGTTCCAGGAAGTAGACATTCAAAATCATAGACTGCAAACCAAGGAAAGTGCTGTAAATTTGATTCGCAAGCTATATTTAAACTAACTCGCAAGTCATCAAAGATACTTTTTTTAAAGAAGAATACTCCACTCCCTGATATATATATAGATTGAAACTTGTTTGTGCATATATACTTTCTCAACAAAAAGAACAAAAAAGTTTATCGCACTTCCTTTGTATCACTTTTCTAGCAATAATATTAAAGCATACTCCAAATTTGGAACTTTTATCTTAATTCTATTTCCTTTGACCACAAATTATGTAACTGTGAACTTTTTGGGTCCACAGTGTACTGGCGGAAAATTGATTCTGTGCTTTTGCATTCTGTAAAAGCGATGGTTGAATAAAAAACAAACAATTCTCACCGTGAATATGGCCTATGCTGCCGACACGGCATAAAGAAACCCCCATTCAATCAATCAACCAAATTTGGTATATCTTCTAATCTCACACCTTCAAAATTTAGTTTTCTTACTCTTCTGTGAATTGCAGAATAAAATCCATTCATCACATAATTTCTGAGAAAGTTGTTGCGTCTTCTGAAAGTTCTTATCTGCGTGAAAAGATAAGGAGTAGAAAAAAAAATTGATTATCATTGTTAATGATTTTCGAAACGGAACGTTATTAACAGAGCGGGGAAAGGTGAAAATTGTTTAATTAAAATAAGTGGTGAAATAACGATATTCACCTGTATCAATCGATTTCAAAATTATTCCAAAAGCAAAGTTAATCTTAAATGAAGATTTTCTATTTTGTAAATACAAAATGATTTAATTAATTACTTTGATTCGATATTCAATAGAATTAAAATGGTTTCAAAAAAATCCCAAATGAATGAATGATTCTCTCTTTCTCTCTCTCTCTCTCTTTGTCTCTCTCTCTGTCCTACTCTCTCTCTTTCGATCGCTCTTCTGTTTCTTCTTCTTTTCTTCTTCCTTGCGTTCAAACTGAAAATAGAAGAAAATAATCAATTACTACTAATTACTGTGATATTGTTATTTATTTTCAGATTCTTTCCTGCATCACATGCTAGAAGATTTTTTTTTTAAATGAAGAAGACATGAGAATAGAGATCCATCCAGAAAGCAGTCACGATCAGCTGCTGTTGCTACTGCTGGTGTTGCTAATTCCACCACTTTCAAGTGTGGCGAATGTGAAATCAGTTTTTCTCACATGGGAGAATTATTGAGTCATATGAAGATACATAGAATTCGATGTTCTCTATGTTCAGAAATGTTGGAGAATAGTACTATTATAATTCTTAATAGACATATGCGTTTACATCATCAAAATTATATTTCTACTCCTGAAGCATCATCATCTTCTTTTTTTCACCACATTTCAGGAGAGATGAAAATGGTGAAGATGATAGTGATGATGATGAAACTAGTAAAATACAGAAAGTTTCAAAGAATAATAATATTACTTGTATAGATTGTGGTAATCGTTTTGCTTCATGGAGTCATTTGATTTCCCATAGAGGTTTTTCATGCTTCAGGAGTCACAACTACACATCAAGAACCATGGGTTACAGCTTTTAACTCCCACCTTGGGGTGAGGGAGGGGAGGTTGATATTCCATTGCAGATCATGCCTTATATGGAAAATCGCAATACTATTCTAGCTCCTCGCAACATGGGAAGGGTTAGAGGAATCTATAATTTCTCTACAGCTGATTTCACTGGGGATACTTCACTGACAGAAGAACATCTTTGTTGTATTTAGGAGTTGAAAAAAAAATCTTTATTTAAGATTAACTCTGCTTTTGGAATAATTTTGAAATCGATTGAAAGAGGTGAATATCGTTATTTCTCCAGTTATTTTATTTTAACTATTTTTGCCTTTCCCCGCTCTGTTAATAATCATGCTAATCTATTATCATTATTTGTTTACATTAGAAAGATAGATGTACAGCAAATTATTCAGCCGGTGGGTGAGAGTTCCAAATAGTGTAAGGTTTACATCACTAATGTTAATCACTATGTTTTCAGAAAATCCTTTGCCATTGGGTGAGCAAATGGCATTCCAGATTACATACATTCAAAGAGTTCCATCACTCTTTTTCAAAAATCATTAACAATAATAATCAATGGGTTTTTTTTTTTCACTGCTTACCTTATCATAGAGAGAAGACCTTTCAAAAGATGCAAAAACTTCCTCAGAAATTATGTGATGAATGGATTTTATTCTTCAATTCACAATGAGCTGCTTTTCGAAAGAGTAAGAAAAGAAAGTTTGAAGGTGTGAGATTAGAAGATATACCAAATTTGGAGTGTTGCTTTAATATTAGTATAAATGTTTACTCCTTGAGAGAAGATGATACATTTATATCTCTTTACACCTCTCAATTCTCTGCTGAATGTGAAAAACTCAATCTAACCTCACCAATTCACATTTTGATTATAACTCCAGTATGGAGTCGTATGCTAGTAAATACACTTGTAGGAAGTGCGATGAACTTTTTAAATTTTAAAACAGTGACTGCAAAACATGAGAAAGTATGTACAAACAAGTTTTGATTTATATATCTGGGAGGGGATTATTCTTCTTCTTAAAAAAAATGATCTTTGATGACTTGCGAGATAGTTTAAATATAGTTTGCAAATCACACTTACAGTACTTGCTTCCATGAAAATGCCATGATTTTGAATGTATACTTCCTGAAAACCATCTCCAACAGGAAAGAGAAGTATATGAAGATAAAGTTTCTGACGATGATAATGATCTTGATGATGATGCTAATGTGAATGACCAAACAAATTTAAGGTGGTGTACAGAGCATAAACCAATTTGTGTTAGCATATCATCAAACATTCCTGTTTATCTAGAACCCAAATGCAGCATTGAAGAAAATTTAAATCTATTGCCTTCTATTCTAAGATGAAGATTTATCTGAGTGAGATAGGCCTACAGGATGTGTTGAAAATAGTCTCAAAATCCTGCTGGATGGAAATACATAGGCGGTTAGATGAGATATATATTTCCGACAACAGCCCTTCAAATGAAATGAATGACACTTATATCCCTATTGTGAGAGCTACAGGGAGTGAGGGAGACGATATCGATAATGGTGATGATGATGATATTAACATTGATGATGATGATGATACTATCGTTGATGATTCTGATGATGATGACATTGAAGTCAACGATGATGAATGTGAAGATGATGAAGTTGGTGAAAGTATGAAGTCTGTTGAAGAGGACGATATAGAAATATTACTTGGAGGTGGAGTAGAGTCAGAAGGAGAAGGAGAAAATCTGTTAGACTCACCCATAGCGAATTAATTCAGCGATTCTGACGATTCGAAACGCTCTGAAAAGATGAGATTGCAAATATTAAAATCTATTGAAAAGTTAAAGGAATAGTTTGAGACATATTGTTACTCCCTTCCTTGTTTAGGAATCAACTCTAGTAGGTATGATATTCCAGCTGTGCAAGTTTCATTCCCAAAACACTTCAAACTTGAAAGCGAATAGAACTATATTGTTAAAAAAGTGAATCAATACAGCACTATTGTAACAAAGAAGTTTGTCTTTTAGATATCAGTCTTTTTCTCACAAGTGAACATATTCCAAGTTTCGTATAGCTTATAGCTTATTCAGATCCAGATTCAGATTTGAAGAGTTATTTATCTTATGAATGGATAACAAACTTTTCAAAACTTTCTCACTCCAGTCTTCCAGAATATGAGACTTTTTTATTCTAAACATTAATGTGTTACAGCAGGAACATATTGAGCAGGAAAAGAAGGGTGATTTTGTTTCCACCCTGCCTAAGACCGGACACATGAATAAAATGATTTACAAATGATTTGGTATATGCCAAGGTGGGAGATACTTCCCAATCCATAACATCCTGGAAGTTTATCACGTGTCAATAGACCCTCTCTCCCATTCACTTTTTTACCTTTCCCAACCTTCACATAGCAAAATATCACAATCATCATCGATGTGAGTTAATAACAATATCTGTTATTCTCTCTAATGGCCCACAAAATATAAAGAAATACCCCTTTCTTTAATGAGCTGTTTTTCAGAAGAGTAAGAAAAGAAAGTTTGAAGGTATGAGATTAGAAGATATACCAAATTTGGAGTGTTGCTTTAATATTAGTATAAATGATTACTCATCGCGAGAAGATGATACATGTATATCTCTTTTCACCACTCAATTCTCTGCTGAATGTGAAAAACTCAATCTAAACCTCACCAATTCACATTTTGATTATAACTCCAGTATGGAGATGTATGCTAGTAAATACGCTTGCAGGAAGTGCGATGAACTTTTTTAATTTTAAAACAGGGACTGCAAAACATGAGAAATATGTGCAAACAAGTTTCGATTTATATATCCGGGAGGGGAGTATTCTTCTTTAAAAAAAAGTATCTTTGATGACTTGCGAGATAGTTTAAATATAGTTTGCAAATCACATTTACAGTACTTGCTTCCATGAATATGCTATGATTTTGAATATATACTTCCTGAAAACCATCTCCAACAGGAAAGAGAAGTATATAAAAAATGAAATGATGTTGGTGACGATGATAATGATGATGATGCTATGTGAATGAACAAAGAAATTTAAGGTGGTGTACAGAGCATAAACCCATTTGTGTTAGCATATCTTCAATACCATTGAAGAAGATTTAAATATATTGTCTTCTATTCTAAGATCATTTATCTGAGTGAGATACAGGATGTGTTGAAAATACTCTCAAAATCCTGCTGGATGGAAATATATAAGCGGTTAGATGAGATATATATTTCCTACAACAGACCTTCAAATGAAATGAATGACACCTAAATTCCTATTGTGAGAGCTACAGGGAGTGAGGGAGACAATGTCAATAATGGTGATGATGACATTAAAATTGATGATGATGATACTATCATTGATGATTCTGATGATGACATTGAAGTCAACGATGATGATTATGAAGATGATGAAGTTGGTGAAAGTATGAAGTCTGTTGAAGAGGATGATATAGAAATATTACTAGGAGTTGGAGTAGAGTGAGAAGGAGAAGGAGAAAATCTGTTAGCCTCACCCATAGCGAATTAATTCAGGGATTCCGACGATTCAAAACACTCTGAAAAGATAAGATTGCAAATATTAAAATATATGGAAAAGTTAAAGGAACAGTTTTAGACATATTGTTACTCCCTTCCTTGTTTAGGAATTAACTCTAGAAGGTATGATATTCCAGCTGTGTGGGTTTCATTCCCAAAACACTTCAAACTTGAAAGAGAATTGAACTATATTGTTAGAAAAGTGAATCAATACACCACTATTGTAATAAAGAAGTTTCTCTTTTAGATATCAGTCTTTTTCTCGCAAGTGAACATATTCCAAGTTTCTTATGGCTTATTCAGATTCAGATTCAGATTTGAAGAGTTATTTACCTTATGAATGGATAACAAACTTTTCAAAACTTTCTCACCCCAGTCTTCCAGAATATGAGACTTTTTATTCTCAGCTCAAACACCTTAATGTGTTAGAGGAGGAATATATTGAGTGGGAAAAGAAGGGCGATTTTATTTCCACCCTGCCTAAGACCGGACACATGAAGTAAAATGATTTACAAATGATCTGGTATATGCCAAGGTGAGAGATACTTCCCAATCCATAAGTTTATCAGGTGTCAATAGACTCTCTCCCATTCACTGTTTTACCTTTCCCAACCTTCACATAGCAAAATATCACAATCATCATCAATGCGAGTTAATAGCAACATCTGTTATTCTCTCTAATGTCCCACAACAATTTAAAGAAATACTACCCCTTTCCTTAGTAGATTTGTTCTTTTCCACATCGTAAATCATGAATCCTGATTCCTTATAATCCTATATGTCTACACTGAATCATGAGGAAGAGAATTCGCAAGATTGATTGGTTTAAGGAAATAAGAGGTGGCAATAGCAAAATATTTCTGTCAACTGTCTCTTGGTGTCGGATATTATTCATGTTAATAGTGAATTTATATGTGTCATGATGTGATTTATTGTGATGTGATATGATATTAAAAGCAAGAAATCTGATGTTTGATTTATCTCATTCTTTCTAATATTAATAATAACAAATAACATATAATATAATTTTTACAAACCGAATCTTCACTCTCCCACTCATTGTTTGTCACATGTCATAGAATATCTTTTCATTGTAACAGAACGAAAACTTAAAGAAGAGGGCAGAAATTATGACAAATAAATAATTATATTTCTTTTATTTTTACAACTCTATTACTATTGTTACCCCATCCAGATGTCGATGTAGAGATAGAATCTCCCACCCAGGACTGAACACGCAATGAACGTTTGCACCTTCCCCCTGAGTGCATGATTTCAATCATTCCTCTGGGCATGCATGAATGTTTTCAGCAGGAGGTAGACCCAATGGGCTTACCACTCTTACTGGTGCTGAATAACCTTTGCCCTGCCCTTCACCTTTAGTCCAATTACAACTCTATTACTACTGCTAACCTTCCAGATGTCCCACTACCTGCAGGAATTGATTCACCTAGAACTCCATTCTTGGTGAGAGTTATAAAGTTTGTTTTAAATATTAAATAAAGATTCAATCGAATGGAGATCTGTCAGTCAAAGAAACAAACAAAGATCTGAATACTCAAATCTATATCTGAATGAATTAGTTTCATCTCTTTTAATTATCTTAACTGTGAAAGAATGGATCATCACAACTGGTATAAAAAAGAAAGTGGGAGAATTAGTCTAACAGACTCTCTTTCCCATTGACATCACAATTCGCGTAATAATGACATCTGTTATTCTTTCTAACATCCCACAAAGTGCAAAGAAATAGTCTCCCTTTCTTTATTAGTTTTTTCTTTCTTTCTTTTCCACATAGTAAATGATGAATCATGATTCCTTATAATCTTATATGTCTACACTCAATCACGAGGAAGAGGGATTCGCTGTTGCATTGTCGAGAATGTGCGAGATTGATCAGTTTAAGGAAATAAGAGGTGGGAATAGCAAAATATTTCCGTCAATTGTCTCATGCTGTCAGTTATTATTGATGTTAATAGTGAATTTATATGCTTCATGATTAATGTGATGTAATGTGATCTGAAATTAAAAAGCAAGAAATCTGATGTTTGTGTTCATCTCATTTTTCTAATAATAAATAACATAGCATTTTTACAAAGGGAATCTACGCCATCTTGTTCTTTAGTACTTACAAATAATTACTAATATCATCGCTATGTATGGTGTTATGACGCTAGTGTTTGTATGTGACAACAGCAGCAGCGTGAAATGTAGTAAGCATAGCTTAATAGTAGTGGTGTGTCAGGAAGCGGAAACGGGTGGCAGTTGCGGTAGTGAAATGTAGCTAGTAGTTATCATCCTTCAAACCAAAGCGAAGATGGTTAAACTACATGTGAAATGCTCCTTGTATACACAACAAGAGTCTTTATCAACAAATATCGGAAATGAATCACTTCTGTAAGGAACTGATTCACTTCCCCGGGAAGTACTTCACTTCCAATTTTGACTCATCCAACCACAACCTTCTAGGCATTTTTCTAGAATTTTAACATCTGGAACCCACTTTCTTTCCTCTTGTCACTTTGTCCCAACCCCAAACGGATGTACATGACACACAATGACACGTGCCCATAAGGACACTTATCTCAAGGTCCTGTCTTGTGACATGCTGCATTCACTCCCGGAAGCACGAATCCAGTTAATGAAACCCACACCCTATCTTTGTTGACTTGAGCAACCAGCAACCAGGATTCAACCCATAATTGAATGATACACTACCCAAAGAAAAATATTTAGCATCCCTTAGTGGCCATCTTGGATTCTTACTACTTGCATAAGCCCTCCATACTCTGTAAGCCCATATTGGTATCTATCCACTGGAGGACTCAGACATAACGTGTACTTTTTCCCATTTCACAACAATGGCATCATTTTACCATCTTCAACCATCAACAATTGAACAAACTCACTTCACAAAGCGGTCACCATCACCAAATCATGTAAGTACATTGAGAAAATTATGTAATTTTGTAGATAATAATACTGTTGCACCTGTTGATCCTCTTCATGAAATTCAGGCCATAGAAAACATCAATTCAGAATTACACCGATTTGATTCCTTTATTATTCCTAATCAAATTCATAATTTAACCAATTTTATTAAGCATGTGATAGACAATCATGCCTGCCAGACAAGCCACCATCAGCTCATGATATGAAGGGAGAAAAGATTTTAACCGGGACATGGATGGGAGGCCGTGTCACACATGGAATTGGGGGAATGAGTGTATCTTCGCATCAACCCACGTTGAACATCCAGATAAGAAAGCTCATGTGTGCGCGTGGTGCGCCAATAAGTACCAGCACACCAACCTGCACAAAGAAAAGACTGCCTTAACAAGAAGCACTTCTTCGACAGAAAGACCAGACAGTCAGGCACACCCGGAACCCAGCAGTCAGGTCAGGGTTTTTAATGGATGGCTCCATGGATGATAATGACGTAATGGGCATGGAGCCAGACCACAAAAACCCTGACGATAAACATTATGTGGACCAACATGAACGAGACACAACAGTATCACAACACAACACCACGATAACCTCATTGTAAACTGTGAAACCCCCGCCCAAGGTACTGCCTGTGCCCGTGAAATACACTGCCAAACAAGCATAAATAGCACACAAGTGTGCAAAAAGGCTGATGACTGGAGTCAGATAGGTGAGAGTGTAAACACTGGTGGAGAAGTTGGCGGGGACTTGGGGGAGTGGTAGCCGCCATGCTGAAAGTGGATAAAAGGTGTGCTATGTTAAGCCTGGGGTAACACGTGCAAAGAATGTAGGAACTGCACCATATAACATTTACCCCACCCCCCAATCAAGATGGCCGCATGCCACCAACAACCACGGTCAGAGCATGGCCGACCGGAATGATCATGACGTAAAGACACCAGGTGGCGACACTAGCGGGCAACAACAAACATGGCCAACATGTGACATAGCCATGGGGACTGACCAAGCTGCAGGAGGAATCCAAGATGGCCACCCGCCCGGGGGACTCTAGGCAGCTAGCATGTCAACAACAATGCAGGACCACACGCACATGAGCCCACCCAGACACACCCACACCACGACAGATGAGTTAATGGACTCCCGCAACGACAAGGATCACGCCACTGGCAAGATCATCACTGGTGATGTGGCACATGAGCCACAAGTGAGTACAATTGAACATTATGCCAACATTAATGACAACTTTAATGAAAACTTTGATGATGTGATAGTGGTGATATGTATGAAGGGGTGGCACGCCCACCTCACACACCCATAGCCTACAGGCCGATCCTGGATAGGATCTGGCCACACCCCAAACATAGCCTATGGGGCGCCCCTCGGACTACCTTGAGACTTACAACCAGGTCAGGCTCATGGCCCTGCCCAACTACATGAGGGCGAGAATACCAATCCCCTCTGGATTAAACATACAGGCATGGCGAAAAGTACTGGTCGGCTATCACGACAGGCATATCGTGGATTACCTCGAGTTTGGCTGGCCAGTCGATTACACCGCGACACGCCCACCACCACCACAACTGGCAACCAAAGGGAGGACCCAGCCCACCTGACATTCATTGAAGACTACGTGAAGACTGAGATCCAACACGGTGCCCTTCTTGGCCCCTTCCAGGTGCCTCCCTTCGAGCACTGGACCCAGTCGAGCCCGATGATGACACGCCCCAAGAAAAACACCATGATCAGGCATGTCATAGTCGATCTCAGCTGGCCCAGGGCAGCCAGTGTCAACACAGGCATGTATAAGGGTTTTTACCAAGGGAGACCGAGGGCCTACAGGCTCCCAAACATCATGGATGCTGCCGACGAGTTCGCCAGGATTGGAGGAGGCTGCTACCTCTGGTGTGCCAACCTGGCGCGCGCCTACCGCCAGCTCCGCACCTGCCCTCTCTCCACCCCGCTTCTTGGAATATCCCTTCACGACAAACACTACATCGACATCGCACCACCATTCGGGTGCAGGACATCTTCAATGGCCTGTGCCCGAACCACCAATGCAGTGGGGTACTTACTCTGAAAAAAGGGTAATTTCATACACTGATACTTAGATGACTTTGTGGGCATGGCACCTACAGAGCATCAGGTATGCACAGCGTACCAATACTTCATACGTCTGGCAGCTACCCTGGGACTCAACCTCTCACCTTCTAAGTGTATACCACCCACGAAGATGCTGGAGTGGCTCGGCTTCCGGGTATCGGCGGATGGCATGACAGTTACCATCCCTCGGGATAAGCTCGATGACGTCATAGCCGACTGTAAGACCTGGATGACAAAAACATCAGCATCCAGAAAAGACATACAAAATGTATAGAGCCTGCACACTGTTTCATGTCACACATCTTTGATGCACTGCGCCACGCCCCCTACAGCGCCAAGCAAGACATCCACTTTGCAGTGACATGTACCCCGCTCCACAAAGGGGGGGACAAACAAGACCTGGGCAACTATAGACCTATCTCAATACTCCCACTGCCTGGGAAATTAATGGAGAAAATAATGCATAGGCACACTATGGACCACCTGATCGAACACAAAATACTAAACAGTAAACAAGGCGGATTCAGAAAATACCACTCGACAATTAAAACAATTGCTAACTTAATAAGCGATATCTCAAATAATATCAATAAAAAGAACCTAGTGGGTGCAGCGTTCATAGACTTCAGCAAAGCCTTTGACACGGTGGACCACACTATCCTAATCAGCAAACTATCCCAAATGGGAATAACAGGAGTAACGGGAAAATGGGTAACAAGCTACCTAAAAAAACGAAAACAATGCACAGCAATAAATGGAACCATATCAAGTGAGGAAAAAATAAACTGTGGCGTACCACAAGGGTCAGTCCTGGGACCACTCCTCTTCCTCATATATATAAATGATCTAAACAACTGGCTAGACACTGAAAACATCCAACTATATGCAGATGATACTGTGGTATATACTGCAGGCAAAACATCTGAAGAGATCGAAACAAAACTAAATCAAACACTAATGAAACTAACTGAATGGTGCCATCTAAATAAGATAACTATAAATAGCAATAAATCGAAGACGGTGCTATTCGGTACCAGACTAACCGGTAACAACAAAATAAAATGTCTCCTGGGAAACAATGAGTTAGAACAGGTAGACAACTACCGGTATCTGGGAGTGGACCTAGACAGGCACTTAAACTATGACCTTTGCATAACAAACATTATCAAAAAAGCAAACCATAAAATATGGCTACTGGCAAAACTAAGGTACTACATGACTGAAAGCATGGCAATCAAAATATATAAAGGAATGATCCTTCCCTACTTCGACTACGGTGAAGTACCAAACTACTCAACAAACTACAAGTGATGCAAAATAAAGCCCTTAAAATATGCCTCCAAGTACACAAAAGATATCCCATGATAGAACTACACAAAAAATGCAAAGCAACACTATTAACAAGCAGAAGAGAAACGCACCTGAAAATACTAGCACACCACTACACCACAAAACTGGATTACACAGTAGCCCCCCGCAGGGACACTAGACACATGGCAGCCCCAATACTCCTAACGGAAAGAAGCAACATGAAAATACATGAGAGAAGTGTACTAACCATGGCAGCACATGCCTGGAACAAACAAAATGTAAAATTGTGTGGCAATCCGTAACCCTGACCACTACAAAAAATTCCTAAAGAAAACAATTACTTACTGACACAACAAAACCGCACCTGCCCCTGAGCACCGTGAATGCTTGCTGTGTACTGGCACAGAAAACAAAAGACAGGCTAGGAAAAGTGGTAGGCACTAAACAGAAAAAATAGGGAAATTAGCTCTCCTAAGTATTAAGGAAATCAGGAAAGCTGTCACCACATGGCACAGTCCACCTGGGTATGTGTAATGGCACAAACCAACACAGAAGTGGACATGCCACGGTCATGCAACTGATCCACCCTGAAATACAATATGGCTAGGCAAGCAACACAGCCATCCCACCTGGCCGCAGTCCTAAAGGGTCCGAGTGTGTTCTAGCACACGAGTGCACTATCTAAGGACAGGGTTTAGGTGAAAGGATGCTGTAACAAATAACAAAAATCTGAATGGAACGGGATCCTCTCCCGCAAGCCTGCATGTCACCCAAGTAGATGTACATAGTAGGCTAAGGTATCATTACTCAGACTAGACAAAAAAACTGGAAAATTACAAAAAAACTAACATAGGCTATTACTAACAACCAAAATTGCAGAAGGCTGACCCGAGCAGACACAGGTAAACACTCCTGGGCAAAGGAACAGATCAAGACAGCACCACAGCTGTCCAGCGTTGAAAACAAGCACCCTGACAGGAGCTTATACGTTATGGGCAGAGTAAATACCTCGTCAATCAAAAAAAAAAAGAAAAAAAAAAGGTGGTTCTTGCAGTATGTGGCAAGATCAAATGGAATTGTACTCCTGAAACAAGACGAGAAAGCCCCCTATATGATAGAATGTGACTCCTGCCTAAAAGCAGGAAGGGCATTCTCCGTGAGCTACTACTACTCAAATACATACCCGCCTGAGCTCACGGACAGATACACCAACATTGCCCACCTCGAGGCCACAAACCTGGTGGCAGCCCTGAAGGCCCTGGCCCCCAACAACCCAGCCGACTACAAAATAGTGATCAACACAGACAATGCAGCTAGCCAGCATGTACTCTCCTCCAGTGCCGGCACGGACCCTGTTCTAACTGCCTGTGCCAGGGAGATCTGGCTATACGCTGCAAAACACTCGTGCCAGATATAGTCCTCCACAAGCCAGGAAAAGACCTGGTCTTGGCCGACGCCCTTAGCAGGTGCTGTATCAACACAGCTGTTAATGCTAAGGCAGTATACATGACCCGACAAAACGGGCTTGATGAGATTGAAGCAACATTTGATGATATCTTCACTGCAGGCTTGTAGGGTAACCTGGGAATCTCATACTCAAATTGGCTCTCTATCCCCAGGTTACTCGGAGGATTCACACGCCAGGGTGATGGAGATCTACTTTGCCAGCCTGATGGCCAGAAAGTGGAAGAACAAGACTGTGCAAACCCGGAAGTACCTCCACTTCGGCGCAGCACACAAATTCGACCAACTGGCGCCTAACCTACACACGACACCTGAACGACTCCCTCGTCTCGCCAGAATCAGTAATGAACTACCTGAGCGGGGCGAAAACCTGGGTTCTCCTGCTTGGAGGAGTCACAGCTGCATTTCACTCGTACCCTAACCCTCATGAAACCAGGAGTACTCAGGCTCTCACACCACATCGCGCACCAAGCACCGCCCCTCACACCAGCGAGCATAAGGGCAGTGGTCCACCAAATGACCATGGCTGGACCACCTGCATACGTCCTGACAGCAGCACTACTTATTGGATACCATACCCTCCTCAGACAAAGTAACCTGCTCGCCACCAACTCACGTTACGACACCGGCCACTCACTTCAATGTGCCGACATCGCCCTGGTCAAGGAAGGACTCCTGATAAGAGTCAACTCAACGAAGACAAGATGGGTGCCCAAACAGGCCTTCACCATCATGGTCTGACCGGCCCCTAAAAACATCACATGCCCCGTCAATGCCTGGTGCCGATACGTACGATACCAAAGCCCCCCAGCATCCGGCCCGCGCCTTCATCATGGCAGGGGGTGCTCCCTTGATGGCACCGACCCTGCTCGCCAACCTCCGCCTGGCACTCACAGTGTCTGGGATCCCCAACCCGGATGCTTACACACTCCACAGCCTCCGGAGGGGTGGGGCACAGGCTTGCACCTCAGCTGGGAGGTCCCTGGAAGAGATCATGGAGATTGGCTCCTGGTCGTCAGCAGCCGTGCATGCGTATGTCCCTAAGACCTGCATATGCTCCCGACCTCAAACCCGCCCAGTAATTGGCTGAGGGTTTGATTCCTGTGTATTAACCAGTGTCTCGTGGAGAAATGGCTGTCTTCGGTTGCTTTGAATTCTTACTGTCATGATTTGTCTTAATGAGTCCTTCCGGCGAATAAATTAACCATATATACACCATGTTGTCTCCGTGTCGTGAATTGCGGATGTTATTCTTAACATCAGTAATTCGTGCCGGAGACGAGACAGCCCAAGCTACGATACTCCACAAACTGAACCAATATCAGGACCGACGGCCCGGATCTCCCCTGCAGTTAACTCGGTACGGTGGCGCCACCTAGCGTTAACGCCGACACAAACTGACCAAAGATGTTAGTTCCGAACTTTTCCGCCAAATGCGGCCACCAGCGCCAACACGACTGATGCTACCTGAGCGAGCAAAATTTGAACAATCGACCACAACCGACGCAGCAGCGTTCACATCAACATCTCCCAGCATTTGTTCACCCACCAACCCATACCTATAACTAATGATCAAGTGGTAGGGCTGAGGGTTTGATTCCTGTGTATTAACCAGTGTGTCGTGGAGAACTGGCTGTCTTCAGTTGCTTTGATCTCTTACTGTCATGACTGTCTTAATGAGTCCTTCCGACGAATAAAACTACCCATATATACACCATGTTGTCTCCGTGTCGTGAATTATGTTAAAGTTACCATTCTAGTCAATCACTTCTAACAACAAACAAACCCCAACCCCCCAAAAGCATGTGCTCGCACCTGTCAATCATCCGAATACTCGATGCTCATTAGCTGAAACCAACTTTGTGGGGGTGCACACGCACACACACAAACCGCTGGCCGCAGTTTTCACTAAAATCACCAACCTCGACCACATAGTGCTGCACAACTTGGTACCATTCACCATAGACACAAGCATTAAGCAGGAATGGCACTTTAACTAGGCCATTCACCCCACACACACAACTCACCACCACCCTCTTGACCTAGTTTCAACTAGCCTTATTTGGGCATTGTCATGACCTAGATACATAAATTAGCATAAATTAACCAAATGCGGCCTTCTTATTGGCTGAGAGAAAACACCCTCCCACCCGCCGACCCACCCTGCATGGTCACATGCCCAAAATACTTGAGGCTGATTGGCTGCCATCCACAAAACTAGGTTTTAGTACATTAAATAAGGATTAGACATATACTACCACGCCCTGCCTGGGACTTCGGCCACAGGGGCGAGCGGGCCTCGTGCATGTACCATGACCCCACCCCCCCACCCCCACCCCCCCGGGAGCATCTCACAGCCGTTGCCTGTGACCCTGCACCCACCGGACCCTCGAGCGTCGTGCCCTGGGCTGTCCTCCTCCTCAGGTACTAGGATGTGCTCAAGCAGTACAGCTTGCTGTCACTCTCCCCCGGGGAGTGGGCCGGCCCCCACACCATCACACGCGCTGATGTCGCGCCAGCCCCGGGTGGCCTTCACCTGACCCTCCGGAGCACCAAGAACGTCACGGGACCATTGGCAGCTGTCACCCTCTTCATCCTGGCTTCACTGGGCTCCGCGCTCTTCCCCGTCACAGCCTGGTATGCGGCTGGAACCCTCGTCCCGACCGGGCCCCAAGACCCGGCCTTCATCATGCCCTCGGGGTGGCCGCTCGACACTTGGACGCTCACCTCCATCCTCCGCACGGCCCTCCACGCCGTGTCGGTGCCGGCCCCGGACTCATTCAGCCTCCATAGCCCCCGCTGAGGCGCCGCTGAGGGACCCCCCAAGGCGCCACCGAGGTGCTGCCCAGGCTTGCCAGCGGGCCGGGGTCCCGCTACAGGACATCATGGCCAAGGGGACCTGGACCTCCGAGGTGGTGCATGCTTACCTGTGTCGCCTCGCTCCCCCTGCAGCCCCTTGCGCCCTCTGCTCCCTTTTGGTGGAGGGCTCTTCACAACGTGAAGGAAGATGCAGCATTGCACTCTTTCTGCCTTTGTAATGACTCCTGAAGCCATGGCATATATGTTATATGCTCTGATCCATTTTTTCCAGTTCGTTCATGCATTGTTGCAGAGGATAAGCTCATCTGGCGGCCTGAGGCCTGGCAACGCTTTAGCAGGCAGCATTGTCCTTATCTGACACCATGTGAAAGTATGACATATAACACTTTGACTTCTGGATACTGAATGCTTTATTCACCATCCAGGGGCCTGAACCACTGGCACCCTGTCTCTCTGACGTCAACTCATTTACATTCTCCCTTGTTCTCCACTCGTGGCTGGATATCTTTCATGCATATATTACAAGTGCCAATACCAGTGCTCCCAGATGTGATGGCATGGGGCTGGATGCTTGTGAAAGTTGAACTGCAACGTAAATACACAACCCTATCAGAAGCATGAAAAGCATAATGCAAACTTGTATACTGCGGGTGCAAGACAAACTGCACATCTTGCTGCAAATGTGTGAAAGCTGCCCTATCCTGCACCCCACTCTGCAGGTGTGATGGGATGTGCACTACAAATTAGCTACTAGTTGACATTGGATGCTGAATGTCCTAGCCTCTAGGTAGTATAGTAAATGTACTGCTATATTTAATATTTTTGAAATAACGGGCATTGTAATTGTACATCATAGTGATCGAATGGGTCATCTTTATTTTCGTTGTCAATGATATTATTGTAAAGTCTACATCTTGAATCTGTGGTTGTGTAGGCAGGCTATAGTAAAATCTATACAGACAAAGAGAATGGAAGAGTATAAAGTGTGAAAGAAGAGAGAAAGTCAAGCCCTCTGGTTTATCATTTATATGGTACATGGGTTCATAGTATAGTATCATCCCACCCTTTTCCCCCAATGGGAAACAAGCATTCTTAGCTCTACCAATAGGGATCCAACATTCCTGGTCCCCATGGTTACCAGTGATCTGCCCACCACCACCAAGCTGTGTGGGTCTCCTGGCCACCACCTGCCTTGAGCGTCAGTGTGGTGATCATGACTAACAGAGGGGGCAGGGGGTAAGCTCTGAGTGCCCCTTACACACAGCCGCACCTGCACCACTATGTCTATTTACATCTCAATCAATACTACCAGCACTTCCAAATATACATCAATCAATCAATCAATCAATAGGATACAGCTATAATAGGCCTTGGACCTGTTAGCCGCTCTTAATTAATAGAAATGGAGACAATTCTTCAGATGTTGTCGATCGCAGCAACTGTCACTGGCTCCAAGATATATGTAATACTTGACCAGTATGCATCCCGTCGGGACTTGAAACAGTTCACCGACTCTGCTGCTACGACACTCTCCGGCAGGTCATTCCACAGGTCAACCACCCTAAAGCCGAAAAAGTTGTGTCGCAGGTCCAGTCTGGAGTACCGCTTCCTCAGCTTCTAGGGAGTGCCGCCTCTGGTCCTGGTGTTGGAGTCTCTGATAAGGGGGCCGCCTCTCTTGTAGATACCATGGAGATATTTGAATACTTCAATCATATCCCCCCGGGCCCGTCTGTAGTACATGCTTGGGATCTTCAAATGATGCATACGTTGTTCATAGGGTATTGCATCGAATCCATGTACAAGCTTTGTTGCCCTTCTTTGGATCCTCTCAATTGACTCAGCATCCTTCCTGTAGAGTGGTGACCACACAACATTTCCATATTCCAAAAGTGGACGTGCAAGGGATGTGTACAGTCTGCGTACAACATCCTCGTCTAGGTATGTGTACAATCTTCGAATGATAGCCAGTATTCCAGTAGCTCTGTTGGCGGCTTCCTGGATGTGGTCGCTGAATGTCAGTTTGTTGTCCACCTTAACACCCAAGTCCTTTTCTATCATTGTTTCGGAGAGCAGAACATTATTCACACCATCGTTCATTACATAGATGTGCTTGCTGTTTTTTCCCCCTAAATGCATCACTTTGCATTTTGAAGCATTAAACTTCAGCTGCCAATCACTTGACCACTTCTGCATGTTGTTGAGGTCCTTCTGCAAGTCGCGTGAGTCACTACCTTTCTCTATACGGCGGAATACTTTGGTATCGTCAGCAAACATTTGGACCATATAATGTACAACCTCTGGTAAGTCATTGATATATATCACAAATAAGACCGGTCCAAGCACGCTGCCCTGAGGTATTCCGCTTTTCACCGAGCACCATCCTGATGGTTTGCCATTTACAATGACTCGCTGTCTTCTGTTGCTCAGAAAATACTTTATCCAGTGTAGGACATCTCCTCTTATGCCATAGCTGTGCAGTTTTTTTAGCAGTCGCTGGTGTGGAACAGTATCGAATGCTTTTTGGAAATCTAGATAAATAGCATCCAGATCTCCAAAGTCATCAATAACGCGGGTCCACTCATCCATACATGCCAGTAGTTGGGTCATACAAGATCTTCCTTGCACAAAGCCATGCTGCTGTGTTGATAGGAGGTTGTTTTCAACAAGATGAGCCATGATAGAATCTCTTTTTATTGATTCCAGCAACCTACACACTACAGATGTTAGACTGATTGGCCTATAGTTTCCTGGATCACTTCTGTTACCCTTTTTGAAGATGGGAGCCACATGTCCATCCTTCCATGGGTGAGGAAGTTTTCTTTGGTTTAGTGATTTTTGGAAAATGTGTCTAAGTGGTTCAACAAGCTCGTTGTGTAGCTCCTTCAATATGCGTGGGTATATTCCGTCAGGACCTGCTGCCATAGATGCATTAAGATTGTATAATTTTTTCTTCAGATCGGATGGTGCAATATTTATGTTGGTCAGGGGGGCACGAAAGAGTCGGTCCTCAAACATTGGTATATATGACAGGTCTTCTTGTGTGAAGACACTTGCGAATCTGGTGTTCAACGTATCAGCTTTGTCGATATCCTTTTGTGCAATGGTCCCATCATCCCGCCTCAAATCTCCAATTGGTATATGTACTTTCAGTTTACTCCTAGCATATTTATAGAAGGCTTTTGGGTTCTCTTTGGCATTTTTGGCTATGTTTTTCTCATGCTCTCTCTTTGCTTTCCTACATTCCCACTTTACTTGGTTACATAGTTTTGCATATCGAATTCTGTTACTTTCTGTGCCCGACTGTCTCTTCACTGCATATGCCTGTTGTTTCAAGCTGATCTTCTGCTTGACTTGGTCATTCATTCATTCTGGCCGTGGTCTGCCATTATTCATTTTGCCAGATGACATGGGTATGTGCTGTTTGCATTTTTCCATGAAGGTTTTTTCAAATGCATTCCAATTGTCCTCAACAGTGTCTGTATTTGGGGCTGCACTTAGTAGAACTTGGTCGAGATCCTCTCTCAAGCCCTCATAGTCACCTTTATCCAATATGAATTTGTGCTTTCCACTTGAGTTTACATGGTAATAGCAACTGAAATTAAAGAAAAGGCAATCATGGTGGCTATTTCCAAGTCTCGCCACATGTTTAAGGTTTCCAATCATTTCTTCCTCATTGGTGATGATGAGATCTAATATATTTGCAGCCTGGTTACCACGCTTATGTGTTGGTTCTGTGACGTGCTGGAAAAGGAAACAATCTCTAAGATTTTTGACAAAGAGTGTTGCTGGATGTTGTTCGCTATTTGGTGTTCGCATAGGTTGCCAACTGATTTCTGGATAATTGAAGTCTCCCATGATTAGGAGGTGGCTGTGGTTTAGGGCTGAGGCCTTTTGGACCAACTGTTGAGTTTCCTCATGGACACTGTTGTCGCTGTTGGGTGACCTGTAGATGCACCCAACAAGCAGACTGTCCCTGTCGTCTAGCTTAATCTCGCACCATATCGCTTCTGGTGAGTTACATGGGAGTACATCTAAAGGGACTGCATTAAGGTTGCATTTAGTATATATACACACACCCTTCCTCCCCTCATCGATGTTGCTGAAAATATCAAATCCATTTATGGCAATCTCACATAGCTGGACTGGGTCTTTTAGATTTTTTGGTATGACTTCACTAATTGCAATGATATCTGGGTTGTAAATTCCAATATTTGCTTCCAGTTCGGCTCGCTTGTTCATAATTGAATCTGCGTTGGTATACATACATCTTAGGCCATTGATAATTTTATGAGATGTGCTGATATGGATTCTGTTTTTGTTCGAGTTTGAGTTAGGATTGTGGCCCCAATGATACTTATGTGTTATACATGGTTTAGGTTTAGTTGTTTCTTGCATACTTCTGATGTTACAGTTGATGTTACTTCGGCTGACATCTAAACCTGGGTGCGTGGTCTCACTTTCACTATTTTTTGTTCCCATGGCGGTGCTCTGACACGGAATACCCAGTTGTTTGCCTCTTCTCCCAGTTCAGTGTCCGATGCCATGTCCGCTGTTTTCTTTTTGGCTTCCTCTACCAGGAGTTTTGTTTGTTTTCTTTCTTTTTGCGTCATATCATGGCCCACGCTGACATTCTTGTACTGGTCGATGCCTCATAGTTTAAAAAGCTGACTGAACAGTTGGCGTTTTGTTTTTTCAGAGTTCACAGTGACGAGCAGAGGTCTAGCAGAGCCATTGTCATGGATCCTGCCCAGGTGACGTACCTGGATGACTTCGTTTTCACACTCTTGGTCACACACAGTCTTGAAAATGCTGTTGAAAATATTGACGTCATTTGCTTTCGTCTCTTCTCGGGATTCACCTGTCTGCTCGGCTGCATTGAAAATGATAATGTTTTTCTTCCTGTCTTCATGTGCTTTTTCTTCCTTTTTTGTTTCATTTAGTGTTTCCTTCATAATGGCTTTGAGATTTGGTGTGGCATTTGTTGCGGTTTTATTGCATCACTTTTCAGTGCATCTGTGAAGGTCTTGCAGTCTTTATTGACTTGCTCAGGAACCTTTGTTATAATTTCTAAGGACTTTTTGAGATCTTCTGAGTACTTCTTAAATTTATCATCAAGTTTTGCTCCCATTTGAGCAATTTTGTTGTTCACATCTGTGACTATTTCCTTGCAGTGTTGTTCAATCACACTTTCATTTCGAATAAGGGTGAGTACTTTTTTAGTGCATGGGAAGCAAAACCAGAAGAGGTCATCTCGTTGTGCTGCTGAGTACTGCTCATTTGACATATCAAGACATTTTGCACACCAGTGGTTTCCACAACAATCACATGCAATGATAAGATCTGTGTCGGTTTTGCAGCTCACACTGCAGTCCTGGCAGGTCCGTTGCTCATCATTGACTAGTAATGGTGGGCCTGGACTGGCTGAGGTTTTAGATTTAGCTGCCTTGCCTCTCGGTTTTTTCTTTGTGGAGGTTTCCCCTCTGTTTGATAGCCTTAGTTGTTTATATTTATCCAGCCATCCTTGTGGCTGAGGCATGGTAATCAGCTAGATGTCACTATATTCAATGCACAGTTGTGATGTTGACAGTGTCAGTGACAAAATTTACAACTTGACAGCATATATTTATATATCAAAGTGTCTAGATCATAGATGCATACACACTAGTTCAGTATTTACCAACTGCTTAGCTGTGAGAGCTGAATACGACGTGTAGCATCGCACACGTGCATATCCACAGTCACTATAGTGTCAGTGACACATCTGAGTGAGTGAGTGATATTAGGGGATTTTATCAGTTCACTCAATTCACAGCGGTTTTAGAGTTATTAATACATTAGTAATCACACCTACACATACATCAATGGTAAAAGTAAAGTTTGGCACATATACCTTTTATCGTAATAGATTGTTTGTTTGTTTGTTGTTGTTTTACGTCCTAGCAACATCTAAGGTCATATCAGGATGGGTACCGACTTGTGACAGTGTGCACTCATGGCAACTTTATAGTGCTGTCCAACTGGGAAACCAGGCCACCAGCACCATGACCTGGTATACGACTCACTCACATTATCCTGACACTGAGCACACCAGTCCTTGCCCTGTCCTAATAATGCCGAGCGCCTGGCTAGGAAGCAACAAGTATCAATTTTTAAGTCATTGGTTTGACTCGACCAGGGTTTGAACCCATGACCCCAGGATCTACCAGCACGGGAGATGGATGCTCTAACTCATTCGGCCATCCCGACTGGTCCCTATATCGTAATAGAACATTTGCATTCCCCCCAATGCAGTAAATCGGAATGTTTTACAACGTACTCCGCCCCTTCACTTCTTACCACCTGCCCAAGCAGCGAGGAAAGAAGTTGACATCACTACTTGTCCTCATTATACCTTATTGAATCCATTAACCAATAAATAATATCTTAATATCTATCGTCTTTAATGGATAAGGTTTCTGACTTCGAATACAAAAATAAATAAAACAAATTTAAATGATTTTTTGTTTAATAATCATCTTTTTAGACCATTTACGAAGAATATATTGCATTTCTGACATTCAATATGATGCTAAAAGATGCATGCAAACAATTTCCCACCATTTTTAGTCTAATCCGACCTTTTTCAAACACTCTGACACTTCAGAGGTCCTTGTGACACTCTAGAGGTTCGATTTCCATCTCACAGCATCGACCTTACATTGGAACAAATCGGATTTGGCGTTACTTGGCCCACCCATTTCGTCTTTCTGGCTGTCAAACTCAGAGAAACCCGACGACGTCAATGGTGTAAGATAAGAGCCAACACATCAAGTTCTAGTTCATGACTGGCTTTATTTACTCGACGCGTTGTCAGGCAACGTTCCTGGATGATCTTGTTACTCTCGTGTCATCAGGTGATTCACATACATTACATCTCCCTTTCATTAGTTTTATTAAATACAATAAATACAATAAAATCTTATAAATACCGATATATACAATAATTACAATAAATATAACAAATACAATAACCGTATAAATACCATCATTAACAATCCATACAATAACTGCAATAAATACAATAAATACAATAACTGCATGAATACCATAATTATCTACTCCACATCTCCTCCGTTATCAACAATAAGTCATTAAGCGGTAGGTGTCGTGAAATCTTAATTACTCATGTCACGCACACACCTTAGTACAGCTAGCAACACCATGTCCCCAGCACATGTATTTAAAAATCAGCATGCCTTACTCGTAATATCAATGTGCTGATGCTTGATTTAACTGTGTAATAACTGTGTGTGTGGTGAATGAATTTACAGTTACAAACTGTAATTACAACATGTTTGAGTATGAAGATTCTTCAATATGACAAAATCTTATAAATACCTATACTTACGACAATAAATATGCACATTTACAGACTGTATTGAAAACAACTGTAACAAGAAATCCTTATAATTAACAAATTCACATTTTAAAAAGAATTTGATTTTAATATCGTGTATGGTAATCGGGTACCATACTTTTTGGAAAACCTAGTCTGTTCACTGGGCGACTAACTCGGCCGCATCGTGTTGTATAAGTCCTGTGTTTGACTGGTGTGGGTTGTTTGTTATACTTTATTTCCGGTGTCCGTTGTTCGACTGTGTGTGTGTTACTTTTATTGTACTTGAAAATGTGTTTTCGATTTCTTCTGATTGTGTTGTTTTGCGAGTTTAGTATAGTGTAATCTCGCAGACCCAGTATCTGTGCTTTGATTATTTTCCTGGATGCCCTTTGTGATCCAAATACCGGACCTCATCCCCCGTGTTTAACTTTGGGTGTTCATGTCCTACATGTTTATCAACATATTTCTTTTGGTTTTGTTGTATTTTATGCACCCCGCTTCGTTTTGATGTTTGTATATTTGGTTTCGATTGTTTATTCAAGGTTGGTATTTGTAACCTTAGTTTACAGGACATCAATAATTGTACCGGCGAGGTACCAAGTCCCTGTATTGTGGTATTACGATAATTTAGCAATGCAATATTTGAATCTTTCTTGTCTAATATAGACCAAGTTAACAGTAGAAGGTCAAGTGGTACTTGTTAGTCAGAAAATATTACATGTCAATTGTATACGCAAACAGGTTGTCAAGGTAGCAATGTGAGCCACGTAGAGCTTCTAGATAGTTCGGAAGTAAAAGAGACGGGGGTGGACAACCAGGCGAGCAGGATATGGCATAATTGGATTAGTAAGGATGAGACTAGTAAGGACGATAGCTTTTACGTTGAAACAATAAGGGAAGAATATTGTTGTTGGGATTTTCATATTAGAGAGGTGCCACAAGGGAACCCAACGATAATTAGAGTAGCTATTGACTGTATAAATGGTGCATGTAATTGTATTCATGTGATAACCGGTAACCGTATGCAGTTAAAACCATGCCGGTTTATAGCTGAAATGTTTCTTTGAGGAGACTCTGACCCAGATTGGTATTATATATTATGGGGAGTAATTTTCGGCTTTCATGTCACTAATACGAATTGTACAGTACAATACAATACTACTTTCAAGAGAATTCGTAATAAGTTATATAGGGACATAATAACCCAACAATTATTGATAGAATTAGACCAGGATATGATTTCTCGAAGCAGTCAAACCCCCCAGTGTGTTCATAATATTTGTTGTATACCAAAGGAGGGGGTGGGGGGAGGAATAGTGGACTGCAGCAGGCCAACAGATAAATTTATAAATAAATACACAGATGGAGTAGCACTTAAATTTAAGTATAAAAGTGTTGATGACGTGGTTGATAAAATGAATTATGGAGACTATCTTGCTACAGTAGACCTAAAAGACGCGTATCGGGCTATCCCAATACATCCAGCAGACCGGCCAAGGCAAGGTTTAGTTTGGGATTTTGAGGACGAAGAGGAGCTCGGGCCAGTGTACATGTTGGATAACAGCCTTTGCATGGGACTTTCATCTAGTGCGTTTGTTTTTTCCAAAATGTCGGATTTTGTTGTTAGGTGTGCAAATAGAGAGGGGTTGGACAGAGTAATAAATTACTTAGATGATTTTTGTTTGGTAGCCCCGACACATGAAAGTGCTGTTCAGCAACAAAATAAGTTAATTGGCCTATTACGTCGTCTAGGTTTTTACATAAGTTATAAGAAAATAATTAGTCCCAATACGAAAATACAATTTTTAGGGATATTAATTGACTCCATACGTTTGGAGCTAACACTCCCTAGTGATAAATTAACTAAATTGTGAAATATCCTGTTGGAATTCAAAGGAAAGAAAAAAGTGACAAGAAAAGAACTAGAAAAGCTAGGCGGACTGTTAGCCCACTGCGCAAAAGTAGTGCGTGGTGGGCGAACATTTTCTCAGAGAATATATGATATGATGGGCTCGGTAGCACGGCCATACTATAAAGTGAGATTAAATACTGGTTTCAGGGAGGATGTGCAATGGTGGATCCTCTTTGCAGACAAATTTAATGGTAAAGCAATAATGTTGGGGAAATTTGCATCAGTAAAGTCTACTTATAGTGACTCCAGTAAGTGGGGTTATGGTGCGCTTCATGAGAATGATTGGCTAGTTGGTTGCTTCAATGAAAAGACAGGATCTCCCGCAAGCGGCGCAACCCTGGACGACATCCAGACACTAGGGACCTGGACATCGTCAGCAGTCCACCTCTACGTACCACGAGACGCCATACGAGCCTGTCCCACCGCACTCTCTTCCTCTTTTGGTTGATCGCGTGGTCCAGCCTCCCCCTGAACAGTCTAACCTCTACTTGAACATTTGAACACTTGACCTCATGTACTCTGAAAAAACCATTAAAAACCCATTATATACTGTTTGTGTCTCGTGTCTTGAATTGTGCATGTTGCGGCGGCAACATGGGTAATTCTGGGCACGGGATCAAACTCCACCCTCCAGCACTGACGGCTATGGGCGACGCTGCCGCCACCTGGTTTCCACTCCCCGCATCTCCCCCAGCACTGTCTCCTATGGGCGACCCTGCCGCCACCTACACTTGAACTCGCGCACTAGACCTCCCCATACCGGCCTCCCCCCGCCCTGGCCGGCGAGAGCCTGAGCAGCTCACGCCGACCAGTGAGCCGCGTGGCTCTGGACTTTGTACGATTAATGTGCAAGAGATGGGGGCGGTTTATGCAGCAGTAAAAAGATGGAGTCCAAGGTGGCAGGGTTCCTCGATAGTAATGGTCACAGATAGTGCAACCGTTGAAGCGGCCTTAGCCACAGGTAGATCAAAATGTAAATTGATTATGCATTATGTGAGACGTATTTTTTGGTTATCTATAAAATATAATTTTGTCTTTACGGCAGTCCACATTAGCAGTGAGGCGAATGTTATATCCGATGCATTAAGTAGGCTGGAAGATAAGCATATGCAGGAAATCATATATTGCGCTGACCAGGGGAAGCACTTGTGTTGTATTGGTTTATTTGAGCAACCCTTCTCTTTACAGAAATCGGAAAATTAAAAGCAGAGCAGAAGGAGTTTCAGATGAATTGCTACACGCCAAACTCAAAGACGACGAGAGCGGTTCAAATTAGTAAATATTTGTGCTTTATAGAGGAATTTTCCGAAACTCACACACCTATTCCGTGCGATGCTATGCAGGTTGCCTTGTATGCTACTTGGTTAGCAAGGATATTAAAATACTCATCAATTATTAATTACATAAGTGGTCTAAACTATTTTCTGAGAGAGCAGGGTTCGGTGCAAATAGATTACGCAGACTTTGTTCTTTCCTCTACTCTGCGGGGTATTCGGAGAGAGCTGGGTGATGCTCCTAAGCAAGCAATGCCATTGCTTCCTAATATGCTAAGGTGTATTTTCTCATTACTGTCGGATAGCACGGGGCATATTGCATGGCGTGCAGCGGTTTTGTGTAGCTTTAGAGGGCTATTAAGGAAATTGAACGTTACGTTCTGTGACGCTATGGTTCGTCGAAAAGATTTTAAGTTCTTTTCTTGGGGTATGTTATTAAAGATCCGGAAATCCAAGACCATACAATTCGGGGAGAGGTCTTTGGATTTTCCTATAGCCAGATGCCCTGAATTGGACTTATGCGCAATCCATTGGACTGAAAAGCGGCCAGCGAATAGCGAGGAATTTGCATTCTTATTATCAGATGGGAAAGGTGGTAGCTCTCCACTCACATATGATGTGTACCAATCGACTTTGAAGTTATTTGCAGGTCGAGTGGGCCTTAATGTAGAACTGTTGTCTTCTCATTCTCTGAGAAGAGGTGGCTGCACTTATTTGTCGATGTGCGGTGCTTCGTTGGAAGAAATACGTACAAGGGGAGATTGGACTAGTAATGCAGTATTTGAATATCTGAAAACTCCCTTAACGGTACGAATAATGAATGCTATGAGGGTAGCACCCAGGTTAGCTGCCGAAAATAATTGAGTTGGGTTGGAGGTACCTTTGGTTTTGGCATATTTGTCAGTCCCTGCCAGAGAACTAATAAAATAGAACTCAGCCCAACTCGTGTGTCCTCCTTTCTGTCGCAGTGACTTTATGTGAATTATAATGTATTATAATAATATAAATAACAAAGCAGGTACAAGGTTTATTATTATTCATTTATTACTGTTTGCAAGATTATTGTGCATTTTGGAATTGCGCACCAACACCTGTGTGGGCGCGCGAATGGGGCGCCACCTGTACAGCGACCAAAATAGTATTACTTCTATCACAATTTTCTTTTTTGTAGGTGGGCATATTTGTCAGTCCCTGCCAGAGAACTAATAAAATAGAACTCAGCCCAACTCGTGTGTCCTCCTTTCTGTCGCAGTGGCTTTATAAATAATATTGGTCCCAGCACACTTCCCTGAGGTATTCCTGAGGTGACATCCTTAAAGGAAGATTTGTTATTACCCTTTGCTTTATCTCAGAGAGGAAGTCCTGTATCCATTCAGAAATTGATCCGGATATTCCCAGAGCTTTGATTTTGTTTAATAGTCTTTTGTGGGGCACACTATCAAAGGCTTTGGAGAAGTCCAGATAGATGCTGTCCCATGCCAGGCCATTATCCAGCCAGTCAGTCCAAATTTCCATCACTTCTAGTAGTTGTGTCAGGCAAGATTTGCCTCCAGTGAATCTGTGTTGGTCTGGAGATATCAATCCTAGCTTTTCCAAGTGTTCTACGACACGGTCTCGAATTATTCTTTCTAGCATGTTACAGCATAGGGAGGTTAAACTCATGGGTCTATATTTTGATGCCAGGCGTTTTGGTCCCTTTTTATGCAGGGGTTTGACATCAGCATATCTTTCCATTGTTTGGGTATTTTCCTTTCAAATAGGCTTGTGCGGAATAGATATGTCAAAATAGGTCAAATTTGCTCAGAACACTCTTTGATGATTTTTGCATGGATCCCATCTGACCCAGGTGCCTTGGAGACATGTAGGTTTTCAATTAATTTTGCTACTTTACCATTTGTTATATCAACGTCACTGATGAATTCTGTGACTCCTGAATCTAGAGAGGGTGGGATATTATCCGTATTGGGTGTGGGTGGGGAAGGGGGGACAGATGACTCTTACCATATGGATGAACCTGAATGCAGCTGAGTGTTTGACAGGAATCAAAATATGTTGCACCAATTAAATGACTATCAGCCCATTTGGTGTTTCACTTAAGAGTAATTACGGATTGAATTTACATTAAAACATAAGGCTTTTTATGTATTGCACTTTGTATCATGGTGGCATTGTTAATCTGGCAAATAATATTTTTATTATAAAGAAAACATTTGCAGATTTGATATATATGTGATCAGGGAAATTATTTGATGTTTGTGTTCTAGCAAAGTACCCCTTAATTATGGTAGATACGGCCTCGTGACATGGGTGGGCCTTCCGTACCCCAGCATATGCCCATCCCCCTTCAACCCCCCACCCCCAACCACAGCCACCCCCCGCCCCCACACACACAGTGAACAGTGCACAGAGGAGACACTGCTGCTTGCAACCAGGGGTGGGTGTGGGTTACCATGGTTACTAATTAAGACGGTGTGAGTTAGCACCCAGTGAGGAAGAACACAAATGTAGGAAGTGGTATTTTATTTAATTAGAATATTTATTTGGACAATTTGGTGGTGAATGATGGGGTTGGGTGTACATGCATACATACATGTTTGCATGTACATGTACGCATGCATACATGCATGCATGCCTGCATAATACAGGTATACATGCATGCATACTACATATATGCATACACATAGATAGGTAGATACATTCATATACACACATCTATATGAATAGTGATACTGATAGAGCCTTTATCGCTTGTAATAAGCTCGGTAGTGTTTTGCAACACCCTTCTCCCCCGCCCACCCATCCGATATGCCTCCTGCGCGGGACACTACTGACTACTCTTCACTCACTTGGGGTACATGCATACATAGATACATACATACATGCATATACAGATATATACATACATCAATACATCTATATTTATGTATATGTGTATGTATACATTTTCGAGCTTAGCTTGTGTTTACATGTAACTTCTAAGCCTGTAACTACTCAACACCCACTCTGGTAGGAGAGTGTGTGTGTGTGTGTGGGGCCAAGTCAGTATGGCAGAGCACCGGGAACTCGTGTGCTGGCCACCCCTGACACACAATCAGTAGAAGTGTGTGTGCATGGGGGATGTTAGAGGGGGGGCAGAAGGGGGTAGAGGGGCTGGGTTATTTCTTCTGCAGCCAGCAAAACTCTTCGACTTGTAATTGGAGGGGGTAATGGGTGAGGCATGGGTTTGAGGAGGGGTATGTGTGTAGAGAAAGAGAAACCTGAAGCTGAGAGACATTAAGACCCACTCATGGACATCACTCTCACAGCAGAGAGCTAAATGGAGAGCGGTGGTCAAGTAATGAAAGCTGTCTTTGTCGCATCGCGACCGACAGCATGATGATGATGATGATGTGTGTAGGGGGGGGAGGGGGGGGGGGGGGGAGATGCTGGTCAGTGTCAGTGTGTGGGGATTTAGGGGCAGGGAGTGAGGTGTGGAGCAGTATAGCACTGGGGCCATATGCAGGAGTCGGTGATAGTGTCGGTTGGTGTTAGCCGGTAAACGCGTTTAGCTATTACCGCCCGCGCGAAGTATGTCACGCCGTATGCAGGAGCGCCTAAACAGTGTGTGTTAGCTAAACGTGAATCCCCTGCAGCCGGTTCCCGGCGAGCACCACCTAATCGGCACTGACACTCAGAATATCCCAACTTACACTATTATCTCTGTTTTAATACTTTCAGAGTAAATTGCTCTTAGGTTACATTAAATACTTCAGATCTTCCTCTTCAATTGCGCATTAAGATATTTTTAATCGACCCAATGAAAGCTTTTAAATCTATTTGACAAAAAAAGTATACAACCACTGGCAGGGCGCTCAAAGTGCGACACCGGGCACCAGCCAGCACTGCAGCGGCGATTTGTTTTGTTTGCATTCGTCGATTCGACAATATGAATAACGCCGCCAATGCGGCGGTGGTGTTAATATTGGTTCGCTTTTAGGATTAAATTGATGAAATTTCACTTATTGCGTATGTAATTCTGTTAAATATGATAGCATTGAATAGTTTTGGGCCTAATACATCGTCGTCGGCCAGTATGCTTGTCGACATCGACGCGGCGGTGGCGGCGATTTGTTTACTTTACATTCGTCGATTCGACACTATTAATATCGCCGCCAATGCGGCGATAGCGTTAATATGGGTACCCTTTTATGGTTAAATTGATCAAATTTCACTTATTGCGCATTTAATTCTGTTAAATATGATGGCATTGAATAGATTTGGGCATAACCTAACACTAACACCATCCTTAAACGTGCTATGAAATGGGGTTAGTGTTGCGGACCTTAAACGCGCGGTGTTATCGTAACACCGCCTCCCGCATACCGACTTTTCGGCGCTAAACCAGAAATCCCCTCTAAACGCGTTTTGGCTCGGTAACACCGACTCCTGCATATGGCCCCTGGAGGGTACCAAGGTCGGCTTCAGGCTGCTTCTGACAACCTTCACCCCCTCTACCCCCACCCCTCCCACACACATACTGCTCCTATTGACCGTGTGACAGGGGTGGCCATCACACGTGGGCCTGGTGTTGTACCACATTGCTTTGACCCTCCACAGACACACACCCTCCTACCAGGGTGGGTGTTGGGTAGTTGCGGGCTTGCATGCCAAGATGTATGTATGTATGCATGTATGCATGCATGTATGTATGTATGTATGCATGTATGTATGTATGCATGTATGCATGCATGTATGTATGTATGTAATTATGTATGTACGGATGGATGGATGGATGTATGGATGTGTATGTTACTATGTAGGCATGGATGTTTATGGACGTATGCATGCATGTGTATGTATGCATGTGCACCCCACCCCCATCATCCACCACCATATTGTCCTAACAAATATTGTAAATAAATAAAATACCAGTTCCTCTACTGCCTACATGTATGTTCTTCAACCCCTTCATCTCTGCTAACTTTGGTCACGAGGCCACGAGGCCAACCGCCTGATGGCCTATTTACAATCCTAATGTTACATTCTGCTATTACCATGCAACAGAATAGGAATTATTATGGTAAAATGAGGCCATGAAGGGCCAACGGCCCCCCCATAGGTTCTAAAATACCCGACCTAGAAACAACTGCATGCCGTGATTGTAAACTACAAAGAATTATGAGAGCTTGATTGAAGCAACATCCAATAGCCGTTGGCCCTTCATGGCCTTATTTTACCATAATAATTCCTATTCTGCTGCATGTTAATAGCAGAATTTAACATTAGTAACCATGGTATCCCCTTCGCAACCTTGTTTGAAAGCAGAGGCGGGGGCCTCTGTTGCTCACAAGCACACTGTGTGTGTTGGGGGATGTGGGAGACGTTGTGGTGGGGGTGCGGATTGAGGGAGGAGCATGCGCTCCGGACTGGTCCGGTCCAGGGGTTCAGTGACAGACACACAGCACACAGCACACACACCCTCATTCTCAGTGCGCTAAGTACCCGGATGCCCTGAGGCAGCAGTTTCCACTTATAACTTATAAGGGATATTTTGCTAGAACACAATCACCAGATTATCTCGCTGATCACATAAATATAAAACCAGCAGACGCTTTCTTTAATGATATGAATATTATTTGGCAGTTGAAAAAACAGACCATGATATGAGATGTAATACATACAAATCCTTCTGTTTTAATGTAAATTCAAATCTTAATTACTCTTAAATGAAACACCAAATGTGGCTGATATTCACTTCATTGGTGAATGTGTGAAGTAGTGTAGAGCATGTAGGAGTGCTGCACTGGTCAGAGTTTCGGTCAGAGTGTGGCTCGGTGTCAAAGGAAAGCTCTATCAAACTGGTGGGACCCCTTGTGGTAAAGAGATGAAGTGTGGTCTATTGTGCAGGTGGTGACATCGGGTGTGAAAATTAGTAACTACAAAAAAGGACAAGAATATGTGGTTCCTGTGCACCAGCCCAAAGGTGCTGCCACCTAGATATTGGGATGCATCTCAAAGCATTAACTATGACACCACCTGGTGTCAATGAAGGGAAACTAAATAAAGCAGGGCGAACCCACAAGTCCTGATTAGTATGTACAATGATTATGTGGAAATAAATCAATCTTAATCTTATTCTTACACCCAATTCGTGTGGAGTGAGTATACTACTCTCCCTACATATATGTTGTTGTAAAAGTAAGCAAAGTTGTGCTTGGGGAGCATTTTGTTGGAGTATGGTGCCCGTCGCTATGAGGTATAGTTGGGAGGTGGGTGGTGTACCTAGTCATATATATATTATTTATTTATAAATAAAGGAGTATTTTTTCTAAAATATGTGGCTCAGAAAGCCCGCTCATAGGAGTGTTCACAGGGTGGAGTGAGACTGAGGAGGTATGTCATTATGCTATGTGTTTATGCTGGGCTCAGTCTCCTCATGGCCAACATTTGGCCAAGAGTTGGCCCCTCAAGTTCTTAACAACAGACCAGCTATGGAAAAGCCACCAATTGGCCATAACGAGAGTGAGCCTAGGAAAAAGGAGATGGCATATTTCCCAGTCAGCCTATGCTACACTGGGCAATTCAGTAAACATTTGACGTTTATACTACGAGTCGGCAAGGGGTATTAGCGCGGGTTGGGTGGTTTTCCACCCAGAAGCACATTAGCCATACGTTGGTCATACATTGGCAATACGCTATGTATACCATATGTATACATCCAACTTTGCCCCCGGCACCGAAAAGGTTGATGCTTCTCGACATAAGAAAGTGATTTTACACGTTGGCCGCACACTTGCAAGATGCATCATAATGTGACAGGGCCATTAGAGATGTTAGAATGGCTCTTGCTAGTGAGGGTATTCTGTGAAGTTGACATTGTTATCAACATTTCTTTTTTAAATTGATGTGCCGTTCCTTAGAATGACTCTTGCTAGTGATAGTCTTCTGTTATTAAACGTACAATGTTTGTTTGTTTGTTGTTGTTTTACGTCCTAGCAACATCTAAGGTCATATCAGGACGGGTACCGACTTGTGACAGTGCGCACTCATGGCAACTTTATAGTGCTGTCCCACTGGGAAACCAGGCTGCCGGCAAAAATGACCTGGTATCCCACTCAGTCACATTATCCTGACACTGTGCACACCAGTCCTTGCCCTATCCTAATAATGCCAAGCGCCTGGCTAGGAAGCGACAAGTATCAATTTTAAAGTCATTGGTTTGACTCGACCGGGACTCGAACCCACGACCCCACGATCTACCAGCACGGGAGACGGACACTCTAACTCATTCGGCCATCCCGTCTGGTCACTTACAATGTAGTTAATCATTGTTGTAACATTCTGTAGAATGTCTCCTGCTAATCACGGGGTTCTGTGAAATGTACATTATTATTATCATTATTATTAATGTGTGTACCATTCCATAGAATGGCTCCGATTTGTGATGTGTACACCGTTATTGTTATAATTATTAATGTATGTACCATTCCTTAGAATGGCTAGTGTTAGTGAGGATATTCGACTAAATACACATTATTATTGCCATTATTGTTATTAATTGTTGGACCGTTCCGTAGAATGCCTCGTGTTAGTGCCAGTGTTCTGCTAAGTGTAGATTATTATTATCATTATTATTAACTGTTGGGCCGTTCCCTAGAATGGCTTCTGCAAGTACTGGTGTTCTGCTCAGTCTACACCATTGTTGTTGTTGTTCTTGTTAGGAGCCGGGTGTAGCTCAGGCGGTAGAGTGTACACTTGTGAAGGTTTGGATCATCCGATCGATTCTACTCAGTGGACACATTTGCAGTTTGGGCTATTTTCCTTTCCAACCAGTTATACGGTCGGTGTTCCGTTGTGTGGCTATGTGGGTAGGCTAAAGTGAAAAACAATACAGATGGAGAGAAAGAGAGAAAGTGAAGCAAAAGACAGAGTGTCAGAGAGAGTCCAAGCCCCTTTGGTGTATTATATATAGTACATGGATTCTTGGTATAGGATCACGCCATTCATTCAACCAATAGGGAAGCAGCATTCCCAGTTCCTCCAATAGGGACTCAGCATTTCTGGTTACCATGACCAACAGTGGTCTGCCCACCACCAGAGCTGGTTGACTTGTGGCCACCACCAATCTTGACCTCTGTGTGCATTGACCTCTACCTCAGCAGAGAGCCAGGCCCTGGGTGCACTCACCCAGACCTGCCAATCATCCCTAATTCTATAATTGGGACAACGCAAACACAGTCAATATATATTCATGGCTTTTAATTTGTCCCGTGTCTTTTTCTTTACATGGTCCATTTCAATTGTTCTTAATATCGAGGCTAGAGATGCTATGACCCTTATATCCTACATTTTTTGTGGGGTGGCTAGTCGGCATTAGGCGCAAATTTAATGTAATATTATCAGTAGCCGATAGTCGGCAGCAATGTCAATGCATCCTTAGATTCTGGAGCGCGGATGGTCTGGGTTTGCGCGCCCCAATTACCCACCATGCTTAAGCATTACGGACACTTACCTGCCCTCAAGTATGGGCCAAGCCAAATATATATACATGACATACATATACACACACTCTTGGCCGGCCACACAGAATAACAATAGAAGATTTCCATTTTCCCCCTCTGCCGATTATCGGAATATTTTAAAACGTCCTCCGCCGCTCCACTTCTTACCACCTGTGCCTAATGCAGCAAGGAAAGCAGTTACTCCTCACTTATGTTGTTACCATGAATCCACCAACCAAAAATAATAATTAGAGTATAAATTGTTACTGGATAAGGCCATCTGACTTCGAATCTTAATAATTATTTTAATTTTATAACCCTGTTTTTCTGCCATTTGCGAAGAACATAAGCCATTCCTGACACTCAATATGATGTTAAAAGATGTGTGCGAACAATTTGCGACCATTTTGAGTCAACTCCGACCTTTTCCTAACTCTGTGACACTTCAGAGGTCCTTGTGACACTCTAGAGGTCAGTGTTCAGTCCTACAGCATCGACCTTACATTGGTACAAATCGGCTTTTGCATTACTACCATTTAGTCCTTAATCGATACGCTTGGCCGACCCATTTCGTCTTTCCGACTGTCAAACTCAGAGAAACCTGAAGACATTGATGGTAGATGTGTGGTTGTTCGACAGGTCTCCTCATTGTGGATCTCAGCTCTATGGGAAAACATGGCTTAAGCACTTTGAATCGATGACCTAGTTTCATGGACTACTTTCTTGCAGAAACCAACCAAATACTCCGATTTCACCAAAATTAAGTTGTTGTGAGTGGAAATAAAGGAAGAAATAGCTTCAAAATGTTGTTTTGCATGTTATGTACAAATATCTAACATCAAATGTCCTTATTAACAAAAATAGCACAAACGACAGCGAGCCATATACCCACAGCGTAAACTCAGCGTCAAAAGGTAAACAAAGCAATAATAGTGGTTCGCTTTGAACTTTGAAATTACAATGGCTACGTCTATATAATTAAATAATAATCGATTTCTAGCTTTTAGCTACAATATTACATACTGTCACGGTTTCCATACAATTTCATCAGCAGTTGCCAGCGTTTGTTCATGTTAATTGTCTACTTTGGTGTTATGTCGATTATTTCTTTGATTTAGTTATATATGCAAGTGTTCTCCTATAAACTTCTGCATTGGCGTTGCAATATTGACGGTATAGTAGTTGCACATAACAAACGCAAACATTGATACCACCAAAGCTGATGGAAAGGGTAGAAACAACAGGCATCTGATCCCATTAACCCCCCCCCCCCCCCACACACACACACACTAACACTGACACCAGCTTCTAAGCCGTGCTAACACCTACAACGTTAGGCCGACTTAGATAAGGCAAAATAGATAAGTCAAATTAGCAGCGCGCTCACATATACAAACTTTTGAAAGTGTGTTGGTGCACACATGCATGTTAAACCGGCTCAGATCGACCACATGAAGGCTCTATGTTGGTTGGTTGTTGTTATTTTAAGTCCTTGCAACATCTAAGGTCATATCAGGATCAATACCTACTTGTGACAGTGCACACTCATGGTGACTTTATAGTGCTGTCCCACTGGGAAATCAGGCTGCCTGCTCCATGACCCGATATACCACTCAGTGTCACATTATCTGGACACTAAGCCAACCAGTCCTTGCCCTATCCTATTAATGCCGAGGGCCAGGCTAGGAAGCGACAAGCATAATTTTTAAAGTCATTGGTTTGACTCGACTGGGAACCAACCTCCCAACCTTCCTCACTTGAGGCATGCGCTCTGCCGATTAGGCCACTGCGCCCTGTAAGCCCCATGTAGTTTCATACATACATACATACATGCATACATGCATGCATGCATACATGCATACATACATACAGCGGGTTTGCGGTGACTGTAAGACTGTAAAACCGTGCAGCGGTCGTATGGTTGGCTATGGTGGCCGTACCGATTTTTGCTCACCGCAAGTGCTTGCAAGTTGGCTAACTTTTTTTCATAAATTGCAAAGCCATAGACCGCAGCCCCGCTGCATGTAGCAAGTTGGCCAGACGGCGGCCATAAGGTGACTTCATGTCACCTCACCGTTACAGAAACGGATGGACAATATCAATGATGGGATTAACCCTCGGATCAATCAGGTTCAGAAAAATGCCGAGTGTCGAGGGTCGAGGTCTACTACGCCATGGAAAGGGACTCGTGATGTCACGCCACATGGAGGCGGCCATGACAGCATGCTCGATGTCTCACGAACAAGATGGTCGATGCCCGACATGCTACCGTTGGCCTTTGTACAATCGGCTGCCGTTTCCTGTCATTATCTAAACCGTACTCACGGAGCAGGCATCAGTACACATCGGCACGAGCCCTGGAGAGACAGCAACTACATCAACGCATAGACACAGAAAACTGAGCTACGGACATCGGATTAACCGTGGCATGGCTACTTTTAAGAAACGGATGGCCGATATCAATGACGGGATCAATGCCTGGATCGATCAGCTTCAGAAAACGCCGAGCGTCGTGGGTCGAGGCCTTTTAGGCTGCGGAGAAGGACTGCTGATGTCACGCCACGTGGAGGCGGCCATGAGAGCATGCTCGATGCATCACGATCAAGTGGCCGGATCCCCCGACATGCTACCGCTCGTTTTTTCGGTAGAATCGGCTGCCATTTCCTGTGATTATATCCAACGTAATCATCATAGCATTCGTCACTAGTATGCTTCTCCCTCCGGCTGTTGCACTGCCAGAGGAGACTGGCTCTTCATAATACTACTCGTGTTGGTCGAACAAAGGACCGGCACGGGCCATGGAGGCACGACAATATATCAACGCACGATACGAGAGAAATCGCTACGGATGTCGGATTAACTGTGGCCTGGCTATGTTGCAGAAACGGATGGACAATATCAATGACGGATCAATCCTCGGATCATCAGCTTCAGAAAGATGCCGAGCGTCAAAGGTCGAGGGCTACTATGCCGCGGAAAAGGACGTCGAGGCGGCCATGACAGCATGCTCAGGTCTCACCCCAAGATTATCAGATGCCCCGACATCATACCTTTCGGCGTCGTACAATCGCCTGCCGTTCCTGATGATATACACCTGCCACCGGAGCAGTCGTAACTACTGTGAGTTCAAACCTTATTCCTATTTGTCAAGATGGTCGTCCTCGTGCTGAGAGGGCAGGCCATGTTGTCTACGAAACACATCAAGACTTCAACAATAGGGAATTGGTACGAATAACCGGTGCACAGAAACAACGTAACCAACGTATGCTCTGTCTGACACTGCCATATGTTTCGATCGGCAGTATGCATTTTTGTAATAACACTATCAAGGCCCGACCATGGAAGAGCTCATACTCGGGCTGGCCTGACTCTCAACAACAGACAGGTAGTCATAGCCACAAAAATAAACATCACTTATATAAGGCTACATTATGACCATTTTCCAGACAGATTTCACATCGCTGTTACACCTATACGGACAAGGTTCATATATCTCAGCAAAGGTGACATCACCTACCACCCTTATACCATCGTGCATCTCTTATTCAATGGAACTGCCGAGGTTTTAGGAGCAACATCGAAGAGTTGTCTCTTCTTTGTTGCAACCTCAATCCACTCGCTGTTTGCCTACAAGAAACTTATATAAAGGCTACACCATTCATAACAAACACGCACCAGATGGAGACCGAGCCACTGGCGGCTCCTCCATCTTGGTCAGATGTGATGTGGTATGTACGCCAGTGGCCTTAGACACAACACTACAGGCTGTAGCTGTTCGTCTGATGCTGCATAAGACTAACTCTCTGTTCCATTTACATTCCTCCGAGCTCTGTTCTCACTTTACAAGAACTGGACGCCCTTGTGGACCAGTTACCGTCCCCATATTTACTTATGGGTGACTTTAACGGCCACAACCCATTATGGGGGGGGACAATAGGAACGCAAAAGGCAAGAGAATTGAGGACCTTGTGGCCGCTCATGCTCTGTGTGTATTGAACGATGGTTCATACACATATTTGCATCCCGGCTATGGCACATACCCCGCCATCGATCTCAGCATTGTAGAACCAGAACTGGCACTGGACTTTTCGTGGAGGGTCTGGGATGACCTCTGCGGGAGCGACCACTTCCCAATTATTCTTAATTGCCGGTAGGCATCTCCCATAGAGCGAGAGAGGAGCTGGCGGCTTTGTAAAGCCGACTGGTCCACCTTCCAGACCCTATGTCGCGAGGAGTTCACTCCAGACATCTGTGACATCGATGCCTTCACTGAGATGCTGAGATGGATCGCGGAGAAAACTGTTCCGAAGACCTCGGCAACTCCCAAGCATTTGACGCCTCCATGGTTAGATGATGGCTGTAGGAGGGCTATTAAGGAACGAAAGAAAGCTCAGCGTAAATTCCACAGGAGACCGACTGCTGAAAATCTGGCGCTCTTTAGAATTCTGCGCGCTCGCACTCGCAGAACAATCAAAGAAGCGTGGAGGCATTGTTGGAGACAATTTGTTTCTAGCATCACCATGCACACACCGTTGGGCAAAGTATGGACAATGATCAGGAGAATCAAACGAAGGGGAGGTGATTCTTCTGTAGTCTAGCACTTGAAACACAACGGCACCATTCTCACATCACTCGACGAAATAAGTGAAGAATTAGCTCGCACCTTTGCTGGAAACTCGTCTTTGGCAACTGCCTCCCGGGCTTTCGGGTGGTCAAGGAACGCCAAGAGTGAAAGCTCTTGGACTTTTCTTCCGATGGCGAGGAGCACTACAAGTCCCCATTCAGTATGGGTGAGTTGAGGTGTTCTTTGGAATGCTTGCATGACACAGCAGTTGGACCTGATGGAATTCATTATCAATTTTTGAAACATTTTCCTGAACATGCACTGAGACTGTTGCTTCAACTCTTCAACAACATCTGGGAGTCGGGTGTCATTCCCGCCTCTTGGCGGGAGGCGACAGTAATACCGATTCCCAAACCTGGTAAAGACCAGAGTGAAGCCCACAACTATCGTCCCATAGCCCTTACAAGCTGCATCTGTAAAACCATGGAGCGAATGGTAAACAACCGCCTCGTCTGGCTACTGGAGTCAGGACACCACCTGTCCAACCTTCAATGTGGCTTCAGACGGGGATGCAGCACCCTCGACCATTTGGTGCGCATGGAGACCTTCAAAAGAGATGCTTTCCTTAAGAAGGAGCACGTTGTGGCTGTCTTTTTCGACCTCGAAAAAGCCTATGACACAACGTGGCAGCATGGCATCATGGAGGATCTTCATGCGATTGACCTTCGTGGCCACTTGCCAATTTTCATCAGGAACTTTCTAGCCTTCAGGCATTTCCGCGTCCGGTCAAGACTACCTATTCCCGCCTACACTCACAGGAACTAGGAGTAGCACAAGGCAGCATACTGGCCGTGACCCTTTTCGGGGTCAAGGTCAATGGTATTGCTGCTGCTGTAAAGCGGGGGGTCTCCTGTAGTCTTTTCGTGGATGACTTTGTTTTATATTACAGCGGTGCTAACATGAATGTCATAGAGAGACAGCTACAACCAAGCATAAATGGGATCCATCGATGGTCAGTTCTGAATGGTTTCAAATTTTCCAAGACCAAAACAGTCTGCATGCACTTCTGCCTGCTGCGTAGAATGCATGCGGAACCGGAGCTGACCCTGGATGGGGATCTCATTAAAGTCGTTGAGAAAACCAAATTTCTGGGCCTCATTCTCGACGCAAAACTGTCTTTTGTGCCACATATAAAGTACCTGAAAACAAGATGCCTGAAAGCGCTGGATATTCTGAGGGTGCTGTCCAGCTCAGAGTGGGGAGCGGACAGAGATGTTCTGCTCTCTGTGTACAGAACCTTGGTTCGGTCATGAGTGGATTACGGCAGCATAGTATACGGTTCCGCAAGGAAATCATATATTGGGCTGCTAGACACGATCCACCACCAGGGACTGCGCCTGGCCCTTGGGGCCTTCCGTACCTCACCGGTTCAGAGCCTTTATGTCGAAGCCAATGAACCATCACTTAACAACAGGAGAATCAAACTGGCCATGCAATATGTAGTCAAGATAAAAACTAATGCATTGAATCCTGCACACAATTGTCTGTTCGAGCAACATGACAAATCCAGGTATGAAGCCAGGCCAAATTACATCAGGCCACTGAGGCTCCGAATGAAACCTCATTTGGAGGCCTTGGGCGTGGATTTGGAGGTGTTGGAGGATGCCAAAGTCCCAGAACATCCCCCATGGTCGTTGAGAAAGCCATCGGTTATCCTCCGACTCACGGAACTGAGGAAGTCTGGGACACATCCACTCGAGTACCAAGGACTGCATGCAGAGATTCAAGGCCAGTTTGCAGACCACCTCTCCATATACACTGATGGTTCGAAAGACCAAAGCCGGGTAGCTGCTGCGGCAGTCTGCCGACGGGAAAAATTTGGTGTACGTTTGCCCGATCAGAGCTCGATTTTCACTGCAGAAGCCCAAGCACTCCTTCTCGCTTTGGAGTGTATCGAGGTATCCAACCACACTAACTATGTTATATACAGTGATTCGTTCTCTTGCCTCCTGGCTGTTGCTGGACTGAAAACGAATCACGCAACGGTCATTTATAAAATGAACCAACTGACAACGGATGGGTATGACATCCACCTGTGCTGGGTGCCTGGCCATGCCGGCATACAAGGAAACGAACGAGCTGATCAGGCTGCGAAGAAGGCCCTGAACTGTGATCTTGAACCATGTCTGATCCCTCACTCTGATCTGAAACCACTAATAGCCAGCCACATAAAATCCAAATGGCAACATGAGTGGGATGAAAACATTAATAAACTTAAAGAAATTGAACCATCTGTGGGAAAGCCACCACAGACTCATGCGGGAGGTCGGCGGGACCAAGTGGTCCTTAGCCGCTGCCGTATTGGCCACTCGTGGCTTACACATGCTTTTCTGCTCAAGGGGGAACCTCCCCCTGAATGTATTGGGTGTCAGTCCCCACTGACACTCAAACACATTTTACTAAGTTGCGTTGATTTTTTGGCCCTGCGCCAACGGTTCTACACTGCAGACAGTATGCATGACCTTTTTACTAAGGTAAAACAGGAAAACATTTTAGCCTTTTTGAGGGCAGCTGGACTGTACCACCTCATATAGTTTACTAAATAGATTCTATCAATTATTAATAAAACTTTTCTTTTTCTATGGGAATTTGTTTCCCTTGACCACAAATATATGATTGTGAGCTTTCTAATTTAATCAGTGTCTATTGGCACATAATTGATTGTCTGCTTTTACATGTAAAAGCGATGGTTTGAACAAAAAACAAACATTTCTCGCCATGAATATGGCCTATGCTGCCGACACGGCATAAAGCAACCACCAATCAATCAATCACCAATCACCAAGCAACCACCAATCAATCAATCAACCTTATACCATTGGGTTCAACAGAGGTATGCAGAGTTCACTACCTCATAAGACCGTTCCTTGGACTCTTTGTTTGACTCTCACCAACAGGCAGGTAGTCATAGCCACAACAAATATCACTCATACAAGGGTACATTATGACCATGCGCCAAAATAGGCCACGAAGCCCTTCCCTTAAGGCCCTGTCACACTATGACGTTTCTCACGAATGTGTTGCATTTTTGGGCGAACCATCAGTTACCGGCGTGTTACCGGCGTGTTACCGGCGCGTCGGTACACGTTGAAGGATAGCAACGTGTGAATGGACACGTCGGCGCGCGTGTTACGGACGCGTAATACCCCTGTCACATTGGAACGTGTTGTGCGGCGTGCCGGCAACGTGGACAATATTTGCTAGCACGCTGGACACGTCCAAGTTTTCGGCGTCTTGGGAGAAAGTTTGACGAAACCGCAGCGCGTGAGTAGCGTGTTAGTAACGCGCTGCGTACGTGTGTCGACGTGCGGCGGTAACAAAAAAAAAAAAAAGGCCGCTTGACCTAGTTTACTCCCGCGTTTGTCGACGCGCGTCAACGTCCCGCCAGCGGGTTCCCAGCATGCCATCAGCGTGTTATCGGCGCGTTGTCGGCACTCCGGCAAGGTTTCTCAGCGCGTTGGACGTGTTGCCGGCGCGCCTGGACGCGTTGGCGGCGGGTCTTGGCGATGTGCCGGCCCTACCCGAATGCCAACGTTAACCGACTTTGATCAACGTCCTGCCAGCGTTCCGCCGGCGGGCCCCCAACGGGTTCGACGTGTTGGCAACGCGTTGGTAGCATGTCCATAACGTCCCTCCAACACGTCTGCGCGCGTCGGTCCGCGCCGAAAGTTTTGTGCAAGCACAAAACAATCAGCGCGACCCGACGCGCGCCGACGGCCGCGACGTGTAGTTTCACACGTTGCTATGTACCGACGCGCCGGAAACGCGCCGGAAACGCACCGGAAACGTACCGGACATGTACCGACGTTTCGACAAAAAAACAAACACGTTGGCACCCGTCGAGCCTCGTTGGGCCGAAACGTTGTAATGTGACAGGGCCATTAGCAAAGCGTCGACACCCGTTGGCGGCGTGCCGGTGGAACGCTGGCAGGACGTTGATCAACATTGGTTAATGTTGGCTTTTTTTCCCCCAAAATGCGACCGTTTGGTTGGCGAGTCCGTCACGTCCGATCGACGGGTAGTCGGCGCAATATTGGCATTGTTCCAGCGTTTCTCGGCGCGTTGGACGTGTTGCCGGCGCGCCTGGATGCATTGGCCCCGCGGTGTGGACTCGCTGCGGGCGCATCCTAACGTGTTGCTGGTGGGTAGGTACGCATTGACACGGTACTAACACGACACCAACGCGCCGTCAACACGCCGACAGAGCGCCGACAACACGCCGATGGCACGCTGGGAACCCGCTGGTGGGACGTTGACATGCTGTTCCGCCACGCGTTGAAACGCGTTGGCCACGCGCTCATAGCACGCTACTAACACGCTGCGCCCTGTCAAACTTTCTCCCAAAGGGCCGAAGAGTTGGATGTGTGTTGACGGGTTGCAAATATTTTGCATGTTGCCGGCGCGCCGGTGAGAAACGTCGTAGTGTGACAGGGCCTTAGCAACTGGGTGGCCATAGCCACAGTAATCTCGCTCATGCAGGGGTGCGTTATGACATTTGCCATACGGGCTTCACATCCCCGATTACACCCATACGGACGGTATTCGATCTGGTCCTGACAACAAGGTGACACGTCGCCATTACACCCATAATACTTAATAGGCCCGAACATGGAAGGAGCTCGTGCTTGGGTTCCTCTGACTCTCGCCAACAGACATGTGTCCTTGGCCACAAGAGCAATGTCATTCATGCAGGGGTGCGTCATGACATTCGCCACATGTGCTTCACATCGCCATTACACCCATACGGACGGTATTCGATCTAGTCTTCAGAACAAAGGTGACACATCGCCACTACACACATAAGGACGATGTTCATATACTTGAATAGGCCACGAGGCCGTTATCACCATGGTGCTCCTCTGACAACCGGGTGGACATGGCCACAAGAGCGATGTCACTCATGCAGGGGTGCATTATGACTTCGACACACGGGCTTCACATCATCATTACGCCCATATGGGCAGTATTCAATCTAGTCTTGGCAACAAAGGCGACACATCGCCAATTCACCCATACGGATGATGTTCATATACCTAAAATAGGCCGCTAAGCCTTATCACCATGGCGCTCCTCTAATAAACGCAGGCGCATGCACATTAAGCAGTCACCAATGGGGAACTGGTTACGATCAACCGGTGTCACCAAAAAAGGTTCGCACATCAAAGAGCTTGTGCTTGGGCTGGTCCTACTCAGTCACCAAACGGACAAGGAGCCATAGCCACAAGTAAATATCACCCCTACAGGGGTACGTTATGATGCTTTGACATAGGCTCATATCTCCTTTACACCCATATATACGATGTTGATATATTCTTGAGAAGAGGGTGACGATCACTTCCCACTGACCAAATAGATTCACTTCCAATACCTATACCATCGCTTTAACAAAGGTTTGTGCAACACTCGTGGTTCATTGCCTCATAAACCACCCTGGACTCTCTGGTTGTTGCCTGGTATTACACGGCTGACTGTCCACCAACTATCATCAAGGAGTGTCAACTCAAAACAGGTATCATCGCATCAGGGGGAGACCTCGCGTGAGGGTCGGGCGGCTCCTACATTGCAAGGTGTATAGGCCCCACTACTAAAGCGCCTTCACGCACAACCCCCACATCATAACCTGGGATTTGACTGCCTTAATGTTGCCTTCTCTCCCCAGCTTATCTACAATACCACACCAGTGCCCACTACATGCCATAGCGGCCAGCCTCGCTGCTGTACCTGAAGGAATAAGGCACCGCAGAGCAATCTGTTTCTGACATACGGTGGCCTTTCCTCGTCACTCACGTCGCGCTAAGGATCTGAGGCTAACACCACTGGGCATCAATGTCCGTGTCATCATCCAAGACACAACTAAAGTCATCGTCTCCCAGAGACATCACATTCCAGCAATACCTGGTTCGCCTTCTGCCCAGCATGTGCGTGGGGGGGAGTACGTGTCCAGGACAACACTTCAACACGATGGCCGGCCTTCTTGACTCATGTGGCTACCCGTCACCTGCTCGTGGATTAATTGCAATCATAAGACTAGCCCTGTCCGTGGTGGGCCACCCAGCACCCGGTGCTATAATGCTCACCGCACTAAAAGCACCGGCGGCTTTGAGCATGGAAGGAAACCTGGCTGTTAATTGGAGGGAATGGCTGAAATCCTACGAAATATTTGCGACAGCAAAAGCAGAACGGGTACAGTGTTGTATATTTCTCCACATAGCCAGAAAAGAAGCTCAAAAGATACACGAGACATTCCACTTTGATGATTCTGATAAAGATAAGTATGCACCGCTTGTGGCAGCATTTACTAAGTATTGTGCGGGCAATGAAAACATCACAGTAACTAGATATAAGTTTCATTGTTATAAACAAACAACAGAAGATATGGACGCATTCATTACAGATGTGAAAAGTAAAATAGCCCAATGTGACTTTGGGACACTGGAAGACGCCTTGCTATGCGATAAGTTAGTTTGTGGCATTAGAAGTGACAAGTTGCGAGACAAATTACTGTAGAGCGAAAACCTAACATTAGAAAAGTGCTTGACAATCTGCAGATTGAGTGAGCATAACACGTCAACATTAAGAAGTGCGTCAAAGGAAAATACAGAAGAAGACAGTCAGATAGATGCCATTGCGCGTGACCAGACGGCGCCACAGCTGAATAGGCAGTATAGTACAGCGCGGCTGCCACCTCCCACGTGGAAACGACCGGCACGGCAGTATCAAGCTAAGGCTATGGGACCGAAAATAGAATGTGGCCGGTGTGGCTATCAGGATGTGCGATGGCAGTGCCCAGCCAAATACAAGACATGCATGGCATGTAATAAAGTAGGACATTTCACCAATGTCTGCAGGACCGCCAGAGCCAGTGGTAACTCAGTGAACGCTATTGAAATAGAAAGCAGTGGAAATGAAGAAAGTCAAGAAGAGGTGCATCTAAAGTTAAAAAATCTGTTGGTAACAGCACCAGTGTTAACGTTCTACAATGTCAAACAGCCAATTGTAATGCAAGTAGATGCATGTAATTCCGGACTAGGGGCCACCATATTTCAAAATGATAAGCCAGTCTCGATGGCATCAAAAGCCTTGAACCAAGCAGAAATGAATTATCCTGTAATCGAGAAAAAGTTGTTGGCCATCTGCTTTGGTTGCAAAAAATGTCATGAATATATTTATGGCAAATCAGTAATTGTTCAAACAGACCACAAGCCCCATGTCTCAATAATGCAGAAACCAATCCAGTTGTTGTCCGCCAGGATGCAACGCATGAGAATGTGTTTGCAAAACTATGACTTAACTGTTGTCCATGTTCAAGGCAAATAGATGTATTTTTCAGACACCCTGTCATGAGCGCATTCAATAAAGACAACACCTACAAACCTCTTTGACAAGAACTTAACGGTCGCAGAGGTCAGCATGGTGTGGGGACAGGTTCAGCAAATACAACAAGAAACCAACAACGACAGCGTGCTTCAACAAATAATTACATTAACAAAAAACGGAGAGCCAGAACACAAAAACAATCTAGATTATGACGTAAGACCATATTACACGTTCAAAGACGATATCATGGTAGAGCAAAACATGCTATTAAAAAATGACCGACTCATTATTCCAAAGTCAATGCAGAAACAAATACTATCAGTAATACATGAATCTCACATGGGAGTCGTTAAGTGTAAAAAAGTGGCCAGAGATAGTGTGTTTTGGCCCCGTCTGAACAAATAGATAGATAGAGGAGTTGGTCAATAGGTGTGCAACATGTCAACAATTTTGTAATGCTCAACAAGCTGAACCATTAATTCTGCATCCCATTCCAGAATTACCATTCCAAAAGGTATGAATAAATTTTTTTCATGTGAAGCACCGCACGTTCTTATTGGTTGTGGATGATTATAGTAAATTTCCAGAAATAATTGAAATGAAGTCAACGACAAGTAAAGAAACAATTGAAGAGCTTAACAAAATATTCAGTAGAAATGGTATTCCAGAAATTCTGGTGTCGGATAACTGGCCACAATTCAGTAGTTCTGAATACCAACAATTTGGAGATGACTATGGCTTTAAACCTAAATTTAGCAGTCCTATGTATGCACAAAGTAATGGACAAGCAGAAAGGTTCGTACAGACCATAACAATTTTTTGTGTGTAAACTATCATAGACAATGGAGACATACATATAGCCCTGTTAAACTATTGTAACGCACATGTGCAAGTACTCAATATGTCACCAGCCCAATTATTAATGTTGAGAGAGCTGCGATCTAAAGTGCCGAGAATTAAAAGAAAGCTACACCCTAAGACAAATTCCCACATAAAGCAACAAATGAAAAACCATCAAGAAATTCAAAAACAAAATTTTGACAAACGAGGTACAACGGTACATTCAACGCTGAAAGGAGGGGATACAATTAGATACGCCGACCAACACGGTAACTGGGTGAAAGGAGTAATTGTAAGTCAATCAAGCACATACCCCAGAAGATACAAGATAGGAACAACAAACGAGAGAACAGTCAGGTCTAATCGCAAACACATACTCAAGGGCCCAAGAGAGACACCGGCCCAAAACAGCACACCAATCAAACCAATGAAAAAGGGAAACACTAACCAGACCACACAAGTGAGTCAACACGAGGGTAATCCAATCAAATACATTACACAGCATGGCCGAACAAGTAAACCTGTGATTCCGTATGTAATCGAAGTACAGCCCAGAGGGAGAAGGGGCACGTAGTGGGTGTAAGTAAAGATGTTCAAAATGACATATACCAACAGAACGTAGAAATAAGAAACGTAATAATAATAAATGAGTCAACTACGAACATGATTGTATGTAGTTGGTGACGGGATGATCTGATAGAATATTGATACTTTAGGTTAACAAATAAAGAAAAGAAAAAAGAAAAAAAAAGATATTGTAGAGATTATGCAAAGAGACCGTACGAGAGAAATCTAGCTGTAAACCACGAGATGACATTGGTACTACTTAAGGAATACGGTTCATATATATATTCTCGGTGAGCAATAAGCGCCCGAGGAGAGATCATTGTTGTTGGGGGAAAAGGGGGATGTAGTATATTGTAGTTTACGAATGTCCGGGTGGAGGTGACTTTATGAACGACCCCGGGCGCAGTGCTGGGATCACATGATGAGACCGAGTTGTAATGGTAAACCCTAAAGCATAATAAAGACACTTACATACTAGAGCTTGTCGTGTCCAGTCTTCAATACTTTACATGCTGATGTGTTCAACATACCAAACTCCAGTCTCATCGGCTCCCAGGTACTTGAACTATTTTGGTTACGTGCCTGGAATCCTCAAACTCTTAATCAATCAAATATCTCATGACTTAACTGTAACAAGTAACTAGTAAGAATAAATGCCACTTTATATACTCTACTTGTCTTGCATTGGTTCAATTGTCCATGTTGGTTTCAACATGGGTAATTGAACCCGCGAGAAAGTACATCCAATACTATGGACACAACTACTGGTGCCATCTATAATGTCCTTTTTAACTAATAAATGCTCGCCGACTGTGGTACCATCTGCTCTAATTCTCCATAACGAGCTATGACGCAGTTTCATTCTAGACACTTCGACCAGAGTATTTCTATCGAGAGGACATGTTTCTCTACCTTGGATTTACCATCCCACCCAGCCCAACTAGAGGTTATGTTCATAGGGTTACATGCCTGGAATCCTCAAACTCTTAATCAATCAAAGATCTCATGACTTAACTGTAACAAGTAACTGGTAAGAATAGATGCCACTTTATATACGGTACTATATATGAAGATGATGAGCCACAGCAGTAGCCCAATAGGGGGGAAAGGAACTTGCCTAGACTACGCTGGCTGCAGTGGTGGAGAAGGAGGAAGATCTGTTGATTCACGCAGTGACTCAGATCAACGTGAATACACACAGCCTCTACAGCAACAGTCACAGCTACAACAGAAAGACAAAGGCCTCCAAAGGAAGACAGGAAGACCATTACCACCATATGTGGTCCAGGCCATCATGGTTGAAGATGATGAGCCACAGCAGTAGCCCAAAAGGGGGGGGGAAAGAACTTTCTTAGACTACGCTGGCTGCAATGAAGGAGGAGGAGGAAGATCTGTTGATTCACACAGCGACTCAGAGTTCAACATGACCAGATGTTCGAGCAGCTTCAGAAGATCCATCACTTACGATAGAGCTGTTTGGCTATGTGTTTGTGATGCAGCTGTCTTTAGATGAAAGCATGGACGTGCTCTTCTACCTGTGCAGACAGACGATTGACCGGTTGACAGTGGGCACCGGTGGGTCAGTCGATATCAATTCACTGCTGCAACACTGACATGCCATACAACACTTCTTCAACTACGTCAACGGATATGTACTGAGGTAAGGAAATGGGGGGGGGGAGGGGAGTGAATATGCTTGCATTGTAATATACTTCCTTAAAGTAGGTATACCCACTTATTTAACAAAATAATTATTAACCAAATCACATGAAACTCGCAGGAAACACACCTGCAGTGGAGGAGGAGGAGGAAGATCCGTAGATTCACCCAGCTTTAAACGTGCCGGCTGCTGGTGTGCGTGGTGTAAATAGGTCAAATGAAAGCACTACAGGTAATGAAGGAAAACAGGGTAATAGTGAAAAGTAAGAGAGTGAGACTCTTCATTTTATTGACTTATATAGGTTCTTAGAATTCAAGATGGCCATGATCACATGACTCCATTCATCAATCACAGTACAATGCAGTGGTCACATGACTCACTCCTCCAATCAGAGTACAATGCAGTGGTCAATGATCATAACAATACCATGTGAGGGTAGAGGGGGCATGTGAGGTGACTCTTCCAAAGACTGTTCTTAGCCAAGCTCGGAAGTGACACTCCCTCCAAAGACTATTCAATTATACAAATTCTATACCTAATGAATAATAGTTTACCAATTTCACACATCCTCCATATGCCTTTGGGTTTTTAGATATTAACATTTATCATTATATAGACAGTTTGTAATTTATTATAGTAGCTTCACCTCGGTTCACATGTATTATATCGGACAATTTTACAACGTACTCCGCCCCTCCACTTCTTACCACCTGCCCAGCAGCGTAGAAAGAAGTGCACAGTACTACGTTGTCACCTTTATATCACCTTTAAATCTTTCTATATCTTCTATTAACCTAAATAATAAATTGAGTCTGAAATAGTCGCGCTAATAGATAAGGTATATCTGACTTCGAGAGCAAAAACAAATACAAAATTTCGAAAACTTTCATTTAAATTCTTTTTTTTTTAATGGTATTTAATCAAATAATTATTCATTTTATTTTCCTAATTTAAATGTTAACTATGTTTTAAGTCTTATTTTACCCCTCTGATAACTTATATGATGTCTTAAGAAGCATACGATTCATTTGCCATCATTTTTAGCTTATTCCGAGCATTTCTTTGTTTTGTGACGGTTTAGAGGTCGTTCCGCAACGATTCTAAGGCACACTCCAGTCACTTAGCATCGATCTTACATTAGTGCTTAATCAGATTTGGTATTTGCTGTCAACCATTCACATCGATACGCTTGTACAAGGTATCTTGTTTTACCGAATGCTAAACTCGTAGAAAACCTGGGACGTCGATGGTAGACGCGTGGTTGATCGACAGGTCTCCATAGGAATAACATTACGGAACTCAAGTCAATGAGAAAACAAGGCCTAAGCGCTTTGAATCGATGACCTAGTTTCAGGAACTATTTTCTTGCAAATCTAGACCAAAATCTTCGATTTCACCAATTTTAAGTCGTTTTATCCCGAAATAATGGCAAAAGATGAATCAATATGTGGTTTTGTAACTCCTGTACAAGAATAAAGCATCAATTATCAGTAATAACAAATATAATCGTGCCAATAGAAATTCAACATATACGATAGCATAACTTGGCGGCATAATGTAAACAAAGCAATGACAGTGGTTCTTTTTGAACTTCAAAACCATAATATTTATCTATATCATTAAATAATGATAGATTGACATGCTTTTGCTCAAGTTTAACGTACTAAATAGTAATGTTAGAATGTTCTGTATTTGTTGACATCGATCATCGATGTTAAGGCGTTTCTACCACGAAACGGCGAATTTATATTGAATATAACTGTCTCTGCGTTAGTTTGATGTGAACTCGTCCGTCTGCGTTGCTTAATATCACCAACACGATCCAGTCACTAGCAGCATATGCGTTAGTTCTATGTGAACTTAGCATTGTCCATCACATTGCTGTAGCGAAATCCTCGACTCAGTCAGATATGCCAAAGTTCCTGCCGAACTCTGTTGCGAACATATTGATGATCAGCATATGGTACAGTTCTCCACAACTGCTACGCGTTGATATTGCTGCATACAAAGTCAATCGACTGTCAATGTTATTGTTGCAATCTTCTCGAAGACTAATGGAAAAACTGGTCAGCATATGCTTTAGTTCTCCTCGTGAACCTAGCATTGTTCCTCATACTGCTGACGTGAAATCATTGACTCAGTCACATATGCCAAAGTTCCTACCGAACTCTGTTACGAACATAGTGACCATCAGTATATGCTGCAGCTCCTCGCACACTGAGCATAGTTGACTGTTCGTACTGATGTCAATGTGTCAGGTCTGGTGATCCTATAGTTTGTAGAAGGCAACGGATGACTTCTTTCTTCTTTTACATAGAAATCACTGATACAATATATCAATTTTATGTTTATATTCAATAACATTATTCTAAGTATTTTAAAATTTAATTTTAAGTCTATAACCTCATAGATTATATTATATAATTTTGTAAATGAATTCTGCAAAGTTACTACTTTGTAAAATCATGATCATTAATATGCTCCTATAACATGAGTAATGTCAATAATATACATCTCCAGTACAAAGATCATTAATATGTCTCCTCAACATGAATAATGTCAATGAAATAACTCTTCAGTACAAAAGATCATTAATATGTTTCCACAACATAAATAATGTCAATGATATATATCTGGTATCAAAAGATCAATGATAGTTTTAGCTAGTTAATATTTAATAATATATGCAATGTTTATCATATGTCAATGTCAATGGAACAAATTAACAGTGGAATATATGATAATGCTCATCAATTATGCTATGAATTTTCACGGAATCTTTCATGCAACATTCAACATCTCATATGTACATGATTTTTTTCAAAAGAACCTTTTGTGTAGACAACCTCTGCCTAGGACACTTTCAATCTGAAATACATCTCATGACAATTAATGTTAATGCAATTCATGAATTTCAATGAATACATCTCCATACAATATATGATAACATTTAATTACCCTCATACACTATAAATGAACCATTTATCAACCTCTGACTATGACATTTAATCAATTATGATAACATTTTACACTATATTATTTAGCTTTAAATGAATTTTTATGAACAATGCACTATTTAATCTATCATTTGTCAATGAATTTCAATGAATAACTCTAAACACATGCAACATTTAACATCATACCTGTCAATGACTTTCAAATGAATAAATATGAACACATGCAACATTTAACATTCACACAAATTTACAAATGAGTAAATATTCAAGTTACCTTTTGTTCACGATAATTTCAACATGAATAACATTTGCTGACAATGATGCCAATAGTGTATTTTATGCATTGTTTTAATTAATTCAGACAACCTCTATCCTTGATATTTCATGACAATGATGATAACATTTACATTCAATTCATTTTTGATCCAAAATCCAAAATCATTAGATTTTCTTTTCGAAATTGTATTTATGTGTTCATGAGAACATATAAGATTTGGTTTATTCCCACCCTCTGAACACAACTTTATTCCATCCTATGGAATAACATCGGTTAGTGTCCCTCTATTTTGACAACATGAGAACATGTAACATGAACCCAAGCTTTTTTTGTATGTGGTCTAATCCACCAGGTAAGTTTCATTTTTGGTTGTGTGGAAAAATAAAATTTTAACATTTAAGGAAACTCTCAGTCAAACCTTAAAGAATTTTGTTAGTCATCTGTTGTATCATTTCATATCATCAATAGTAAAACATTTTATGCAGTGTAATATAGTACAATGTCTATACAATCTTAGCAATATTAATTAATAAATAACAATAGTATGCAAAAAGTGGCTTATGATCTCAAAACAAATATATATGTTAATTTACTCTTCAGCCTTGCTGAGTTACAAGATACTTTCTCCAGTTAAATAACATATTAAAATATATTCAACTCTTCAGTCCTATTGAATTCAAAATAACAAATGAACGTAAATGCAGCTATCTATAAAGTAATGGAGTTACAGAGTAATTAGTTCATGCCATTTTATATTAGTTAGAAAGTCATTCCCCAATAGTTCATAATTGTTGTCTTACTACCATCAGTTACTCCCATTTCGCTGTGTAGCCTGCTGAAAATCAATTACACTACCTCAAGCTAGATATGTGAAATATCATAATGGTCATTATAGATAACTATCCTAATAGTTCATCTTTTGATAATGCAAATCACTATATGATGAACAAATAATAATCAGATTCTTAAGACTAACAGTTTTAACTCCTGTTATCCCAACCAATACTGATCATTTATAAAAAAATAAATGTTGAAGATCATATCAAAAAATTATATATATTAGTTTAACTCATAGCTAAGATTTGTCATCCTGCTCTTGTAAAGTTAACATAACATATTTATGAAAAATAAATTGTGAAATCCCTATCATTATTTTAGCTGACCTCCCAACGAACAGTCGCTTTTGTAAAAATAATTTAGTTCATTCAATACCCTAGGCATTTCTGTTACCTCACCAGGTATCTTCTCCACTTGATAAGTAGTAGAAAGCAAATTATGTCTCGCTCAGCAACAATAGGAAAAAAAATAGGAAGAATCTTGCAGATCATTTTGACATAAATGAAAAAGATCTTCACGTCAGACATTACTTAAAATCTCCCGACGTTCAACTAATGTTTTTGCTTAGCGGAATAATCTTTGGTTATTTGCAATTTATCCGCTTTAATAATGTCAATTCTTACATATGCAAGATCTATCTCTTCCCAAAATATAACATCTACAAAGTCTTAGCGAAAGTGCTATAGTATAAGTTTATATGAACATAACATTTCAGTCATTAGTGTGACGAAATTTAGTTTTTTTCAGTAGCTAAACAGTTTAAACTCAAACCATCGAGTAACACCTGTTTTACGTCTCACCCCGTAAGTTGTAGGCGTACTAACTCTTAACTTAGACAAATAGAAAAGTGAATGGTAAATAAATGAAATTGTTATTTGTTAGTAAGACATTCAGTCACCACCGGTGTACTTTTTTCGCTCTATGTCCCGATAGAATAACAATACATTAGTACATGGCACCATTTTTTTACCAAAGCATCCACTTTCTTTGCTTATTCCGCCAGAAATGCTCCGTAGCATTTGGTAAGCAACAAGTGTCAAATTCACTTTACTATTGGAATGCTACTACGGTGTCAATACCATCAACCACATGTCTGTAAAACAACAGTATTTAGTAACTTAATTACTGGCGTAACTTATGATACAACCCGTTAATCTTGGCGCTAATTTAGTAAGGAACATAGATATTTCTTATGACTAGACCTCGAAAACCCTGTCGATTAGCTTTGGAGCTGTCGACTTGCGCTATTGTTAATATTTGCTTCGTATTATTTATTAGTGGCGCAGCAACAAAGAAAGTTTTTGGTGAATGAGCCGAAGCACTCAGACGTCTGCGGATTCGCCGATCCTTCCGCAGTGTTCTTTGCTGTGATTGGTCAATTCTTTTATCTGCCGTCATACTACCAATTATTGGATCCACCCTCCGCGCTTGCTGTCGCGTAAGTGGCCCAGTACCAATTTCTCTCGAATGTAATACTTTAGGTTTTATTTTTGTTTTATTCACTAATAATTCATTAGTGCGTCGATTTTGATCAGAAATAATCGGATCGAAAGGCAAAGGTTGCGAAATACCTTTCCTTCGTTCAGTTCTAGTTAATCGTGGAGCAATATCATCCCAAATGATTTTAGAATCAACTAATTTAACTTTATCACGGTTAACAACTTTACGATCGTTATTCGGGCCTACCACAGTCACTACTGCACCCCGTGATCTAACGACTATGTAACCTGGATCGTATTTCCTCTCCAAAGGTCCAGATTCATTTACAAACAAAACTACTCTATCACCAGGAGTTAGTTTTACTGCATTCGCCTTTTTCCTCAAGCGAGCAACATTATAATTTCGACTTTCTTTACGATTTTTGACAGCTTTATCTAACGCCATAGATAAGTCATCTACACGATAAGCTAAATTCGAATCAATCGTCCCCGTCGATCGATACAGTAAAGAACTATGCTTCGTACCTGGATGTCTACCATAGGTTAGAAAGAAAGGAGAATAGCCAGTGCTATCAGAAGGTACAGTACGATACACATATATCACATTAGGCAAATAGGTTTCCCATAGACTAGCACGAGAATTAATTAATTTCCTCAAAATGCCTTTTATAGTCCTATGGTATCTTTCCACCATACCATTCGACTGTGGATGATAAGGTGTTGTATGTCTTACCTCTACACCTAATTCTTTAAAATGATTCATAATCAATTTTTTTTTAAATTCTAACCCGTTATCTGAAATAAACATACAAGGTATTGCATGGTGAGGAATATAATCATTAAATATATAATCATGAATCCCCTTCGATGATTTATCTGGCAATGTTTTATATTCAACCCAACCACTACAATGATCTATAATAGACAGTAAATATATATTACCACTAGTACTAACTGGATATGGACCAGAAAGATCTGCAGCAATCACAATACCAGGTGCCTTAGGCAATGGCATCGATTGTGGATATGCACAAGTACGTTTACTACAGTTAACCACACAATTTGCACAATTGGTAATTACTTTATGGACATCTCCAGCCATACCAGGCCAACGAAAATGTTCCTGTAATCGTTTTAATGTTTTAGACATAGCCATATGACCTACCTCTGTATGAGCTATTTTTATTACAGAATTCCTGTATTTTTTTGGTAACACTAATCTAGGATACGTATCTTTCTTAGTAGGAGCTACTGTTGAATAAAGAAGATTATCCATTATCAAATAATTCTTTTCTTCATTCTCACCTAACGTATACTCTCTAATTTTTTTCTGTTCATTAATTACATCATTATATGACAGTTCATAGTGTTCAAAAGGAATTACTTGTTCAGCCAAAAGTGAATCAAAAGCAAACATTTCTACTGGTTCTTTTGCTTCTGTATTAGGTCTTAATCTAGACAACATATCAGCCCAGACATTATCTACACCTTTCATATAAACAATTGGAGCTGAAAATTCTGCTAATAATACTGCCCAGCGTTGTATACGTGTATTATGAATTTCTTTAGTGAAAAAACATTTCAATGGAGCATGATCTGTATAGATAGTAAATTCTGCACCGTATAAGTAAGGTCTTAATTTTACTAGAGCATAAATAATAGCAAATGCTTCTTTCTCTATAGTAGGATAATTACGTTGAGCAGGAGAAAATCTAGTACTGATTAAATGCACTGGTCTGTCTATTCCATTTTCATCCTCCTGCACCAATACAGCCCCTAAACTGTACTCAGAAGCATCTGTATACAGCTTATATGGTTTAAAAGGATCAGGAAATTTCAACAGTACACAATCTAATAATAGTGTTTTCAACTCATTCCATGCAATTTCACATTCCATAGTCCATTCAAAACTACATTTATTACTAGTCAAATAAGTTATAGGAGCGACTACATCAGCATAATTTGGAATTAATTGTCTGTAGTATCCTGCCGATCCTAACAATCGTCTTACTTCTTTTTTACTTTTCGGTGAAGCCATATCTCTTATTGCAGTTATTTTTTCAGGATCCGGTTTCAGCCCTTCTGAACATACAACATAACCTAGTAGTTTTACTTCAGTTACACCAAATTCACATTTAGATTCTTTAATAGTCATATTGTTACTTTCTAAGATAGTCAATATAGTAGTCACATCTTTCTCATGACTTTCCTCATCTGGTGAATAAATAATAATATCATCTAAATAAATTAGACAACATTTGCCTAAATGTTCTGCACAAATTACATTCATCATTCTTTGGAATACTGCAGGTGCATTTGTTAATCCAAATTGCATACGCTTAAATTGAAATAATCCCATGTGTGTATTTATAGCTGTTTTAGGTCTGCTATCTTCATCTACCATTACCTGCCAATACCCTGATTTAAGGTCAATGGTGGTAAACATGTTAGCACCATGCAACTGATCAAAAATGTCCTGTATCCTAGGTAAAGGATAAGCATCTTTAATCGTTACTGCATTTAATTTACGGTAGTCACCACAAAGATGTATAGTACCATCCTTCTTAGGCACTAAAGTAACTGGTGAAGCCCAAGGACTACAACTAGTTTCAATTATATCATCATCTAACATTTTATTTAATTCTTTTTCAACTATATGTCTTTTACTTAAAGGTATTCTATAAGGTCTTTGATTTATTGGATATGCATTACCTGTGTCTACATGCATCTCAACTACCTTAATAGCTTTAAGTTTCTCATTAGAATCAGGAAATAACAAGGGAAAATGCTTTTTCCAATAGTCTACTTCTAGAACTATTCCTGCCATTTTTCTATCAATTTATTCTAAACTACTCCATGGATGTACAATATCACATAAGGAAACAAATTTATTTCTGTAACAAATTTCTGCATTACACATTTCCATTATATCTGTCCCAATTAATAATTCAAAAGCTAATGATTCAACTACAAAGAAAGGACATAACTCATTATAAATAGAAATGTAAGTTATACCTAAAGTTGGAATTAAATGACCTGAGATTGATCTCAGTCTACTACCAGGATACAATTGTTTATGTGCTATTCCAATATCTACTAAATTTTGAAATGCTTTTACATGTATTAAACTTTTAGCCGCACCTGAGTCTACCAGACCAGTTAATTTTACTTGATTAAAATCAATGTTAATACTCGGACGAGTATCAAGTGCGCTATTTAGTTTCCCGAAGCAGTAGAGCTAATGTTACTACACAGTAATTTTAAATGCAGACAATTTCTCATTAAATGCGGTTCATTACATACATAACAAGTCAAAGCATTACGACTAGCACGCTGTGTCTGATACACGTGGTCTATTTTAGCCGTCGACGCCTGCGCGTGAGCAGTCGGCGTCGCTTTGCCATTGCTTCCCCGCTGTTGCTTTGACAGCGCATACTTTACTGTGTGCTCTCCGACTGAACTGAGTTTATTTTTAGATGTACTAGCCAATTGACCCTTCGGCGCTACGTTTACGCGCGGCGACTCAAGACGTCTGTCTGGTGCATAAGAATTGATACCGTATGGTGGCGCAACGTTTACCGAATGAATTTCTGCACGTGTACATTTATTCTCAGAAACAGTTAAGCGTTCCACACACTTTCTTAGTGATTTTAGTTCATTCTGGAGCGACTTTAGAGCCTGAGTGTCTTCTGATATCTCTGAACTAGCCTGAACCTTTCCAGTAGGAATACTTTTCGACAATTTAGAAGAATTAAAGTTTAGACTATCAACTTGACTAGTCATATTTAAATCTGTTAGTCTTGATTGAGCACGTCGTTGCTGTCTCAATACAGACCTATCACTTAGTATAGCAAGAGTGAAAGCTTCTTCTAATGATTTAGGCCTATTGGTTTCTACGTACCACATAGTGTTGTCATCTAATAATGAATCAAGAAACCTTGATAGCAAAATTTCAAAGGTGTCAGTCCCCAAGGTAGCAGAAGGTAGTTTCCATCCCTTACTTGCAGCAGTTTTAAACCGTTGGCAATATGCTGCCACTGTCTCACCCTCATTCTGTACCATAGTCATTACTATACTTTTTAAGTGAGTTTTCTCATCAGCAGTTAACAAAGTTCTAGCAATTTCTTCTTTAATATCATTCCATGACCTAGCACCTTTAGCTGTGAAAGCAGTGAATAACACTTCATGCAGTGTGCCCATTGCATTAGAAAGTGCAAACCGAATTATGTCTAAGTTAGAAACGTCAGCAAGAACACCAATCCTCTCAATAAGATCTACCCACTCTCTTAATGCACCTCTGTCAGTACCATCTAGCATAGGCACAGACTTTCCATATGCTTTTAGAGCTCTTATTTTGGGTTCATTACTTTTATGTTCTAGACTAGCTAACTCACGTTTTTCTCTACGTTCTTCTCTTCGATAATCAGCTTCAGCACGTTCAGTAACCTATAGTACCCGTTCTTCATTTTTTTCAGCTATGTTCTCTATACTATCAGCCATAAACTTAGTCCATGCTTCCAATTTATCACAATCATCACCTAAAATTCCCAAATCTATCTGATTTTCTAACCACAACCCAAATTGTTCACGTAAAGAATCTTCTTTTAACCGTGTTACAGGCATTGTGAGTGTGTAGTGTGTAGTATGTAGTACAAGTGTATAGTACAAATGTATTTTTCTAACAAATAATTGTAGTACTAGCCCTAACGTCAAAAATGAAACAACATGTGCGTTGAAGTCACACGACGTGCGTTCAAGTCACACCACATGCATTCAAATAACCAGCAGTCAACTAACAATTAAATAAAGAAATATAAATCTGTAGTATTATACAACAAATAAAAAGAAAATGCTACCGAAACACACCGAAACTATTCAATAAGTCAATGTAGTCAGTACTAACCAAATCTCGGTAGTTTCTCAAGTCGTGGTCGCCATTTTGTAAACGTGCCGGCTGGTGGTGTGGGTGGTGTAAATAGGTCAAATGAAAGCACTACAGGTAATGAAGGAAAACAGGGTAAGAGTGAAAAGTAAGAGAGTGAGACTTCATTTTATTGACTTATATAGGTTCTTAGAATTCAAGATGGCCGTGATCACATGACTCCATTCATCAATCACAGTACAATGCAGTGGTCACATGACTCACTCCTCCAATCAGAGTACAATGCAGTGGTCAATGATCATAACAATACCATGTGAAGGGGGAGGGGGCATGTGAGGTGACTCTTCCAAAGACTGTTCTTAGCCAAGCTCGGAAGTGACAATCCCTCCAAAGACTATTCAATTATACAAATTCTATACCTAATGAATAATAGTTTACCAATTTCACACATCCTCCAGATGCCTTTGGGTTTTTAGATATTAACATTTATCATTATATAGACAGTTTGTAATTTATTATAGTAACTTCACCTCGGTTCACATGTATTATATCGGACAATTTTACACAGCGACACAGAAAAGAACTTGCCATCTTGCGCGATATGTCTTCCCTTTCATTCCTTATATATGAGTTTGTTGGAGAAGGCCATCAGGTGTGAACTGACAGACAGTTATCAGAACGCACCTGGGTATATCTGGGGCTCAGACGGCCGGGCATTCCAGTTATATTACACCCATATAGGTGACACCAGTATCAGTAGACTACAGTAATTTGAAGTATATCATATTAATGTGGAATATTATGCCTATATATATTTCTTTATTCATGTTCATCGTGAATATGGCATTTGCTGCCGATGCGGCATACAACCATCAATCATATATTTATGCACATTATATTGGTCGTATATAATTATGCGAGTGTAAATGACGATGGATCGGGGACGTAGTGAGAAAGAATTTGCTTGAGGCAAACTGGTTCCCCATGTAAATATTCAAAAGGGCTCCAGCATACTAATGAAGAAATAACTAATCTATGGTTAATTACATCTCTCGGACTTGGAGGCTGCTCCAGAAGCTCAATATTTTGTTGCATGCTATTTTTTACATAAGTATGTGGGGTTTCACTTTCTAGCAACATCTTAGGTCAAATCAGAACATGTACCGACTTGTGACAGTGCACACATTATGGCAGCCTTATAGTGCTGCTCGACTTGGGTACATTGCAGCCCGCATTATGATGCAATATTCCACTCCAGTCACATCATAGTCTACTCATCATCCTGACACTGGGTCAACTACCCAACCTTATCCAATGTTGCTAATACTGAGTCTCTGGCCACTGTGACAGTATGATTGTTAGTTTAGACGATTGGTCACCTACTTACTGAGGACCACTGTGCCGCCACGTGTGGTCCTGTTGTAAAAATATACGGTCTTTCGGTCATGGTAGACGAGTTGGATAAAATATCCATATCTCGGGTGACAGAGTTGGGGACCATTATTATGTAATAGTGAAGCAATGGGTGCCCACTCGCTGTGTGGCATAAGAACGCTATGTGTAAATGTTATGATTTGCAGTGACCGTGTTTGTGATATGATGTCCATATACAGAAATGTTCCCTCCATGCATCAGAAAGAATGCAAATGGAGTGGGAACATCTATATATATTTGTTGTAACTGGATGACAACCACTAGTTACCACAGGACCACTGGGCAAGCACACCAGCCATTCTGATTACATTATGGACACCACTTGCACTGGGGTTGAGTGACAGGTGCCCCTCTTGGGTGCTGCCCTCCCAGGATGCAGGGGATGTCTGATTGGCTGGCTGTGTGAGCCCAGACACCTTACCCCTTGCACTTGATATGCAGACACACAATCACTCTAGAAGTACTGAAAGAAGCAGTTCAACACACTGATTTTGTTATGAGTAAACAGGAACCATGTGGGTCTGTGTAGCAGGTTGTAAGTGAGTTAGGGTGGCAGGTCACTAGTAGGTGAACAAGAGTTGTAGCCAATAAAGCTTAACCTTATTACTGTCAATATTGTGTGACTGGTCTTCCCTTTCTTCCTAATGAGTTGTTTTGAGTACTTTGAAGGTGGGGACTGGCAGACAGTTGTCAGGAACCGCCTGAATAGTATTGAGTACAAAGAGTTTTTGAGGCAGCCATCGACAAACTTTCACTGTGACTAGCACTGTCTGCCCGAACAGGGTATTAAGAGCTCCCGATGCAAAGGAAACTTTGGTTTTATTTAACGATGCCTCTAGAGCGCATTGATTTTTATCATCGGTTATTGGCCGTCAAACACGTGGTCATTCTGACATATTTATTTTGAGGAAACCTGGTGCAGCCACATAGTCTACCGTTTCCGATAAGCAGCAACAACTGTTTGGAGAGCCCCCGATGCATGCCTAGGGGTCAGTCTTTGATCCCGCCGAGGACCTCTTTGAGGAAACACAGTCTGTACAATATCACTGTATTTCTTTTGGTTCTGAGGTTTGAGTAGGGCAAATCAACCTCATCACAGTAACGACTTGTAAAGGCCCTGTCACACTATGACGCTTCTCGCCGGCGACCCGTCAACGTGTGTTGATTTTGGGCGATAATGAGTGAAATATCGAGACACGCTGGTGGCATGTTATGCGGGCGTCGGTACACGTTGGTACACGTCGGTACACTATCTTTGACGTTGATGGTCGGCGCAAAACGCCGGCGGGCGTTCCCTGTCGCCCAAGGTTTTAAGCATGTCAAAAAAAACACAATGACCCCCAGCATGCGCAAATATATGGGTAAGGACGTTAGGCTGACGGCGAGTTCTGTTGGACGTGCCGGAATAACGTTATGGGAACGCTAGGCAGACGGTGCGCACGCGGGAGGGTCGTTGCTCACACGTTGATGTGTGTGTCTCTCTGTGTGTGTCTCTGTGTGTGTCTCTGTGTCTCTATGTGTGTGTCTGTGTCTATGTGGGTGTCTCTGTGTCTGTGTCTCTGTCTGTGTCTCTGTGTCTGTCTCTGTATGTGTCTCTGTCTGTGGCTTTGTGTCTGTCTCTGTCTGTGTCTCTGTGTCTCTGTCTGTTTCTCTGTGTCTGTCTCTGTATGTGTCTCTGTATGAGTCTCTGTCTGTGTTCTGTATGTGTCTCTGTATGTGTCTCTGTATGTCTCTCTGTATGTGTCTCTGTCTGTGGCTCTGTCTGTGTCTGTGTCTGTGTATCTGTGTCTGTCTCTGTATGTGTCTCTGTCTGTGTATCTGTGTCTGTCTCTGTATGCGTCTCTGTATGTGTCTCTGTCTGTGTATCTGTGTTTGTTTCTGTGTCTCTGTGTATGTGTGTGTGTATATGTGTCTCTGTGTGTGTCTCTGTGTATGTGTGTGTATCTGTGTCTATGTGGTTCTCTATGTGTATATGTGTGTATTTGTGTCTCTGTGTATGTATATGTGTATCTGTGTGTGTCTATGTGTATGTGTGTGTCTGTGTGTGTGTCTCTGCATCTCAGAGAGAGAGACAGAGGCACATACACAGACACAGACAGACGGAGACACAGAGAGTGACACATTCAGAGACACATACAGAGACACAGACACAGACACAGACACAGACACAGACACATACAGAGACACATACACAGACAGAGACACAGACAGAGACACAGACACATACAGAGACACATTCAGAGACACAGACAGAGACACAGACAGAGACACCTACAGAGACACAGACAGAGACACAGAGAGAGACACAGACAGAGACAGAGACACATACAGAGACAGAGAGAGACAGAGACACAGACATAGACACATACAGAGACACAGACAGAGACACACAGAGACACAGACAGAGACACATACAGAGACACAGACAGAGACACAGACAGAGACACAGACACATACAGAGACACATTCAGAGACACAAACAGAGACACAGAGACACAGACAGAGACACATACACATACAGAGACAGAGAGAGAGACACAGACAGAGACACAGACACAGACACAGACATAGACACAGACACAGACACAGACACAGACACAGAGAGAATGCACCGATATACGGTACCACCACGTTGGCCGCGCGCTAATAACACGGTACTCACACGCTGCACTAACGCCCAATTTCACCATATTTCCACTATCTTTAAGGTTTCTCGATGCGTAAGATTTCATTTTCAACGCTGACGGGTCGCCGGGAGAAGCATCATTGTGTGACAGGGCCTTAAGAATCAATTGTTCATGTTATATGTAACCTGGGTAATTCATGGGGCAGAGGCGAGAACAGTTCTGCCATCCTACAATTAACCGTGACCCCAGTCATGGCGACACCTTCCACCAACTATAACAAGCTTCTCATAATCCCTGACGGCCATCACTCACTACCTGTGGCGCCATCAGGAGACAACAGTGGCTGCCCAATGACTGACCAACCCTGCAACAGTTTCCACCTGAACTCAAACCTGTGAGTTTCAGACATGGCCTGCACTCGAAGCCCTGTGAGGTTCGGACATGGCTCTAGAATTCACCACCCACCCACACCACCGAAGCAATGAGTAAATGGGTAGGGCTGAGTGTCCATGCCCTACACTCAAGAACTCTGAAGGTCCGGTCATATACACTTTAGTGAACGTAGTTGAACGTACCGGCATCCATACTTCTCCATCATGATACCATGATAATAGCGTCTGTGGGCCGTGAGTTCCGATTTAAGCTTTGGACATGTTCAAAAGAGCACTACTTTTGAGACAGACCTAGCCTCGGTGATGATAACATACTCTAGCGTACTCTAGTGTACTTCTCAATGTACTCTATCGTATTCTAGGGTACCCTAGTGTACCTTGACCCACACAAAACCTTGGCTGTTCTGCCATGGTCACATAGCCGTTATTGGACGAAGTTGAACGTAGTTGAATGTAGTGGAGGGTAACATAGTTGAATGTACTGAGATCCATGCCATAATGTACTGGGATCCGTACTGTAATGTCTTTATCCCTACCATTAGGTGGGTCATCAACCAAAACCGCCTGTACCTCAACGTATTTGACCGAGGTGACAGCACGTTTCACCCACGTTATTCTAACTACGTTCAACTACGTTCACTAACGTGTATGTGACCGGGGCTTTAGATCGGACCCACGACCTCACACATGACACGACCGTACCTCCCAACCAACATGCCCTGGTGGGCCCTACATGGGTTGTCAATGGGCGAGCTGGGCACAGCTGGGCAGGGGCTCCAGGGGCCATATGCAGGACGCGGTGTTAGCGAGCCAAAATGCGTTTAGATGGGATTTCTGGTTTAGCACCGAAAAGTTGGTATGTACGAGTCAGTGATAGGCCTAACACCGTGCGTTTAAGGTCTGCGACACTAAACCCGTTTCTTATGACATTTAAGGGTGGTGTTAGCGTAAGGTTGTGGCCAAATCTATTCAATGCTATCATATTTAACAGAATTAAATATGCAATAAGTGAAATTTTATCAATTTAACCCTAAATTCGAAGCAATATTAACGCTGCCGCCGTAACGGCGGCGATATTAATATTAATATTTTCGAATCGACGAACGTACAGTAAACAAACCGCCGCCGCCGCCAGTATGGAAAGCGATGTCGATGCGGCGGCAGCGGCGATTTGTTTACTATACGTTCGTCGATTCGAAAATATAACTATTAATATCGCCGCCAATGCGGTGGTAGCCTTAATAACGCTTCAAATTTAGGGTTAATTTCATCAAATTTCATTTATTGCGTATCTAATTCTGTTAAATATGATAGCATTTAATATATTTAAGCCTAATATATGGGTACAGACGCAGAGGGATTTCCCAAATCTATAAATAAATTCACGTTTAGCTATAATGAAAGTGTTACGCGCTCCTGCATACGACTTGACACAGTTCCCGAGGTCGGTGATAGCTAAGCGGTAACAGGCTCTAACACCAAACCCCACTAACACTGACTCCTGCATGTGGCCCCTGGTGGGCTCTAAAGTAGGCGTGAGATGGGCCCCACATGGGCTAGATTCCCAGCTTTAACAAAAAAATCTTATTTTGTCTGAGATATAGTGAACATATTCAATAACTGAGATAGGCCCACCTGGGCTAGCCCAGGTGGGGCACACTTGGAGCCTGTGGCCAAATTTAGCTGGGCCCCAGATGGGCTGCCCATGTGGGCCCCACCCAAGGCCCAGCTGGGAATGCTGGCTGGGTACCTACTAGCTCACCACCCCCACATCACAACTTGTGAATTATATAGGTACGTTGACAAGTCATTTGCACTTTCGGAATGATTCTGGTTGACAAAACAAAGTAGACGGTAGTCGTTTTGTATAGAAATGAGGTAAGTGATAATTGTAATAACAATGCCAACTCGTTATAGTGTCACAGGTTGTGCCAAATGTTCTGTAAATCAATCAGGTATTGCATTAAAAAAAATCGACTTGCAAGAGGTTTTGCCTGTAGAAACAAATACCATGGTGGGATTGTATTTCATGCTAGTTGCAGATTCATCAGAGTATAAATGAGAAATAGTTACCAAAAACGAAAATGCCAAACAGCATCGTTAAAACCATGTGTTGCGGATTTCTGAACGATACACTGTTCAACTGTTTCTAACAATTAATTAAAGGGTGATGATGACACATTATTGAAGTAATTATTATATAGCAGACAATGCAGTGCAACTAACTGCATTATTAATTAGTCAGTCCTTATCTCATGCCAATCCGCTACTGGTCACGTTATCATCGTATCAGCTGGCCGGCTGATTAGCATACTTTACATCCAAGCAACTCACATTTGCGAGAATTCTAAAATGTAAATAATACACTCAATATATCTATATTAGTATTTAAGTCTGGGTTGACTCGAGCAGGTTTTGAACCCACGACCGGCCTGATGTGTCCATAATGAATTAGCATGAATTCCTCCCAGCACCTGTGTGATGTGTCTAATTAATACATGAGCTAATCTGTTTCACATTTAGCTCGGCTTTGACTAATCAAATCGCCATATCCGGTAATGATGTTTGTTGTAAATGACTAATGATTTCTACATCTGATCACTTAAACGGGGGCCGCCCAGGAACTACAATGAACAAACCAAATGCGGTGGCCGTATCCGTAGAGCACAGGCTTCCTGTGCAGAAGATCGGCAATTCGAATACCAGCCGAGTCAAACCAAGGACTTATAAAATTGATACTTGTCACTACCTATCCTGGTGCTTGGCATTACCAGAATAGGGCAAGGACGGTTTGGCACTGTATCAGGATAATGTGACTGTGGGATATTGGGTCATTGTGCCAGTGCCTACTCAGATACTGGTGAGAGAGCTGCTATTCGCAGATGACAGTGCACTGGTTGCCCACTCTGCTGAAGAGATCCAGACAATAGTGGACACCTTCTCCGATGCATCAAAGAAGTTTGGCCTGAAGATTAACTTCAAGAAGACAGAGGTGCTGTACCAACCCAACTCTACAAGAACCCGAGAGGAGGATATCATGGTTGACGGAAACAAGCTGAACTCTGTTCCAGAATTCACCTACCTCGGAAGCACTATATCAAGTGATGGATGCATTGATGCTGAAATACAGAAGAGGATGGCCAGGGCTAGCGCATCTTTCGGCCGACTATGCCAGAGACTCTGGAACAACCACCATGTGTCCATGCGGGTCAACGGCAAGATCTACTATGCAATCGTGCTATACACCCTACTATACGGAGCCGAGGCCTGGACAGTGTACAGATGACAGGTGAAAAGGCTGCATGCCTTCATAATGCGACATCTGCGTTCTATCATGAGGCTAACCTGGAAGGACAAAGTGACAAATAAGGAAATACTCGAATGGACGGGGCTGCCCTCTATGGAAGATCTTCTGATCAAAAAGAATCTCCGGTGGACTGGACACCTCATGAGGATGTCATCAGACAGGCTACCAAAGCAAATCCTCTACTCTCAACTGTCTTCTGGTTACAGAAAGAGAGGGCGCCCTAGTCTCTGGTTCAAGAATACCATCAAGAGAAACCTGAAGCTGAGAGACTTTAAGATCGACTCATGGACATCACTCTCACAGCAGAGAGCTAAATGGAGAGTGACAGTCAAGTAAGCAGTATTTGTTGCATCGCGACCCATGATAATGATGCCAGTGGCCTGGTCTCCCAGTGGGGCAGCAACATAAAGTTGCCATGACATCACACTAAGAATACCAGAGAACAAGAAACCCTGCAGGTAACTGCTTCACCAAGAGTTACTAATGCATGGACATTTCCTCAAACAAATGATTGGCAGATACTGGAGGTAACAATAATGTATCGTATATAAGTTGCTCTAAGTTCATGTTACATCTAGACCAGTGTAACAATGATATCTCAGATTCATCCATTCGGAGATCGGGAGATCCGAACTCATGAGTTTGTGGGTTCGAATCCTGGTCGAACCAATGACTTAAAAATTGATACTTGTCACTTCCTAGCCTGGGGCTCAGCATTATTAGGATAGGGTAAGGACTGGTTTGTGTCAGGATAATGTGACTGAGTCAGATATCAGGTCATGGTGCTGGTGGCCTGGTTTCCCAGTGGGGCAGCACTATAAAGTCGCCATGAGTATGTACTGTCACAAGTCGGTACCCATCCTGATATGACCTTAGATGTTGCTAGGATGTAAACCAACAACAAACAAACAAAAACAGATTCATCCGACAATGTTTTGGATCCACAGATCTTCGGCAATAAATAATCAGTAAACCTAAGACTAAGTAAATTACCCCCCGCCCCACCACCACACACACATATTCCCCCTACTAGTACTAGAGGGCGCCATGCATGCACCTGATAAATTGGTCATGTTGCAGAGGCAACGTGGGTAAATCGGAATCGACACAAGACTCCTCTCTCCTTAGTTCCCCCTTTTAACTATAGGGGCCCGGAGGTGACTCCAGGTGGCGCCCCCTCCGACCCCTGGTAGCACGCTTGTACCCGGTCCGCCCCTATGATGTCACTTCCGCCCACCCGCCTCTCCAGGCGGCAATTCACCTCCAGACGCCGACACAAGACCTCCTCCCGCCTTTTCTCACCGCCCCACCCGACCCACCTCTCAGATCGATGGGGCTGAGTGCCCGCTTCTTCAGAGACTGACTTTCCTATTGTTGATCTGAACTCCTATGACTGTTGCCTATGTACTATCTTGTTTAGATTAATAAAATTCCACACTAGTAGTCTTGTGTTGTGTTCTAAATTAACCAATAAGCACTTCATATCTCCCTCCAATGTTCATAAGTATAATGCTCCACATCTTGTGTTTTCTAAAAAAAATCAACTTTTAACAATTTGTAACCGACGTCTAAAATGGAAAAGAACATAAATACATACAATATGTCTCAGAAATGGGATCTAATAGCAGATCAATTGCCAGTTTACCATACCTGTTAAATGACATAAAATAGTCATGTCATGCAAGATTCATAAATACATGGTTTTGAATCAAGTACCTGTCAATGGATGTTTTTGTATTAAACGCTACGTATGTTTAAATAATGACGCACCAGCAGTGTGCTTACACATGCAGCCACTGGCATCTTTTTTTTGTATAGAAATATATGATCGGTCTGCAGCTTGTTTGCAGTGACCAATTCCAAATCTAAATAGAAATACCTAATAAAAATAGTGTACAAATAAAAGTGCAGAAATAAATAAAATTTGAAAAAGGCAATATCATAATTAGTTCAGCATTTAATCAATTATAAAGATGTATATATAGTGATATAACCACACACACTATATATAACGATCGTATTATACATATTTATATTGGATTTAAACTCGTATAATGCGTTATACATCACATAATTTATATATAAATACAGTTGGTTGTAGTGTGGTGGACCGCCGTGGATGGCACCACAATCGGAATAAACCTTGGGGACATGGAAGCTATCTCACAGGGTAGGGAATAAACAATATTGGGGGGTATCAGCATCGTTATTTATATTCCCATAATAAATTATGCAGCACATACATATATATTATATGGCTATAACAATATCTTATAGATAAATATCTTAATACTTATGAATATCTGAATATCCTCTCACCATGTGGACTTCAATACAGATAAGCTTTTACACACCGTTTTAGGCATATTATTATATAATTATTATTTTAGGCTTATTAATATATTATTGTCGGTATAACTATATATTATGGCATACCATACTATATATGTTGATTGTTTTATAAGCCTGAGTATGTCTTTCATGATAGAATGATTTGCCAAATAAAACAAATCGAATCAAATAGTTACTAGTATTAATATTTGTGTCATTGTTGTTATTTTCACTATATCATAATTAGGTATATATTCGCATAAATACATGCCTACATATGCATCTACATATATTAATTTACATATAAATATGCTAATGATATATGTATATATATAATATACATGCCCGTGCTGGTAGATTGTGGGTTCGAATCCTGGTCGAGTCAAGCCAATGACGTAAAAATGTATTCTTGTTGCTTCCTAGCCTGGTGCTCGACATTATGAGGAGAGGGCAAGGACTGTTTGACTCAGTGTCAGGATAATGTGACTGAGTGGGATATCGGTCATGGTGCTGGCGGCCTGGTTTCCCAGTGGGACAGCACTATAAAGCCGCCATGAGTGCGCACTGTCACAAGTCGGTATCCGTCCTGATATGACCTTAGATGTCACTAGGATGTAAAACAAAAAGCAAACAAATATAATATATATGCATGATTCAAAATTATTTCCATTTTCTGAATACCACAGTCAGTAAACTAAATCAGACTGAAACACTGGAGGCTAGTGTGGCATATTGGTGTTTGGGGGTCAGTGCTCTCTCCAAGCAGATGCATCATTCAATACTCCACCGAGCATACCTACATCTGCTTGGAGAGTGTGTTCCAACTTAGTTGGCCTAGGGCGTCACATACTCAAATGGCTGCGGGCAGGCGCCCTTGCTGTAAGAGTTTGCCGACTGCATTTAGCAAATATATATGCATCAACATACCGATCTTTGCCGACTAGGATCGGGGCAGTGTGAGATAAGAGGAAGAGAACAATGCAGTAGGTAAGGTCCTTCATTGAATAATTCTAGTTTGCCATTTTGAGATATTACAGCTGCTTGGTGCGATGAAATTATCAAATTAATGAAACCAGAAACGCTAAATTTGATCTGACATGTCCAACTTAGATACTGATGCACTCATTACACATTTATTGCTGCATAAATGGAATATTAAGTCAATTTATTTGAATACTTCACAGCTGAAACCTACGGTTTCCAACATTTTACTCTGCACACCAAAATTAACGCGGCATGTCTGGAATTAAAATATCCCCAATGCTACCTCCTTTAAAATAAAAGTTATTTCAAACTAAAGTAAAGTAGATTATACCGACCAACATAGTATATTCACATCTTCTTAACATTTGTTTTTCAAAAACTGAAAAACATCGGATTATGGAATTTTAATAAATAATTTGTTAGTAAAGGAATGTCACTCACTGGATGGACACTGGAACTGAGAATAACCAAATCGCAACCACCAACACACGCACACCTACACACACATACACACTAGTGCATCTCCAATGTCACAGGGACACATGGCATAAGAGCACAGACAGTGGTTAGTGCGATGTGTTGACGTCGTGATGCGAGTTCCATTGGCAAGATACACAACGACAGAGGAATAAATGCACACATAGACACCCAGATGTTCTCCAGGACTGGGAAAGCAGTTTGATAGCATTCTCAGATCTCCAACATTATGTGATTTCCACCACCAACCTTCCCTTTGATGGCAGTGGCGAGGACCAATGCTGTAGGTAACTGCTCACTGTGCAGCATGCTCTGGCGGAAAGGTCATGTTGATAGATGATTTGCACCACCAACCTGATTGATGATGTTTCTCCTGATGTTCCCATTATGCCGCATGGACGTTTCCACCGGCTTTAATGTGGGTCAACGTAGTGGAATGTAGTGAGCAGCGTTTGACTAACGTCCGTTTAACGTCATTGACGTTCGCCAAACGTGTACAGAACGTATGGCAAACGTAAACCCTTATGTTCAATTTACGTCGAAAGTTTTGAACAGGTTCAAAACCTTGACGCTCGCTGACGTAACACAACGTAACATGACGTAGCTCGATGTCAGTCTAACGTCATGCTGACGTCATCATAATGTAACCCAAAGTACATCAACGTAATGAAGAAAAGTGACCACGTCAGGCTTACGTTGGCTCATTATGTCGTAGTGTGACAGGGGTATAACCCAGTTTAACGCTTGTGTGAACGGGACTTATGATGTCCAGCAATTTCAATGTGGCACCAACATAAATAATGGTCACTCTGGTAGGCATAAGGAGTTGAGTGGGCTTCATTCATTCTAGTCATCATCATCATCATCATCATCATCGGGGAGATGGGGATGCTTGGGACACTGCGATCGCTGAGGATGCTGGGCGGGAGGGCCAGCCACAGGAGGAGGAAGCTGGCTGCCTGGGCCGTCCTCCTCACCGTCGTCTGCTTCCTGCTGCTGGAGACCCTTCTCCGTGCTGGAAGAAGCGGCCGATCGCACCACCTGAAGCAGACGGCGAGAACCGGAAGTGGCTTGGGAAGCAGTGTCACTAAAGCGAGACTTCAAGCTGCGTTGAAGCCTGGGCGTTTGGACGGTGAGTGATTTACCCCCCTCCCACCCATATTCCACCCCACAGCCAACCCGCGCCCTTCTATCCCTACCCCACCAGGAAGCCACTTTTTGGGCGTTATATATATATATATTTATATATATATGTATACATACAGTATAACCCCATTAAACCAAACTTGAAGGGACCCTAGAAATTTGTTTGGATTAACTGATCATTGGTTTAACCATCCTTTGTCTTTGACTTTGACTTGGCTTTGGCAAAAACTCAAGTGCATTATGAATTTAATATACAATGTATGTGGACACTTCCATTCTTGTTTTTTATGTCTATACAGTATAACCCCGTTAAACCAAGCTTGGTTAAACCAAATGATCGGTCAATCCAAACTTTTTTCGGCGGCCTGGCGGCCTGGCAAAATACTACCATTTTTCATGTAAAAATTACCATTTATCATATAAAAATGTTGGTTAAACCAAAGTTGGTTAATCCAAATTATCGGTTAATCCAAGCAAAGTGTTCGGACCCCAGGCCACTTCCACCTAACTTTCATGTGGGTATAAGGTCATCTGAGACACCACCAACTTTTTTATATGATAAATGGTAGTATTTTGTCCGGCCGCCGAAAAAAGTTTGGATTAACTGATCGTTTGGTTTAACCGAGCTTGGTTTAACATGGTTATAATGTATATACATAAAAAACAATAATCAAAGTGTCCAAATACATTGTATAGTACATTCATAATGCACCAACGTTTTTGCCAAAGCCAAGTCAAAGTCGAAGCCAAAGGTCGGTTAAACCAATGATCGGTTAATCCAAACAAATTTCTAGGGTCCCTTCAAATTTGGTTTAACGGGGTTATACTGTATACTGTACACCCTCTCTAAATCGACCGACCTTGGGACCGACTTTACGTGGTCCATTTAGAGAGGTGGTCGGTTTAGGGAGTTAGAATATGGTTACAATGGTATTGTTGGGGCCCACATAAAGGGATCGATATAGGGAAGTGGTCGATCTGTGGAGGTGGTCTTTTAGGGAGCTTTTACTGTAATTACCTACACAGTTAATTTAGTATAAACGAGGTGTATAAGGTTTATTTATATTTATATATTTATATTTATACATCGTGCATTGAATAACACACCTAGGCCCTATACAGTAATATACAGTGGTCTCCCCAGTATCAAGGAAAGGTTTGGCTCGTAGGAAAGGGATGATGGGAATCGGTAGAGCTGGTGACACATTATAGGCAGTGTGTGCAAGTTCCCACCAACAGATGACAAGCTTAAGCCCCTGTTACACCTTGCCGGATTGAGGAAACAGAAAGAAACCAATCAAAGTCTGTTGATATCTGTCAAGGTCCGGTGTGTCCATTGCATATCCGTTGCATATCCGTTGATATCCGTTGATATCCGGCCCGATCCGTTAGAAGTTTTGAACATGCACAACACTTGGAATGTATGCCGCCGGATTTCTTGTCCGGTTTGAGTCCGGTTAGTCCGCTTACCATCCGTTGGCTATCCGTTCATGTCTGTTTCATGTCCGTTTCATGTCCGTTTCATCTCCGTTCGTCCAGCGGCCTTTGACCCGATATCGCAACATTTTGACACATTTTAATACATTTTGATACTTATCATGTCTGACCACCACCGGACTAGACAATTATGTGTGTGACAGCCGCTTTACTGAATAAGTTTCCAAAGGATTGGCGTGCAAGTAATCCCTGTGCTATATAGGGAGACCCCTAATATACAAATCGGTAAATATATCTATATATACCGATTCGGCCATACACATACGTATATATATATATATATATATATATATATATATCGCTACCTAGCCTGTCAATCAGCATTACTACTGTGGGGCAAGGACTCGCTTGCTCAGTTTCAGGCTAATGTGACTGAGTGGGAGATCGGCTCATGCTGTCAATGGCCCGATATTTCAATGGGGCAGAACTATAAAGTCATCCTGAGTGTGCACTGTTACAAATCGGCACCTGACCGTCCTGGTATGGCCTTAGGTGTTGCTAAGACACACCCTCCCCCCAAATATATAATGTATTATGTGAGTATACAAAATAGACTATCCATTCTGATAAAACCGATATTAAGGAGGCGCTTGTCCGATATCACATTTTCTATTTTGTGATTGCAAACAAATAAGTTGAAATTCAGCTTCTGGTCAGCAAATGCCTGAAAACTAAAGTCATTAAATAAATAAACACACTACCGTGCTAATATGGCGGCTTCAGTCTCCTAGACCTCTGGAATGCGGATGTACCTCTGCTCCGTCTCGGTAACTGACAACCATGAAAGATGAGTCAATACAGGAGTGACCTAAATATGAGGTCAAGTGTTGACTGTTACGTGTGAAAGCACCTCACATTCTCAACATAAGGCGCAGTGTTCCCTGCACATGATAAAACAAGGATTTCCTTTGTATCTTTGTTGTGGTTTTAGACCTAGCAAAATCTGAGGTCACATCACCATGGATGATAGCATGTACTCATGAACACCTTATAATGTTGCCCCACTGGAAGACCAGGCCAATGGCACCATGACTTCATAGCCCAGTCACATTATCCGGGTACTGAGTAAGCTAGTCCTTGCTCTGTCGTAATGATGCCTATCATAGTGCGCTGAAAATATGGAAAGCAGAATATTTATTAAACCCTCTAAACTCCATACTATATACAGTAAAACATCTCTAACCCACCACCTCCACAGATCGACAACTCGCCAATATCGATCGCTTTATTTGGGTCTCAAATGATCACCTATAGAATACCATTGTACTCATACAAATAACCTCCCTAAACCGACAACCTCCCTAAATGGATCATTTATAGTCGGTCTCATAGTCGATCGATTTAGAGAGGTTTTACTGTTTATCCAACTTAGATAAGAGTACTCTCATAGTAGTCATCGTTCGCAAATTCTGAACAAAGCATGCCACCATGTCTATCAGCTATCCAAAGTAAGGCACCTACTCATACACAAAGTGTCGCTTCTAGTATATGGGTCGTTCTCAGAAGTTGTGTACCAATACTATGACATCAGCACCACAACATCAAAATGCTGTGAATAATTGAAAATATACATATTCTAACATGTTTAAGTAGGTCAAATGATGCTCACAGCCAGTAAATAGCAGTATAGCATGGAAACCAATCTGACTCCAAAATCAAATATTTTCCACACAAAGCGTGATATTGTTAGAACATTTCACATGCCACTTGCTTCATAAACAGTAGTAATAATAATTTAAAACCTCATTGCTATGTTTTTGTGTTATTTGTGATGATTAAAGAAAAAAAGCAGAAAAATATTAGCAAGGTAACAATCCAAGTGGAATCAACAATTTTACTCAAATGTTCGGCTCAGATTTCAATGTTTAGGGGCAATTTCAGGATTTATCTTTTACTCTACCATAACTGGGTCCATGCATACATTGTCAAATGGTGAAAATAGTTCCTGTACCGTATCTGTACTCAGTGTTTGATACAGAGTTTCATAGTAGGCTACTTGCAAGTGGAAACAAAATGTTACGATGTTAATGACTGCCGAAAAGGTTAACTATTTCATAATTTTTATAATTTGTTTAAAATGTATTCACCTTAATGAAGACATTGTATATGACCATTTGAAGTGATATGTGTTGTTCAGAGGTTGTCATTAAGTTTGTGACACATTATTTTCAATGATGTTGAAAATGTCACAAATTACTGATGTAATTTTCTATTTATTTTGCTACATCCATCCCAATAAGATACGGAATACACAATATTAACATTTACTTTTCATCTCAAATATCTTCCACAGTATTGGGCTAAATGTTGAAATCTAAATATTGATAATCCAATAATGGGTTTCTTTGAAATATGCATTTCAAGTAGACTACCTCAAGTGGTACACAGGTTCTAAGAACGACCCATATAGAACAACCATCCTTCCATTTTTTTATTATAGGGATGGTATCCATGCCCCAAGGACCAAATTAGCATCTACTCAGCTTCCATAGGACCTATCATATTAGATTGAGTCCACTCCCCAATACTTTGCAGGCCCTGACACAGGCTTTAATGCTGAAGAGTTGCAGGCAAGAGCTCAGCGAAAAAGAATATAACCTAGACTGGCTGCATACCACATTCTTCTATTTGCATCTCAAAAGTGAAGAAGGGTATTAACTGCCGCCCCGCCCTGCCCCGCCCTGCCCTCAATACCAACACACCCATTTTGTTGTTGTAGTAAATATTGTTTAATCATTGAATAAAGTCTTTTGTCAGCGCCGTGGCACTGGTCTTCCAGCCATATGACATTACAGATATTTACAATACATGTATATGTAGTCTGATATTGTTATCAGCAGCTAGCTCAAGTCACCTGAAATAACAATATTAATCATTCCAAGACTTACATATGGTATAGTTTGACAATTCACCTATAATATAGTAGTTATATGTTGTATACATACATAGATACATACATGTGTATTCTTTAGACCGTTACATTACGGAGTGGTTAGGTGCTTAGTTTCCCTTCACAGTGTTGTATGCCTACTGTGTTGTGAATTGCATAATTATCATGTTGTTGGAGATGGGATTTTGAGATGGAGTGTTAGAAGGATGGTTTGTTTATTCTGTTAGATGGAGTGTAGAATTATGATTAAAAAGGTTAATACATGGGGGCTGTTTTTGACTACATGAAGTAGTTTGAGTAAATAGGTTGTTAGTAATGATGGGATAAACTATGCTTGAGGATTGTACATTTCAGTTATTTAGTTGTACAGTAAATCTTTATTAGTGTCTATGTTTATAGCAATACTACCAGACTGATATGCATTTTCTGAAGTTGTTGGGCACAAATTTGTAAGGTGGATAACTTAAGGGCGCGTGGTGTGGTGGGGGCAGGGGTGGCCATAGGTGCTTATAATAGGTAGATAATTAAACATGGAGACCTTATCACTAGGCTTGTAGAAGGGCCTGGTTGGTTTGGTGAATTCCTACCAGATTCTTGAATTCTAGTTGTGTTTGTGCATGTCTAATTCTGACTGGGAGTTCATTCCACAAGTTGCTGCCTTTGTAGATAGGGGCTGTTGTCAGTCTATATGTTAGTGGTTTAGGAACTTTGAGGAGTGTAGCATTCCTTTGCCTGGTAACTCTGGTGGTATGGTCTATGTAGTTTTGATCCTTGGCTCTGATAAACATAAGATATAGCAGATGCGCATCTCTCCTTTGGCTCAGGTATGTAATATTAGATGTAGTGTTCATTTCATTCAATGAGAGAACTTTGCCCCCATATACTGTTCTAAGAGCCCGGTTTTGGGTTCTCTGTAATTTACTTTCTTGTTGTTTTGTTAAATTACAGAATGGCTTTTCGGCTAGTCCCCCTGTTGGGTAAACCACATTGTGTATAGAAGCTTCTTCCTGTACCAAGCAACACAGCCATGCCATATTGAATGCTTAAATACAATTTAATTTAAATCTGAAAACATTCACGCTATGGTGTATCTGTCCTCTGAAGCATTTACTATTCGATGTGCAAAGTAACCAGAAGAGTGTTCCCAACATTTCTTCGGCTATCCACTGGATCTACGTAGACCAGGTTATTTGTTCTGGTCTTAATTCCAAGAAATATCTAAGGTACGTCATATCGGGATGCATGCCGATTTTTGATAGTGTGCACTCATGGTGACTTTATAGTGCTGCCCCACAGGGGTGCAATTATCCACTCACCCTATCAATATAGCTACAAGCATACAGTTACAGGGCAGTGTTAATGCAGTAGTGACCTACTCGCTCAACTCGCACTCTGCTGTTGCATACTTGAGTTAATACTTGTTCAATTCTCAATCTAAAAACTATTACATGTATATGCTTCGCGCAATAACTGCTCAATTGGCTCATAATTCTCAAAATTGTGGTTGATTGGGTAAGGGAGCCCCCCCCCAATGAGGGAAACCCAGACACTGTGGCCTCAACTTACCCACCCTCTTCGTTTTGAGTTTCTTCCACATTTTTTCAAAGATAAATATAATAGGGTAGTCGGTATAATTTATTTTACTTTCGTATGTAATGCCTTTTATTTTAAAGGGTTAAAATTGGAGACATTTAAAATGAAATATACTTTCGGTGTGCACACCGAAATGCTGAATATAGGCTTCGGTTTCCCAGTTTAAAGCATAACACAGAAGCACCACATGGTTGTTTAATGAGTGCATGGTGTCTTAAGCCCCAGTCACACCTCACCGGATTGGGGGAAATGGACAGAAACCGAACAAAGTCCGTTTTGTGTCCGTACAAGTTTTGAACATGGACAAAAGTAAGAACGGATGCCGCCGGACTGACGTCTACGGTTCTTGTCCGGTTTGAGTTTGTTTCGTCCATTGGCTAACCGTTCATGTCCGTTTCATGTCCGTTTTATGTCCATTTCATGTCCCTTTCATGGCCATTTGTCCAGCGGTCTTTGACCCGATATTGCAACATATTGACACATTTTAATACATTTTGATACTTATGACGCCCAAACTAGACCATTCTGTCCATTGCTCAATCCGGTGATATGTAACAGGGGCTTAAGCTGGATACACAGGACCAAGTCTAGGTACACATTTCGCTTTAGTAAACTTGATACGTTCCTCAATCATGCAACTTCACCCACATTGCAGATCCTCCACTCGTGGTCTCACCACGACGATGGTCCCACACTACACGGGGTGCCCTGCGCCACCGCGCTGCTGTACCACTACAGTCTAGACAGACAGGTGGCGCTAGTTCCAAGCAACATGAGTGGAGGAAACCGGAGTTCATGACGAAAGCGCCGCCAGGGGAGCCATTCTCAATGTGGCAGCACGTGGCAAACCGGATCCGGAAGGGTCATAGTTCGCTCAGGAATCACCTTCCGCCAAAGGTCTTTGCAGGTAGGGTTAATTAGTTTTTCGGGTGGTGTATTCCCACAGCACTGTCCCTGTGACAGGGCTGCTAAAGAACCCTATGCAAAAAGTGCCGGAATGCTGAATTATGGACATATGTATCTACTTGATTTTTGAATATTAATAGCTAAATATATTGTTTAGATACTTATCTTTCATAGCCCACTACATTTGAATTGCTAAATTGATTAAATCACTTAGGTTAAAGTTGCATAGTCCGATGGTTTTGGATTTCTGTATTTTTTTCTGAGATAAATATATTAGATCGATCACTAGTATCTACTTTACATTAGTTCAAAGTTACTTTTATTTTAAATGGAAAACTTTTGAGATATTTTGAGTACAAACATGGAAAATTAGTTTTGGCAAGTTTGCCAAAACTCTGACACCATAGACTTCTGCAGTAACAGGTTCTGTTAAATTGACTCAATATTGCCTTCTACACAGAAACATATGCTTAATAAGTGCATCAGTATCTAAGTTAGACATGTAGAATCAAATCTAAATAATTATTTTGGTTTTGAAAATGTGATGCTTCATCGGAGTATGCAGCTTTAACATAGGCCTATTTTAAACGTTGAATCAAGAGCATCCAGTAACTATTATCTTGTTAAAGGGGCTGTCACATTACGGCGTATAGCGGGAGCGTATTGAAAACCTACGTACGCCGTGCTGGTGCCACTTTCGGGTGTGTTTGAGCGTATGGGGGACCTATGAGGAGCGTACGAGGAGCGTATGAGGAGCGTATGGGAGCGTATGGGAGCGTGCTGTGACATTTTTTGACATTATGGGCCATACGCCCTCATAGGTCGTGTTTTTTTGAGCATGCACAAAAAAAATTGGACGGACGAATTTATGAAAGCGTATGGCGGCGTATGCCTCATACGCTTCACATACGCCGGCATGTTGCGGCACTGGCGGCGTATGAGTAGCGTATGAGTAGCGTATGAGTAGCGTATGAGTAGCGTATGCGGCGTATGCCGACGTATATGACGTAATGCCGCTACGCCGCCATACGCTCCCACCATACGCCGTAATGTGACAGGGCCTTTAGTTTTTTTCTTTATCTCCCAGTCCCTCAACTATACGCCAATACAGATAAACAATGTGTGCTAGATCCAGCGACTCTACACATTGTTTATAATTGTTTCATACCAAGCAGTTTTTGCTTGGATTTAGAAACGGTTGTCATTCAACCCGACGCCGGATCGGGATGAATCGTTTATCTAATATTTAGGAGATGGTCGGAAATAACTTTAATATCGCATAACCTGAAGAACATGGTGCTGAAAAAGGAACTTTGTTTTGGGGAATGAAATGACATTACTACCAAAAGAAAACGATGAGGTTGTTGTCCGGATAAAATTGCATAGTCTGAGTTTCTAACGTATATTTTAGGTAAATATATTCAGTTTATCATTATATCTACTTCGCGTTAGTTTGAACTAACTTTATTTTAGGCGAGGTAGGTGTCTGGATATAATTGCATAGTCTTAGTTTCTATCGTATCTTTTAGATAAATAAATATATTCAGTTTATCATTATATCTACTTCGCGTTAGTTTGAACTAACTTTTATTTTAGGCGAGGTAGGTGTATGGATATAATTGCATAGTCTTAGTTTCTATCGTATCTTTTAGATGAAACAATATATATTCAGTTTATCATTATATCTACTTCGGGTTAGTTTGGACTAACTTTTAGTTTAAAGGATTAATTTTATTTAGAGGTATTTGAAGAGAAACCCTTTTCAATGAATTTTGGTGTGCACACTGAAAACCCGACACCATAGGTTTCAGAAGTGACAGGTTCAAGCACATTGATTTATTATAGATATATCCTTCTATGCAACAACAAATGCTTAATGAGTGTATCCATAGCTAAGTTGAGGTCAGTGTGTTGGTTACGCAAACATTACAATGTCATCGTACTATGAACCTTAAAGACTGGACACAGTCTATATTGACCATTTGTATCGACGAGACGAAATCACATTACCTTTGTTTATACCGCCATTTTGGACCAATGGGACAGGAACAATTAGTCCATTCTTTAAATAGTTATTATAATGTAATCTTTTCCCGAATATAGACACATAATTTTACTATAAACTAAAGTAAGGTAGATTATAAGATGAGAGAAACTCAAAATCATCGGACTATGCAACCAACACAATTGATATTGGTGGCTACCTAGCCTGGAACTCAGCATTAGTAGGATAGGGCGAGGAGTGGTTAGCTCAGAATCAGGATAATGTGACTGAGTGGGATATCAGGTAATTGTGCCAGTAGCATGGTCAGCTAGTGGGGCAGCCACTATGAAGTTGCTATTAGTATTAGTGTGCACTATCACAAGTCGGTACTCACCCTGACATGACCGTATGTGTTGCTAGGACATTAAACCCCAAGAAACAACATCAAATTGAAGTAAAGTAGATTATATATAGCAACCAGCCTAATGATTAGGTTGGTTCCTATAATCTAGTATACTTCTGAAGATTAGGCCAATCTATTTATCCAAAAGTTAATTTGGACATTCCAAAAGCATCAGATTATTTTAAGCCGCATAGCATAGTCCAATGAGTGCATCCAACAAGATTTCAAAATCAAAACACTTCCCTAAATTTGATAACATCTCCTAATTAGATAAGAAATATTGCAGATACTCAAACTCAGATTACGCAGTCTTGATTTGATCTGAGCTGCTCACATTCCCCGTCAGATATCGGGGACAGTAATGCTGTTGACCTGACGTCACGTGACGGTGAACACGGGCTCGGATTCCACCACTTCGGGATGATGTTACACAACCGGAAGCTGGACTTCCAGCAACTTCCGGTGTCCCACTCGGCGCAACCTACCGTTGGCCACCCATGGCCTTTCCCACAATTCTACCACTACAACCAGACTCTCAGCCATGTGCTGGACATGCGCACTACGCAGTTCACCGTCGGTGTTAACACCTGTGAGGTGCTTGAGAAAGCTCTGCAGAGACAGAAGCGGTGAGTGGTAATTGTTTCCTTTAATCAAATATCTTTGTGGCTGGGTGACAATGTTGAGAAAATACTCACCCGACACTTACAGTAGGGGGGAAGAACAACCCATTAGAACAACTGGTGAAAGGCTCCGTAAATGAAATGAGCACATACATTCTTAATCTACGAAGTAAAATATAATCTTCACATACCTTTCTACCACTTTTCAATAAAGAAGTGATGAAATAATGTTGATTAATAGACTTTAAACGTTGAATCAAGAGCATTTTGGAGTCGCCATCTTATTTTGTTCGCAATCTCTCTCATCTCATCAACTCAGTGCCAAAATAGATCAACACTGTATGAGGGAACCGGGAGCTCATCTTCTCTGATTGGGTGATTGATCTCAAACAGTTTTCACTCAATTTTAGACATAGTTATCATTCACCCCTACTCTGACGAGGTTTCAATTTCGGACAAATTTTGGTCAGTGGGGACAGTTTAATAGAAATCAAGGCTTTTCAAGACTAATTGCCCAAAATAGGTTAAATTCAAGGCTGTTCAAGGCCTTGAAATGGGGAGAATGACGTTTAATACTTTCCAAGACAATCCAGGCTCTGCACGGACCCTGTTTATATACTTTTCTTTTAGTCAGACTTGAACAAAGTGGACAAATTAATGTCCGCCTTGAGGTGGCACCGGACGTAGGTCAGAGTGCCTAAAGTCAGACCGTCTGGCCTAAAGCCACAAGTCGCCCCCCCCCCCCCACCCAATCACAACAATATGAGCATTATTTGTCAGTTGCCTCTCCCGCCCCATGCTTGTTCGCGTTAATAAGGATATGTAATCGGACTCCGCAGGTACTTTCTCGATCTGCTTAAACGGAGGAGGGACTCCGGGAGCAAAGAGCCGGTCTCCGGCATGTCGGTACTGCAGAAGGTCAAGGTCATTGTGCTACACAAGTGCGATGCCTACCCACAGTTAGACTCAGATGAGTCATGTGAGTATTCCACAGGAAATGCTAATGCACATGCCAACGTATATGGTTATGATTATGATAACGAGTACATTAATTAGTATGCAAATGTTGGTTGGTTGTTGGAGTTTTACATCCTGACAACATCTAAGGTCATATCACGATGGGTACCGACTTCTGACAGTGCACACTCATGGCTACTTTATAGTGTTGCCCCACTGGGAGACCAGGCTGTCTGATATCCCACTCAGTCACATTATCCTGACACTGAGCCAACCAGTATTTACCTTATCCTAATAATGCCGAGCGCATGACTAGGAAGCGACAATATCAATTTTATAAGTCATAGGTTTGACTCAACTGAGAATTCAACTCCCGATCTCGCACACGGGAGGCCTGCGCCCTACCGATTCGGCCACCGCGCCTGGTGGTATGCTAATGAGTATGTCAATTAATATGCTAATGAGTATGTCAATTAATATGCTAATGAGTATGATAATCAATTCCGCTTAAATCGACAATAGGGATGCTGCAGATGCGCATGAAAACTAGCATATATTAGGTGTTCACATAATTTAGCTTTAACATTTTTTTTAAATTACTTCATGTGCACCAATGATACCTATCTATTTTGACTTCAATTATATTAGTTATATTCAGCAACATGCATGACATAAATAAGATATGATTTTGCTTAGCATCGTCTTTCCATCGTTATGCTGCAGCTGTCATGTGTATTGTATCATGTTTGATATCATTACCAAGCCACGATAAGCAAGTCCTGTAGCCTTAATGGTGGAAAGACTTAATTATTTATTACACCACCATAATATTAAGTACTTTGTTTGTTAGAAATCCAACTTTGGGGGCAAAGCAAAGGCGTACGGCCATTGAGTTTGCCAATACGCGCAGTGAAAAACGTCAGTTTTATTCAAAATTAATAGAAATCCCAAACCCTAACCTTATCAATTTAATATAATCTGTTTGGTAAACATGTGTTCTATACATGTTCCAAGCGGTTTGTCTCTAAGTGGTGTGGTTTTATTAATATTTTACTTTTTCTATATGGAGATTGCTCACTGCCATTGACAATGCATTGAGTACTCTGGCTATGGCTCTAACACTAGTCTGAGAGCCCAGATCTTTCTAAATCTAAATGCACATGGCATAAGATGTCCTGCTTATATTGATGTAAATGTAATGCTGGATAAAAGATTAATATCTTAATTTATTATATATATTTTTTTAGTTGGTATTCTATGTTTCAAACAATAGCTGAGATGAGCTGAAACTAGCACATTTCATAGCTGCACCCAGTGTATTAGCATGTGCCATGTGCTTCTGGGGTGGTTGTTTTGCTCTGATGCATCCCACAATGCACCGCACCGCTGGAACCGTGATGTAATCTATTCGTGAATCGTTATTGTTTCTTGTCCCAACTCTATAGAAAAGAGGTCGTGGAGTAAAGGTAAAATGGCCCTGGTTTGAAAGTAGTATTGACCAAACAGGATGAGTACTGCTAGCAGATTTGGTTGGTTGTTGTTGGTTTAGGTCCTAACAACATCTAAGGTCATATCAGGATGGGTACCTACTTGTGACAGTGCACGCTTATGGTGACTTTATAGTGCTGCCCCACTGGAAGACCAGGCCACCAGCACCATGACCTGATATCCCACTCAGTCACATTATCCTGACACTGAGCCAACCAGTACTTGCCCTATCATAATAATGCTGGGCGCCAGACTAGGAAGCGACAAGTGTCAATTTTTAAGTCATTGGTTTGACTCGACCAGGATTCGAACCCACGACCCCACGATCTACCAACACGGGAGACGGACGCTCTAACTCATTCAGCCATCCCGTCTGGTCTCTGCTAGCAGAAAACAACACCTTCTGAGGCGCTTGTGTAATTATATCTCATGTGAGTATTAAATAACACCATGTGCTATGTGACATACACCGGATGCAGTGGGCGAATCGGCAACAGCGTTGGCTTCCTAGATCATGCAAGAGTTCAATTCCCGGCTTAGTCAGACCAATGACCTACACAATTGATACTTGTTGCTACCTAGCTTGGAACTTGGCATTAATAACATGGGGCAAGGACTGGTTTGCTCAGTATCAGGATAATGTGACTGAGCCAGATATCAGGTCACGATGCAAGTGGCCTGCTCTCCCAGTGGGACAGCACTATAAAGTCACCATGGGTGTGCACTGTTTCAAGTCGGAACCACATTCTGATATGACCTCAAATGTTTCTAGGATGCAAAACCCCAACAAACAAACGAAGAAGTTATGTAATATATATGATTGAATAACAAATACATATCCATATCCATTCACAGGTGCTGTAATTCGAACAGGTAATGAATTAAGCCATATAGCCCTCTAGGTGGCGCCACTGGTTCGCTACATAAAAGTCACACAGTTAAATGGTTTTGAGTTTCTGCGATATTTGTTAGATACATACATTGGTTGATAGTTATAAGCTGCGTTACTTTAGTTTGAAGTAATTTCTATTTTAAATTCATAACATTGGACATATTTAAAGTGGAAGCGTGCAACATTACTTTCGCTGTGCATGCCGAAAATGGTGGTCACCATAGCCGTATTCGATTATGACACTCGGGTGATCTGAGTAGTCAGGATTGCAAATAGAACACCGCAGGGTTATCCTAAAAATACACAGGCCGTGTGTTAATAGACCCGACCCCAGTGCCCCACGTCTTGACTGGTTTGTTTGTTTGTTTGTTTGTTTGTTGTTGTGTTACGTCCTATCAACATCTAAGGTCATATCAGGACGGGTACCGATTTGTGACAGTGCACACTCATGGTGAATTTATAGTGCTGCCCCACTGGGAAATCAGGCCGCCGGCACCATGACCCGATGTCCCACTCAGTCACATTATCCTGACACTGAGCTAACCAGTCCTTGCCCTATCCTATTAATGCCGAGCGCCAGGCTAGGAAGCGACAAGTATAAATTTTTAAGTCATTGGTTTGACTCGACCGGGAACCTAACTCCCGACCTTCCACACGTGAGGCCCACACTCTACCGATTAGGCCACCACGCTCGGTCGTCTTGACTGGGGGTGCTGGGATCATTTGTGCTAGTACCTATATGTGTCATGTACTGCAAAGCTACTTTGTTTCCTGTTTTTCTTTATGTAAAGGACCATCCAGATTAAAATGGACATATATCTAAACTATGCAGTAATACAATACTTTAATTCCTATTTTGCTGTAGCTATATTGGTTATTAAAAAAAAAAGTGTTGGATTAAGCCAACATTTTTTGTTCACCCCAAGCGTGTTCGTTTATGCAACTTGGTGTTGTAGGCCCTGCGTATGGGCCAAAAAGTGGTTTGGATGACCCGAGTTGTTTAATCGAATACGGTCCATAGGTTCAGTGGCAGATTAACTACCACCCGGGTCCCTGGGGTAAGTTTTACTACCTTTAATTAAACCATTTTGTTTGGTACGCTTTCGGGCCCCCTCCCTTCCAGGCCATTAGACTTAAAGTTGCATAGTCCGATGAAGCATCCAATTTTCACAACCAAAACACGTACCTCGATTTGATTGTACATATTTATCTTAAATACTGGTACAGTTGTTAAGCATTTGTTGTCACATAGAAGGGCATGGGGAGTCAATTTAATAGAACCTGTTACTGTATAAGCCTATGGCTATGGCATCAGAGTTTTGGCGTGCTTGCCAACATTATTATGGCATTTTGTCACTTCAAATATCTCCAAAATTAGCCATTTAAACTAAAAGTGACTTCAACCTAAAGTAAAGTAGCTTATAATGATCAATTTAATGTATTTATCTCAGAAAATGACATACACTCAAAGCCATCGGACTATGCAACTTTAAGCCTACTCAGTCGAATGGTTATTCTACCAGTGTGTAGGCTCCAACAGTAATAGGTTCTATTAAATTGACTTAGTATGTCCCTGCTATATAGCAAACAATACTTGATAAATGCATCAGTATCTAAAATGGATATGTAGGTTCAAATGTAGACAAGTGTTTTGCTTTTGAAAATTTGCCAGTACGTCGACATTCGTCAAACTTGTCAGCGATCGGGGGTAAAAATGGGCGTATACACAACATGCACACAACGTACATAATGTATGCAGAACGTGTCTCTGACGTATCACAAAACGTTCGCAAAATGCTCACAAAACTCCCGCATACGCTCACGGAATGCTGAACAACATTAGATACGTTACTCCATCGCTAGAAGAATGTCATATACGTTAAATACGCTGGAGATACGGCAGGCGTACATTCAAAATATGCTATGAGTACGTAATGCATCCATTGGCAGTACGCGGACTGTATGCAGACTGCACGTTCACACCGGCTGAACGTTCAGCTAATGTGCAGCAATGTATACCAACGTATCCCTAACGTACTCCCAATGTACACTGATGTATCCCGAACAAACACGCAGTGTAAGTTCAATGTACAAGCCACACATCGACACACATTGAACATTTTGAGCATGCACACAATTTTTTCGGACCCTCGACGCTCGTCGAGGTATACCAACGTATCCAGAATGTATACGCCATATGCCTAACATACACATAATGTATGACGACGTATGCCGACGTGTTGGTCGAAAAACACATACGTTGGCATATGCTAAGTCTATACGTCATAGTGTGACAGGCCCTTAAGTAAGTGTTTTGGATTAGAAACATTGATGCTTCCATCAGACTAGGCAGCTTGAAAGCTCCTTGTCCATAGAACTAGTAGAACCAAATTACCTTGACCCAATCTGTCCCATATTTCAGAAATAATGTATTCCCACTTTGAAACCTAGAAGTGGACAAATACAAAGCTGGTGTTGGGGTGGGTTTCCTTTTTGCAGATGAACTTTACATAAGAGATAATTTATTCTCATGTTGATGCCTAGAAGTGGACCAATACAAAGCTGTTTTTGTTGGGTTTTTTTCAGATGAACTCTACATAAATGACAACACTCTGTTCCTACGTGCCCCTGAAGTGTGGGGGGTCCTGCTCGGCATGCAGACACTCTCCCAGTTAGTTGTCGCATCAAGGGGCCAGGTAAGGCTGTTCTGTATGCATCATGTGTACTGAGGTGCACGCAACTCTCCAGCTGGCATCACGCATACATACAGGTTGATTGCATCAGGGAGCCTAGACGGTTTAATGGTTCGGGAGCTAGACCTGGATTCGCAAGAATGTGGATATATTGAGTCTCACTCTAGGCACAATGTTCATGTTTGTTACAACCAACACCCGACCCCGACCCCCTGACATTGGTTCCGTGACCAGGATGCTGAACATGCTGTGTGATGCTTGGTTTTGAATCTGTTCATATATGATCATGTGGACTGAGCCTTGAAGTCATAAAACTGTGGATGTCCTCTCCAATGTCTATCCAGCATTCTCTCAACTGCTTCTACCATTGGTGCTTTAACCACGTGGTCTGGACAGCTGTTCCATGGATCTGTCACTCGAAAGAAAAATGATTGTTTCCCATACCGACTATTCTGACTATGCAGCCACCATTTTGATGTCATACAGCAGTAACTAATGGAGATATTTTGAAACAGAATTATAATTCCAGGAAGTGGAATGTCCATACTGCAGGTATCAGCAGACCATACCAGCCATTTCCCCACAGCTGGTCACATTTGTCAGAGTACATCACTGACAGTCCCATCAATACACACCCCCTTTAACCACTGTCTGTGTCGGCACACATTGCAGCTCACACTGCGCCACTTCCGGATCAACGACTTCCCACGATTCAAGCACCGTGGGATCATGTTGGACACTGCACGGCACTACTTGAGCAAACAAGTCCTCCTTACTAACCTGGTAAGGGCCCCATGGTGACCTGTATGCACTTAGTATGTTTAAGGGGGGTTCCACAATAGAACAGTTCCATGGAGCATGCACAGTCCATATTGTTAGTTCATATCACTGTCATCTGAGTGTGGGTTGGTCGTAGAAATCCTCTATTTGACCTTTTCCACGAAATATGCTGCACAGTTCTAGTCAGACCTGTCAGCAGGAGAGTTGATTAGTGGCATAAATCCTGTGTGCACCCGGTTCCGTGGGGAATGCTGGGCGGGTTGGTGGCGGAAATGGGTATATTAGGCATTACTTGATAACTGACACTGATAAGACCAAATCGGCCATGGTGGCCGAATCACCAGAGCGAGGGCCTCGCGTGTGTGAGATCGGGAGTTTGGTCCCCGGTCGAGTCAAACCAATGACTTATAAAATTGATTCTTGTCGGTCCCTAGCCTGGCACTTGGCATTAATAGGATACGGCAAGGACTGGTTAGCTCCATATCAGGATAATGCGACTGAGTGGGATAATGGGTCATGGTGCCGACGGCCTGATTTCCCAATGGGGCAGTATTATAAAGTCACTATGAGTGTGCATTGTCACAAGTCGGTACCCGCCCTGACATGACCTTAGATGTCCGGACATAAACCAACCAAACAACCGATAAGACCAGAAATTCAGCATTACAATTTATTAGCTACATGTTTTGGGTAGAGTGAGTTTAATTTATATTCTTCTATAATTAGTGATCTATAAGGTTGTTTGCCCCCTGTTACATTCCTTGCTTTAGCAGGGACCATTTCAAGCAGAGACAATTAAATTAATCTTCATCATTACACTGCTCCTTGCCCTCCTATCCTAGTAATGCCAAGCGCCAGACTAGGTAGAAGCAAGAATAATTTTGCATGTCATTGATTTGACTCTGCTCTGGATCGAACCCAACGAGGAGGGTCAGGCAAGATAACAACAATTATCAATCTTGTAATTATTTGATTTGAAAGGACGAAGGTTCGAACCCACTGAGAAATTCTGCAATGCCTTATACCATAACCTGCCAAATTGGAAGCGAGTGTTCAACCCATCCCATCTGTATGTAGCTGGTGCTAGACTAACGCATACAAGAACCCTACCAACTCAGACGAGTGTTTCCTGCTCAACATCACTCTACCGCTCCTTTCTTTGCTTGAAGCTGCATAGTCTGATGAAATCATCAAATTTTCAAAACCAAAACAATGATCTAAATTTGATCTACATATCTAGCTTAGATACTGATGTACCTATTAAGCATTTGTCGCCACACAGAAGGGAATAGTGAGGCAATTCAATAGATCATTCTACAGCTTTATGCCAGATGGTTACTGCAGAATGCTATGGTCCAAACTTGCCAACATCAATTGTTCATGGTTGCACTTAAAATATCTCAAAAGTTAGCCACTTAAAATAAAAGTCACTTCAAGCTAAAGTAAGGTACATTATAATGATCAACCTAATGTGTTTATCTCAGAAAATGTCTGAAACTCAAAACCATCGGACTATGCAACTTTAAGGTCTTTAGTGATGCCTGACCGTAATCCTTACATGCTTGACACCAGAGGCTCTGACCTAGATTATAGCTCATGCATAATTCCCGGATAATATATTAGCTCATAAATATACAAATACAGCTAGTCCTATTCGAACACTATTGGCATAAATATGCAGAATATCTTTGGTAATGAAGGTGCCCCCGTAAGAGAATATTCACTGGTGAATTGTGCTAATATAATTAATGGAATTAAAGTTGAGTAGTCCGATGATTTTAACTTTCTACAATTTTCTGAACGATAAATACATTAGTTTGATTGTTACAATGGGGGACATTTGGCTTAGTTAATTTTACCGACACTTGGTGGCGCGTCGGTACTAGTGGGCATAAACGGCAATGCATTGAGTTTGCCGATACGCGCAGTTCAAAATGTCAATTTTATTCAAAATTAATAGAAATTCAGATCCCGAACCTTATAAATTTAATATAATCTGTTTCTTGAATATATTTTCTATATGAGTTCCAAACGGTTTGTATCTAAGTGCTGTATTTTTAGAGATATTTAACTTTTTCTATATGAAGATTGCTCACGGCCATTGACAATGCATTGATTCATTGAGTTTCCCAATACGCGTAGTTCAAAACGTCAATTTTATTCAAAGTTAATAGAAATTCAGAACCCTAACCTTATAAATTTAATATAATCTGTTTGCTTAATATGTTTTCTACATGTGTTCCAAACGGTTTGTATCTAAGTGGTGTGTTTTTAGAGATATTTCATTTTTTCTATTTGAAGATTGCTCACGGCCATTGACAATGCATTGAGTTTGCCGGTATGCGCAGTGCAAAACGTTTATTTTATTCAAAATTAATAGAAATGAAGAACCATAGCATTATAAATTTAATATAATCTATTCGTGGAATATGTTTTCTATATGTGTATCAGGCAGTTTGTTTCTAGGTGGTCTGGTTCTAGAGATATTTCACTTGTTCTCTATGAAGATTTAGTGTGGTATGTAATGTAAGGAAACCAGCTCCCGTAGGATTTTTGTGCTAAAATAGATTTTTTTGCAGTTCTGGCTTCAATAGGGTTTAGGCTAACAGAAAATGATGGGGTCCAAATTTTCAGCCCCCTCCCCCCTTCGTGGGGGGTCATTTCCGTTTTGAGACCCCCCGCAACTGGTCATTCACCTATCTCCGGAAGTTATTGACCGATTTTCATACTTGAAGTTTCGATTTGCAGGTTTTCAGGTAAGCTGAGTTGATTTGTAGCACTTATAAAGCAACCGGCAGTTTCCTTCTTGCACTTCCGGTCAGTATATAGGGTCTCGCTCCGTATCCTCACCATGTATGATCAGATTTTCACAATTTGTGAGACTTTTGTGAAGAACTCTGAGCTGATTCATTGCAAAGTTCCTCTGGAAGTGTTATTGAAGTATTTGCTGGCAAAACTGGCAAATCCGACATTGAAGTTCCGAAGAATCAGTACGCTATTCATCGATGTCCATATCTGGAGTATCCTCCCGAATAGTATTTGCACAACCACTGCCATAGCATTTACAGAGTGGAGTGCAGGGCAGGCCATTCTTCAAGCAGCTACACCTAATTCCCCTGCACCCTGCTTTGCAGCCACATTTGACGGGTTCAGGTATAGCCAGTGGGGCAGGAAAGGCAAGACATCTCACTGGAACATACACCTCTTTCTCCAATTTCCATCCATTTTCTTCAATTGGAGGAAGGGCCGGACAATTATCTGGGTATGATTTGTCCCGCATTTTGATGTAGTTTGCACGGATGATATGTGGAAGCAATGCAGCACGAGTTGGTGGAAGCATCTCGCCTTCCAAGTTCTTTGACCGGAACAACTCCCACCTGAGTGATGGTAGGGTTGTTGGACCTTTTGAACTGTAGACGTGACACACGAAAGTCTCCAATGTCATCACCTGTGTGGGAAGCTTTGCCACCAAAGATCCTAGGAAGAGCTGCTGATGTGTATTTACCACTTTCAATGGCACATGTATCCAGGCCACTGCCATCGGCCGTTTTACCAAGAGCATGCAAAGAGGCAAATGCAATGTGGAGAGCTCCTGCTCGCAAGATCCAATTGGTGTTCCCAACTGACTGTTGAATCTTCAACGCACATGAGTACAGGTCAAGGTCAAGGGTTATCAAAGTTTTCCTCTGGACCAACGACAGTGGCAGAGATTCCCTGGGTTAACCAAAGAACAGTATAAAGAGTCCCATTGTCCATGGGCGAGGTCTTGAATAATGGAGCAATCACCTCTACATTTGTGAGTGTTGGGCTCTCAGAAGACTGGGATAACAGCAGAGATTTGGTAGCAGCCCAAGTTGGCATCACATCTTTCTTTACCAATTTCTCTGGTTGGTGTACGTGTTCTTTGACTGAGAGTATAGCGTTGTCTGGAGCGCTGTCATTAGGATACTCTTCCTGATTTGATTGAACATTACAGCCCTGGGTTGTGGCCATCTCCATGTTTTCATCAGTTCCAAGGTAGTTTGCAAGTGCCCAGATGTGAGTGAAATCTTTGGAAAGTATATTCTTCCGCGTTCCCATTTCGTAGACCTCAAATCTCAATGGGGTTGTTTTGATGATTGGGTCTTGCACCATGTTCACTTCAAAGGCCAGATGTGTCTGTGAAACAAGCTTTTCTGGTATTTCAAGTGGTCGGTTCATCAACTCCCCATCTTCATCTTGCTGGAACATAACAATCACTGTTCCATGGAAGGTTCCTTGCCCAGTTGGTGTGTCTTCGAAGAGGTCAATATTATCTATCGCAAACCATGTGTTCAGATTCTTCTTGGCAAAGTCTGGAAGACAAAATCAACCAGCCTCCTTCATTCACTGGAGAACACACTGCTCAACTCGTTTCTCTAAGTCAATGATCTTCAGGTAGTCATTTCCGACATAGACAGCTGAGAGGTTCTCGATGATATTCTTGTCACCCACTCTAGAGTGAACAGCCAGGGGAAGACGATCGAGAGAGGGGTTTGGACCGTTTGTCAGAAGGCACTGTCTTTCTTCGGCTGGTGTTTTACCTGGCGTTCAGTCCGAGTATTCTGAACTAGAAATTGGCTTGTGATGTGGACAGTTTTATCCACCTCCTGGTCCCGTATTCCAGACACTTTGATGACGTCACTACCAAAGAGCAGGTGGCTCAGAAAAACTGTAGTAAAGACGGATTTTCAAAGTTTCTGAAGTTTCCTGTGAAAGACCAACTGCATTGTTACATCATCTCTTCTCGCAGAAGTTTGGCGACCGTCCTGAGGTGACCAACTTTTTCACCATCATCCAACATTGAGTACCTGAGATCCATGGCCTTGCTGAGAGCAGTGGGGAGAACATTGTCAGGCTCATTTCGTCTCAGTGAGGCGACAAACTTAACATCTGGAAGACGCTCGCTGATGAGTCTTTTGAGGTATTTCCAATAGTTCTCACTCTCGTTAATATCTATGCGGTACCTTTTCAGAATTGACAAGTATTCATCATTGACCTCAGCCATGCTCAATGTAACATCATCGTCACTAAGGGTGTTTTGAATAGCGAGGAGCAATTGTTCATCACATAGTGAGCAAAAAAGCGATACATTACTGCGATACGTCTTCAATGATATTCTCTGTGCAGAGCGCAAACATGTCCGATGATAGTGCTTTTCAAGAGCTGATGCGTCACCCGGTCCCTCAAGGTCGGCTACACAAACTCTAACCTGGTCATCCAGGGTTTGCTGCTTGATCTCAAGGAGTGTTTTACCCATTGCATCAGTAAGAACACAGTGCAGTGGCTCTGAGTCAGTCTTGGGGCAAAAGTCACAGGTGGAGAACATACACACTTCTTCCGTTGGGACAGTTTTTGACTGCTTTGGCCATACCGATCCCTCAGCACATGAAGGTCACCCTCGTCCTCATGGAGCACAAATAGGTGAATCGGTTTGTGGTCGCTTACTAAGGCATTCAATCTTACTCTTGTTGATGATAGGTTTCCGACATTCACTATGATATCGAATGGATTTGAGTTCTTCTTCATTCAAGCTGGACAACTGATTCAATAGTTTATGAATGTCACTTTGAGTGTCACCAAGAGACACCCTCTCCCGGCAGCATCGTAAAAGTTCATCTGTCATGGCTGGATTATTCACCAAACGCCTGTTTGATTTGGCACATTCTTTACAAATCACGCAGACGTTTCCTCCCCTGCAGACATATCGGCCGTATGTGATTTACTGATCTCGTTAATAATGCTGGCAAAGAGTATTTCCGACGGGGCTCAAAACTGTTTTAACACATCTGAAAAACATAAATGAAATCATGCTGATGACAATCATTTATATGATCCATTTTAATTGGAGTATCTGGAATACAAATTTGACGTTCTGGAAGATCTGTAGTGAAGTCTATCACCAAGCTTCAGACCTGAAAGAAAAAATAGCGTCATTAGTTTCGGTGTTCGGAGACCCTATATGATGAACCGAGAGTCAGCAAAAATACTTTCTGCTGCTTTTGAAGTGCCCACAATCACCTCAGTATGCTTAAATCTCCCAAAACTAAGAAATCAGATCATACATGATGAGGATACTTGCCGGTGTCCATCCGGAAGGCACATGAGTCAGAGTCAAACCCTAACTTGTCAACCGGAAGTGAAAACCTACACTTCCAGTTGCTTTGTAAGTGTCATAAATCAACTCAGCATACCTGAAAACCTACAAATCGACACTTCAAGTATGAAAATCGGTCAATAACTTCCAGAGATAAGTGAATGGTCAGTTGCGGGGGGTCTCAAAATGGAAATGACCCCCCACGAAGGGGGCGTGGGGGTCTGAAAATTTGGACCCCATCATTTTCTGTTAGCCTGAACCCTATTGAAGCCAGAACTGCAAACAAAATCAATTTTAGCACAAAAATCCCACGGGAATACATATCATACCACACTAATTGCTCATAGCCATTGAGTTTGCAGTGTGTATGTTTGTGTTTAGTCCCACTAGTTCAGTGCCGATGCCAATGGCAGGAATTTGAACTAAAAAAATAGATGTCCCCCATTGACCTTAACTTAGTTGCAAGTATTTTTTTATTATAAATGGCTAATTTTGGAAATATTTTAAATTAAACACGTCAAAATTCTGACACCGTAGGCTTCAGCATTAATAGATTCTATTAAATTGATGCTGCATGCATTTCTATATAGCAAAGTATGTCTAATAAGTGCACCAGTATACAAGTTGGATATGTATGATAACATCTAGGTAGGTGTCTTGGTTCCGAAAATTGTATACTTTCGTCAGATTATACAGTCTTACCTTCGAGATCCATGAATTAAAGTTGCATAGCCCGATGATGCTTTTGAATTTTTGCTATTTTCTGAGATGAATATATTATACTAATCGTTATAATCTACTTTACTTTAGTTTCAAGTAACTTTGATTTTAAATTGCTAAGTTTGGGGATATTTGACGTCAAAGCATGCCAAAATAACTCTGACACCATAGACTTCAGTAGTAATGGTTTCTATTAATTGACTTATTATGCCCTTCTATGCAGCGACAAATGCTTAATATGTGCACCAGTGTCTAAGTTGAATATGTAGAATCAAATCTAGATAAGTGTTTTGGTTTTGAAAATGTGATGTTTTCATCGGACTATGCATAACTTTAAATTCCTGTCCAGAACGAGGTTGGTCCCCCTAACAATGTTGTTGCAGCAGTGTTATGAGCTGTTTTCTTATTATATTCACAGCTTAATTGAAGCATTGGTGGGTTTCTCGCATTTGGTATTGGTGATTGGATCCACTGATTTGCATATTTACACTATATATATATATATATATATATATATATATGTATTGCAGATATGTTATATCTTTTTGAAAAAAGAAGAGAGAAAGAGAAAGGCAGAAAGAAATGTTTAAACACAATTCCAGAATCATGCAATACCATGTGATGCATATTCACCGAGTGCATACTACTTTTATTGAACTGGAATTGTATGGAGTTACTATTAGTACAACTAATAGTTCATTTATATATTGCTTCTATTATCGAACAGGATTTTGATGTGGTTATTATTGCAACTGATATTTTCATTTATATACCAACAAATTGTAATGAACGGCCGGAAGACCAGTGCTCTGGCGCTGACAAAACGCATTATTTGCTAAATAAACTACATTTCGCAAAAAAAAAAAAAAGGTACTATCGCAGATCTCTCAGCATTGTGCAGAGAGTGTCATTGTGCAATAGCGACAATTTATTCCATGGATGTTTAGATCTGAGAGTAAAATTTGATGATACAATCTTTCTCTCTCTCTTTTTTGTGTTAACAGGAAAGAGGCACCAGCCTACTTCTAGACGTGTTACCCATGTCAGAAATACTGACAAGCGAAATAAAAATGAAAAACAAGCAGAAAACGCACCACACAATACCCGCTGCCATCGGTAACTGGCATGCTATGGCTCTGCGTACCGGTCAGTAATGTGCGACAATGTACACGTCACGTGACCAAGGTCATGACACAGACTCTCCGGACCTACATCTCTGACCTCATTATTCAGTCATACACAGATTCATAGTTGGAAGTTCTCCAATTCTGCCAGTTTGTTTTTATTGTTAGCTCAGTGTCAGGATAATGTGACTCAGTGGGATATTGTGTCATGGTGCTGGTGGCCTGATTTCCCAGTGGGACAGCACTATAAAGTCACCATGAGCGCATACTGTCACAAGTCGGTACTCATCCTGATATGACCTTAGATGTTGCCAGAACGCAACATTTCAACAACCAACCATCCAATCAATCAGCATGTGAGAACTAGGGGCCTCGATCTCACCGCAGACAATGTTCCAGGATCACTTTTCTTCCAGCTCCCCACCAAACGGGATGGCCGAATCAGTTGAGCATCCGCCTCCCGCTTTGGCAGATTGTTGGGATTCAAACTCATGGGCTCGAACCCTGATGGAGTCAAACCAATGACTTACAAAATTGATATGTGTCGCTTCCTAGCATAGCACTCATCATTAATAGGATAGGGCGAAGAGTGGTTAGCTTAGTGTCAGGATAATGTGACTGAGGGGGATATCAGGTCATGGGGCTGGTGGCCTAATTTCCTAGTGAGACAGCATTATAAAGTCACCATGAGAGCGCAATATCACAAATCGGTACCCATCCTGATATGACCTTAGATGTTGCCAGGAGGTAACATTCCAACAACCAACCAACCAATCAGCATGTGAAAACCTGGTAGTTATTTTGTGGCCTCCATTTCACCGCAGACACAGGTTTCAGGTCACTTTTATCCCATATCCGCCTTGAAGGCAGCTTAGTGTTGTCCAGGATGTCCACCCATGATTTGCACCAAACGGTAATGCCTCGAATACTGAACTTTATCGGTCCGCAGGATGCGATGACGGCTAACAAGCTCAATGTCTTCCATTGGCACCTTGTGGATGACCAATCATTTCCATACCAGAGCGTTGCCTTCCCCCAGATGACAGCGAAGGTAAGCATTGCTTCCTTTCGCAGCTCTAACTTGGTTGAGTAGGTGTTTGGTGCTCATTCACTGTCATTGCTGGTTGCAGAACAAAGCAACAAGGACTACCTTCCCCCTCCCACCCAAACCCAACCCCCAGACCACCCAAGCGCAAACACTTTCATGCACCTTCACTTTCCCTCATACAATCACACCAAAGCTGACTTCTCCCCCTTCTCTGCCAAAGCACCAAGGTACCAGTTCTGAACCCACCCAAAACTTCCCTTTTTCAGAGTGTGGAACAAACCTACCACGAGACAATAAACTGCCACACAGTCATAATCACTAAATGCAAAATAATTTTGTTGTTGGTATGCTGAAAATCATTCTCTCAGAAGTACCTATTTGTCCCAAAATGATGAAATGTTAGTGTGTGGTTACAGAACACAACTAGCTATCCTATAGGCCTACTCCAAACCACATTTTCTGACTCTTTGACCCTTTGACATTGACTTATTACCATGTGTGTCCTTCTTTCAGGGGGCCTACTCACCCACATCTGTTTACACAGAAGCTGACATTAAGGAGGTTGTAGAATATGCCCGGCTCAGAGGAATACGCGTCATTCCAGAACTGGACACTCCAGGTATGGTAATGAACAAAGTATACGTTATTGTAGTAGCCCGATATATGAACCCCATCACCACATGGTGTTAGTCTACTTCAGGTTGTGTATTCATAGACTGTTCCCTTGTGGCGTGTTCTCTTGTGCAAGAATCGAGTGCAAACATCTCTACCAGCTCCTTGGCCTCTGTATTAGGTCTTAATCTGGACAGCATGTCACTCCATACATTACCTACTCCTTTCATATAGACAATTGGTGCTGAAAATTCTGCTAATAATACTGCCCAATGTTGAATACATGTATTACGGATTTCCTTAGTGAAAAAACATTTTAGTGGAGCATGGTCTGTGTAAATAGTAAATCCAACACCATATAAATAAGGTCTGAGTTTAATTATTGAATAAATTATAGCAAATGCTTCTTTTTCAATCGTAGGATAATTACGCTGAGCAGAAGAAAATCTAGTAGATATTAAATGTACAGGCCTATCTATCCCTTCTTCATCTTCCTGCACCAGGACACCACCCAAACTGTATTCAGAAGCATCTATATACAATTTATAAGGCTTAGAAGGATCAGGACATTTTAGGACACATTCTAATAATTGACTTTTTAAACTCATTCCAAGCATTTTCATATTCTACATACAGTCCAACGAAAGCTACATTTATTACTAGTTAAATAAGTAATAGGTGCTATGCCACCAGCATAATTAGGAAATAATTATGGATAATATACTGCAGATCCTATTAAACGTCTTACTTCCTTTTTATGAGTCAGAGAAGTTCTGTCCCTAATTGCAGTAACTTTTTCAGGATCTGGTTTCAAACCTGCTTCATATACAACATAACCCAAGAGTTTTACTTCAGCCACTCCAAATTCACATTTAGATTCTTTAATAGTCATACAGTTATCCTGCTAGATGGCCAAAATGTTAGCTACATCTTGTTGATGACTTTCCTCATCATGTGAATACATTATGATATCATCTAAATAAATCAAACAACATTTTCCCCAAAACTCTGAGAATATAACATTCATCATTCTTTGGAAAACAGCTGGTGCATTAGTTAATCCAAATTGCATGCGTTTAAATTGAAACAGACCAATATGAGTGTTAATAACTGTTTTAGGTCTAATTTCCTCCTCTACCATTACCTGCCAATAACCAGATTTTAGGTCTATAGTGGTAACAATTTTAGCTCCATTAAGTTGATCAAAAATATCCTGTATCCTGGGCAGAGGATAAGCATCTTTAGTTGTCACTGCATTTAGCTTACGATAGTCCCCATAAAGACGAATGGTACCATCTTTTGTTGGCATTATATTGACTGCTGAACCCCAAGGACTACACCTTGCCTCTATAATATCATCTTCAAGCATTCTATTTAACTCTTTTTCCACAAGATCTCTTTTACTCAAAGGTATCCTATAAGGTCTCTGATTACCAGGATATGCATTACCTGTATCGATATGCATTTCTACAACCTTAGTAGCTCTGAGTTTAACTTCAGACTCAGGAAATAAAGAAGGAAATTGTATCTACCAATAGTCTAATTCTAGAACTATCCCTGCAATTCCTCTATTTATAGTCTCTAAACCTATCCACGTATGTCGAACATCACACAAGGACACACATTTATCTTTATAACTAATTTCAGCTGCACAAATTTCCATTACATCTGTACCTATGAGCATATCAAAGCTCAGTGAATCTACTGCAAAGAAAAGACATAACTTATCGTAAAGAGAAATATACGCTATACCTACAGTAGGAATTAGATGTCCTGACAGAGATCTCAATCTACTACCCGGATACAATTGCCCATCGGATACAGCAATGTCAATCAAAGATTTGAAAATGGACAAATGTATCAAAATCTTATGGCCCTGTCACACTACGACGTAACGACGCCGGCGTAGGGAGAACGTGAAGAGCGTTGAACTTCTCGGCGTAGTATGCAAATTTGGGCACAAGTTGAACGTGGATGCAGCATAGTGGACGAGAGAGCAACGGCGGTAAAGCGTAGTGATTGCATCATTCAACGAGAGAGGACAACGTAATTACGTTCAGGGAACGTTATGTACGTTATTCCATCGCCAGAACTACGTTGCTTTACGTTACTTTACGTTACTTACGTCAGGAAACGGTGGCAAAACGGTAAACTTACGTTGGACGTCCGCTAGGCATCCGTTAACCCGGCGTTTTCACTACGTGGACTGCACGTTTTCCCATGGTATTAATGTGGGTCAACGTAGTGCAACGTAATGCAACGTAGTTGAACGTAGTGACCAACGTTTTAATAACGTTTGTTTAACGTCATTGACGTTCGCCGAACGTGTACAGAACGTACGGCGAACGTAAACCCTTACGTTCGAGCTACGTCAAAACTTTTGAACATGTCCAAAACCTCGATGTAACTCGACGTAACACGACGTAACATGACGTAGCTCGACGTCATTCTAACGTCATTATGACGTCATTATGACGTCATCATAACATAATCCAACATACATCAACGTAATGACGAAAGATCACCACGTTAGGCTCACGTTCGCTCATTACGTCGTAGTGTGACAGGGGTATTAGCAGCACCTGAGTCTAGAAGACCCGATAGATTAATCCCGTCAAATTCAATTTTAATTGAAGGATGTGCATCAAGTGCGCTTTCTAGTTTCCCGACGGTGCTGCTCATGTTAAAGTTACCCGAAAGTAATTTTATTTTATTTGGACAATCGTGCATCATGTGTCCTTCATTACACAAGTAACAAGATATCGTATGATTTGGCACTGAACTATCCTTTCTTTGCCTAAAAGCTTTGCTTTTCCGCGACTGCCGATATGCGTGAGACATACCAACAGGTAATGTCTGCGTCTGCGCAACGATTGGAAAATTTCCATTGCTCCCCTGCTGTAATGTTGCCCCGCCATGCGCTGTGCGAATGGACTGTGCCTACCTACACCGGCATTTTCTACCCCGACCGACTGCCCTAGGTTTATGTGCGGCAATCCACCAAGTATGCCTTGGTTGGAAGAACTGACACGAGAAGATGTGGCAGCGTTCACAGCATCAATCGCCGAATGGTCAGAAACTACACTGCCTAACAATAAGTTACTTATGCACTTCCTAAGAGACTTTATTTCACCTTGAAGTGACTTCATGGCCTGAACATCTGAACTAGAGGATTTTGAACCTCTGTGAGAAGAGAAAGACTTGGGAAAATCCAAAGAAGCATCATTTAGACTATCTAGTTGCTCACAAATAGCCAAATTCCCAAGACGTCATTTTGCATGTCTCTGCTGCCTGATAACAGACCTATCACTGAGAATAGACATTTCGAAGGCTGCTTCAAGAGTTGTTGGTCAGTTTGTTTCCACATAACACATGGTATTATCATCAAGTAAGGAGTCGAGAAATCTCGAAAGGAATATTTCAAAGGTATCAGTCCTGAGCAGGGCCTATCGGATGAAGTTATGATTAAACGAGGAGTTCGACAGGGGTGTGTATTGTCACCATGTCTATTTAACCTGTACACAGAGATGATTTTCAGACACATTGAAGATTGCAAGGGAGTGACAATAGGTGGCATGAACATCAACAATCTTAGATATGCCGATGACAGTGTAATACTAGCAGACAGTGAGAAAAACCTACAAGATATAGTGAATAGAATCAATAAAGCTGGAATACTATTCAACATGAAGATGAATGCCAGGAAGACCAAAACAATGGTTATAAGTAAAAAGACAGATAAACCAAATGTCAATATAACCATAGATGGCACAAACATAGAACAAGTATCCGAATTCATATATCTCGGACAAAAGATTACAAATGATGGGAGATGTGAGGAAGAAATTAAAAGAAGGATAACAATAGCCCGAACAACATTCTCCAAAATGTATAGAGTGTTAACATCAAGTAAGATATTAATACAAACAAGGAAGCGTATTCTTCAGTGTTATGTGTGGTCTACTCTAATGTATGGGGCAGAGACATGGACAATCTCTAAGAAAATGTACAAACGTTTAGCAGCATTTGAGATGTGGACTTATCGAAGGATGATGAAAATATCATGGACAAAGAAGATCACCAACAAAGAAGTTCTCAGAAAAATTAAAAATAAGAAAAGCTTGTTTGCCACTATACAGACAAAGAAACTTATTTATTTTGGCCACATCATTCGTCAGAGTTCAATATACCGTACATTGTTGGAAGGGAAGGTGAATGGCAGCAGAGGGAGAGGGAGACCAAGAACATCATGGTTTACAAATATTTCACAGTGGACAGGCTTGAATTATTCACAGTCTATCAGAACAGCACAACATCGGGACAAGTGGAGAACCATTGCATCCAACCCTCGACTAGAGGATGGAACTATTGATTGATTGATCAGTCCTGAAGACTGCATTTGGGAGATCCCAGCCTTTTGCTGCCGCAGTCTTAAAAGGCTGAGAGTATGCAGCTACTGTTTCCCCTTCTTCTTGCTTCATAGCCATCACTACCCCTTTCAAATGACTATGTTCATCCACTGTCAACCGAGTAGATGCTATCACTTCCTTAATTTCTCTCCAGGACCTAGCATTTTTATGCTGGAAAGTGGTGAAAAGAAGCTCATGCATAACATCCAGGTCTGAAACATCAGCAAGAGTACCAATACGTTTGATCAAATCGATCCTATTACGTAATGCCCTCTGTATGACCTGTTGCACGTCACAAGGTCACAAGTGAAAACGGAACAAGGGAACACACCACAAGGGCACAGTCTATGGATACATGGCCTTACATTGACCTATGTTCGGTCAGTCTGATGGATAGGTAGCAAGCACGCTAGACTGGGATCCATACAGTCGACTGGTCCACATCCAGCTTGCAGCTAAAAACTGTGAGAGGTTATATTAGTACATGGTACACACTGGCAGGTCAGTCATATAGACAGTGAATACATTGGGGACGACCCCCGGATTGAAGCAGATTTAGCCTGTGTTGTCCTTTTATCCATTGGAGGGTTAGGAGTCTCACAATGCTGCTTACATAGGCCATAAACAGTCATGAAGGTGACTCCATTTATATTAACGGTTAATCTAAATATGAGGGAAACTAAATCTCAGTTTACTTATTAACGTGTTATGTATATAACCCAGTTACCATTTACTTAGCAACCAAAGTATATATTGTATACCTCTTTTTCCATCAATAATAACGTTCATTTTGGCGTACATTTCCGACCAATAGCTTTGATTCAGTTTTGTTTGATCTCTGTTGGGAGGGGGGAGGATTTGTCCAGTCCTACACTTGCTTCCTATTGACTGGTGTCCCAATAAGGGTTGGCTCTGGCCAATGCCGCCTAGATAAAATATTCACCCCTCATATATGAGTCACAAATCCATCCACTCGCCACAACCCAGGTCACGTCCAATCCTGGCTGGGCCTCCCTGAGGTGCTGACACCTTGCGACGGGCTAACAAACTACGGCCCAATAGACCCAACTCGCACCGCCACCTATGAGAAACTGCCGGAACTGCTCGGGGAGGTGCTCCGCCTGTTCCCGGCAGCCACACTACACATGGGTGGCGACGAATGCTCTTACTACTGCTGGTAAGTGAGCAGTATTTTGGGGTCTTACGACATAGTAACAACTAAGGTATGGCAGCACCGTGGTAAGCCACACTCCTTGTGATAATAAAATGCAGAAAACTAACTATTAATGTATTACGTCGATAGTCTACCTATGATAAACCTAGGTATATTATATAACCATTAGGTCTATGTGCATGTAAATCTAGTTTTAATGTCATTTGTTTGATTTAATCTAGCCTAACATAGACAAATTATATAGGGTCTGGTGGGGCAAGACGCAACCTTGGGATAAGACATATCCTGTCATTTACTCAGTCCCCACAAACTCCCTGATGGTTTCAACTTATAAAAACACGGATGCTCTGCCGCTGTGAGCACCCTATGTAATTACAAAACTCTCCCCCTTCATTTCACCTGTGATGCAATCAGTCTAATCAATTTAACCATGTCTGGAAAGAGGAATGAAAACTAGTCGCAAGGATGAACAGTGAATAAGTTGTGCTTTATTGGCAGCAACTCCTGTCATCCCCCTTACATGTGACCTAGCACCTGCACTCCTCATATACTGCCCACACTATGTCTCATTGTCACTTTAGCCTGTATACTGAAGCAGTGCCCACAACCCATGGGACAGGAGTCCTATGGCTGTGGATACACTCAATTTGAATAGATGAATTTAGATAGCATCAGACAGAGTGTCTGGGGTTCCTGCTCAAAAGTAGGTGTGTCTCACTCAAGAGCCAGGATGAGAGTGATTTTCCTTCAGTGTGTCTGAGGCAAAATCTTGAATAATTAATTAGTTGAGACTAGTGTGTGGTCAGGATAGGCCAAGGGAGTCAGGTGACCGGACATTCCCCAGCCAGCCAATGAGACACTCCCCCACAGACTGGGTGGGTGACCACCCCATTAGGGGCTGTCACTCAAACCAGCTGCAGGTGGTGTACTCCATACATATGCAAATTAGGCAGGTGGGTCAGTCGGGTGGTCTTGGGTGGACAGGATGTTGCAAACAGTTACAGATTTGTATATAGTAAAATCATTCTTTTCCTCCTTTGTATTCTTTATGAACACATAGAGAACATTTCAACCATCATGTACTGTTTCTTGCAAAGGAGCTCTTTTCATTAACTCCAAACATCATATATAACAGATAGCTTACATCATTCAGCATCATGTACATTTCCATCAACTCCACTCATCATATATAACATATAGTTTACCTCCCTCAGCATCATGTACAATGGGAGTGGGATTCTATTGATTTTAGTTACTTTTAGTTTACATAACTTAAGTCCCACTCCGACATCCAAGAATAATAATGCTCTCTGCCAATATATAATTCTTAACCGAAAATCCGTATATTTTTACAAACTGATGGGAAATGATGCTGCCACATAGTGACAACAATGTACAAAACCACAGGCACAAGTAATTGATGGTTATTCAAATATATGCATATTATGTTATTACAGTTATTTGATGTAAATATGTAAATCTAGTTAATCTATCTAATATATCTATGTTATTCATATTATTCTATGTTAATCTAGTTATGTTATGTTAATCTACTCATATCAGTCAAAGACCCTATAACACTAAGACGGTTCACTCCCTATCTCTCCCACTGTAAAGTAAATTTTGCAGTGCCATCTTGTGGTGGGTTTGATCAGCCCAGTTGCTGGTTGGTGTTTCACATGTAAACACATATGCCTACAAGGCGAGAGGCTGAGTTTAAAATAAAAAAGAGAGATTGCCTGTCATTTGGATTTGGCCGATGTTGTGCCTACTGCCTGGTCCCCACCTCCCTCTGCCCCGCCCTTCCTCATACCCCCGCTTGCTCCCCCTCCCTCCTGCCCTGCGCTCCCGCCGACCACACACACACACTCCCTCTCTCCTCTCCATCTCCCCCTCCCTCTCCTCACCCACCTCACTCGGTGCTCTCATGCCACACCTCCCTTCACCTCCCCCTTCCCCTTCCCCCTCCCTCTCCACCCACCCTCCCCTCCCCCCTTCCTCCCCGACACTCCCTCTTCCTCCCCCGCACTCCCTCTCCCCTTCCCCTCCTCACCCACCACCCACCTCAGTCTGTGCTCTCAGACCACACCTCACGACACCCTCCCCTCCCTGATGTAAGTGGGGTGATCGGGGGGAGGTCCACACTGGTTGCATGTTGCTACTCATATAGAACTTTCATCACCGCTGCTACCACCACCCTACCCACCCCCGCCACCATACACACATTCTGTGTGGTGGAGGTTGACAGTGTGTGTGGTTGGGGTGTAGGTGGGTATGGTGTGGTTGTAGGTGTAGGGGTGTGTAGGGTGTGTGTGAGGGAGGTGTAGGTGGTTTGTGGTGGAGTTGTAGGGGTCTTGCCGAGCTGCACCTCACAATTTTTAGCATCCCTAAACCCCCACCACACACATACACCCTCACCACAGCCCTAAACCTCCACCACAAAACACCTAAACCCCCACCGCACACCCATACCTCCAACACATCGCTAGACCCCCACCACAGCTACACTCCCACCACACACACACCACACCTACACCACTGCCACACACCTACACCCTCACCACACACACCTACACCTCAACCACACACACCTACACCCCCCGACACACACACCACACACTTACACCCCCATCACACACACCCATCACAGACCTACACCACCAACAAACACATACCTACCCCTCCACCACATCCCTAAACCTCCACCACACCCCCACCACATTCCTAAACCCCCACCACACACCTACCAAGCGACAGCAGGTTTCCGACACTCCAATGCTATCAAAATGATCAAACCCACCACCTGGTGTGCTGGATGTTCTGTTGATTATTGTTCTGTGTGAGCGGTCTTTGTGTTGTAGGGTATTTGTATCAGTCTAGCTAATCTATCTAGTGTATCTATTTTATTATGTATTAATCTGGTTAGACTATGTTAATCTACTCATATTATTTATTAATCTAGTTAATCACATATCAACTGGGTTAGAATAGGCTAATCTACTCATATTAATCTAGCTAATCTATCTAGTGCATCTATGTTACTCTTGTCCTCTATGTTAATCTGATTAGACTATCTTAGTCTACTTTGATTAATATAGCTAATCTATCCAGTGGATTGATGAGTTTCTGCTAACCTAGTATAATTTCCTGAATGTGTCTATCTGGTGGGCCTAAGTTAATTTAAGATAATTAATATCTTCTCAGAGTACATCGATCCTTGTTCAATTTCTCCAAAAGGGCGCACAATGCAAACATCACCAAGTTCATGAAAACCCACCACATGTTGGGAGACTTCAAGGCTCTCTTCAGTTACTACTTCACACGGTAGGTGGCGCCACATCTCCCAATACAGACTGGTACCGTTTACAGGCGCTGTAAGGGTGGTAAATGTGGCAGCAGCGACTTGAGCCACCCCAATTTTTCCTCATTAACTGATTAAAATATAATCCCATGATTGGCCAGTGTCATTCCACTTTCATCGGTATTATTTCAAAATGTTCGGACCAGATGGGATGGCCGAATGAGTTAGAGCGTCGTCTCCCGTGTTGGTAGATCGTGGGTTCGAATCCTGGTCGAATCAAACCAATGACTTAAAAATTGATACTTGTGGCTACCTAGCCAGGCACTCAGCATTATTAGGATAGAACAAGGAGCAGTGGAATGAGGAAGACCAATCGTCCACGATTGAAATGTCCACTGCTTAAACAACTAATGGGCCCCCCCCCCCCCCAAATACAACTGACACATAATATATACAATTAAATCTCACTGGACCAGATCGGATGGCCGAATGCGCTGAGTGCTCTCATTCCCGGTGCAGCAAGTCAGGGGTTTGAAACCCCGAGATGAGACCTCGCTGCCTATGCGACAAGTCGGGGCTTGAACTCCAGCCGAGTTAAAACAATGTCTTAAATATTAATACTTGTCACTAAAGGGAAATACAACAAAAATTGGTTAATGTCCTTTTGATCCCACAAATCAGGGTCGGGCAGGCAGTTTTTATTTTTTAAATTAATTTGTTTGAGTATTTACTTTTAAAGTCGCCAGCTATCCGCCGCGTGGAAAACAAACGAACTCGGGAATGCGCCGGCGGCGATTTGTATATTCGGGTGTAATCGATTATTCAACTCGGGTCACTCGAGCCACTGTTTTGTTTACACTCGGCGATTCGACGCTGATCGAGCTGCTACGTTAATATCGCTTGGAATTTAAGGTTAATTTAATTAAATTTCATTATTTTAGTATGTAATTCTGTTAAATATGATCGCATTCAATAGATTTCGGCGTAATGGAATGAGTGTAACACAACTGCACGTATCGACGTCTAGTTACTCAATGCTTTATTTATCTCAACCGCTGCTACACTGGTACCTCGCAGCGCTCGCTGGTGCCCGGCGCCCCAGCCGGGTACAATACATAACACCTAACACTGCCGGGCACAAGCTGAGAACCAGCAAATCTTGTTACTGTGTGAGCCTGTTGCCGGCACAATTTCAGCCAATCACAGCGGCGATTTGTATATTCGGGTGTAATCGATTATTCAACTCGGGTCACTCGAGCCACTGTTTTGTTTACACTCGGCGATTCGACGCTGATCGAGCTGCTACGTTAATATCGCTTGGAATTTAAGGTTAATTTAATTAAATTTCATTATTTTAGTATGTAATTCTGTTAAATATGATCGCATTCAATAGATTTCGGCGTAATCGGTCCCTAACACTGCCGGGCACAAGCTGAGAACCAGCAAATCTTGTTACTGTGTGAGCCTGTTGCCGGCACAATTTCAGCCAATCACAGCGCAGCTTTTGCATTGCAAATGGCCGCCGCCTATGGGGGCGGCCATTTTGAAGACAACAAACTGCCATTGCAGTTCAGACTAGCAGTGCCCTGGTCCCATACTCTCCCCACACATACTTGGTTCATTTAAACATAAAAACTAAACAAGATTGTGCTTGGAGAGCATTTGTCGGAGTACGCGCAGTGTCCCAGCGAGCTATAGCTGGTCCCTTTAAAGTATTGTTCCCACCTAGACTAATAAAAGGATTACATGTAATTCATGTACACATCACAATGTTTTCAGTCAAAGAATGAACACTGTATTCTGATTCAACAGTTATAATACTATACAATTCTAGAAGTTTCAGATTGTATGCTTATGAAAGTTGAATTGCTGCTAGACCAACACATTTTAAATAGTTCAAACAAACAAAAAATCAGGGGTGGGCGATTTTTCAGGCACGGGGGTGGGGGATGATGACCAATTAACATTTGGTCTAAGTAGCCAGCGTGGTGCTTGGCATTACTAGTGCAGCAGGCTGCACTGACCTCACAGGCAAGGATCCATGTAGATAGGGTCATTATATCAGGGAACCTAGGTAGTGTAATGGTTAGTGTTTGAGTCTTTTCATCACTAAAGGGGCTGTCACACTACAACGTATGGCCTTAGCATATGCCGACGTATGCGATTTTCGACCAACACGTCGGCTTACGGCGTCATACGTGATGTATACGTTGGGCATACATCAAGTATGCTCAGGATACGGCATCATAGGTCGGCGTAGGTCGAGCTGCTAAAAAATTGTTGTGCATGTTCAAAATGTTCAACGTATGTCGTCGTATGGCTCATACGTTTCTCATACGCATGGTGTACGCTCGGCATACGTCGGCATACATTATGAACACGTTAGGTGTAGGTCGGGATAGGTTGGAACATGTTAGCCATATGTTCAGCCTGTTGGGAATGTGCAGTCCGTGTACAGCCAACAGATGCATAACATACTCCAAATGTACTTCGAACATATGCCTGCCATATCTCCAGCGTATTTAACATATGTGCCATACTTCTAGCAACAAGTACCATACATAACGTCGGTCAGCGTACCATCAGCATATGCAAACGTTTTGCAAACGTTTTGTGAGGCACATGAATGCTCTCAATAGGTCAAAGATACGTTCTGCCTACGTTACATACATTGTGTATTTGTTGTGTGTACGGCAATTTTTATCCCTCGCAGCGCGAAAAGTTTGGCGTATGCCGACCTATTTTGATTTTCAATTTATTTCAACACGTTATGCACACTCCAGCGCCATATGTTGTAGTGTAACAGGGCCTTAAGCAAAATTGGTACATTTTTCTGATTTACAAGATGTGGTTGTAAAACCACACTTACTAGCTATTCCCCTGAACGTTACTGCCTAGCCTATGAGGATATTCTTCAATACTGGGGCGCGTTCGGGGTACACCTCCGAGTTGACATCTAGTCAGCTCTGATACGTCTTTTTGACTTATTTGCATTCAGGGTACGCCTCGGAGATGACTCAGAGACATCTTGCTTCTCAGGTAGGAGGCAAAATGTGCCTTGAAAATGTCCACCGAATTCAGTGGTTTCAGCCAATCAGAGTTGTTCTTTTCAATTGCAAATTTTTTAGGCAATTTAACTAACTGCTTTTGCCATTCAGACTAGTGCGACATCCAGAATTTCTCTGAGACGCCTTCGAGGCGTACTTTGAATGCGGCCTCGGTATCACAATGTAGATGGTGTCTTTTTGTTTTGTGTTATTCCACGCTAGATTACAGAAGGTGATGATGGAGAAGCTGGGCGATAAGCTGCACACTTCCATATACTGGCAGGAGGTGTTTGATGAACAAGTCAAAGTAAGTCTTTTACATAGAACCCATACACTGCCCACAATATTAGGACGGCCGCTCTAAACATGCGTAATCTGTAGATATGGTGAGACATGATGGGTTGTTCGATAATAGTCCTACACATCACGGAGGAATTAGATAAATAAAATACATAGGTAAACTACATAAGTAGATGGTCCCATGGGTGGCGCCATCTAGCGTCTTCAGTGGGTGTGAATATCTACTCAGCTATGTTGCATGTCAGCACTATCTTCACAAATAACTTGTTATTGTGACACCCCCTATTAATGTCATTTCATTTATGCTAATTGATGTCTCAGGTGATTCATACTGGATGATGATATTACAGCTAAGTAATCTTTAATGATGACATCACATTCATATTACAACTATCCTCCTGGGGTGGATATATTACAGGCACTATCACTAAAGCGCAATCAGTTTCTTTGATCTCTACAAGTGAGGAATTTGTTCCATCCCACACCCGACTCCCTTATATGGATTCCCCATTAAGGGTTGGCTCCGGCCAATGTCATATTTTTACCTTCCGGGTATTAGGCGCGGTGGCCAAATCGCTAGAGTGCGGGCCTCGCGTATGGGAGATCGGGAGTTTGGTTCTCGGTCGAGTCAAACCAATGACATCAAATTGATACTTGTCACTTCCTACCCTGGCACTCAGCATTAATAGGATAGGGCAAGGACTGGTTAGCTCAGTGTCAGGATAACATGACTGAGTGGGATATTGAGTCATGGTGCCAGCAGCCTGATTTCCCAGTGGGGCAGCACTAATAAGTCCCCATGAGTGCGCCCTGTCACAAGGTAGTCCCCGTCCTGATATGACCTTAGATGTTGCCAGGACGTAAAATTCCAACAACCAACCAACCTTTCGGGTAGCCTGGAGTCCTTACCCCAAACACCTTAAACCTATCCTTACCCCAAACACCTTAAACCTACTTAACCTTGCAGCTGACCAACCAGAGCATAGTGCATTTGTGGAAGGACGACTACACTGGAAAACTGGCCGAGGTGACGCTGGCAGGGCACCGCGTGCTACTCTCCTCCTGCTGGTACCTTAACTACGTCTCCTACGGTTCTGACTGGCACAAATACTACACCTGCGACCCACACGGGTTCAATGGTGAGGGCAGCTGTGTGGGTGTTGAACCCCAAACCCTCATGTCTTGAATATATAGGGTACAACAAAGTACAAGCAGGTACTTTGAAAAGGCAGTACCTTGAAAAACGCAACTCAACTTGTTCACAAGGAGAGTATTCCGAGTTCCGCTGGTCGCTCAGTAAGGATTGAAGCTGATACCCAGCATAGCAGGTCGCAGATACAGCTTACATGGCGAAAGTTGGGGGTTGGTGCCTATCCCACTCCTATCCTTCACTATAGACTCTGATACTTAAAACTCACTTTGCACCGACAACCATATGCCTCCTGATAACTAAAATTGGTTGTTAATGTCATACGTTTTTAATGTGCATTGTTGTGAAATACTAAGCTTATGTCCAGCATTTTGATGCGCACACCAACATTAATTTTCTAATTTTGTACTTCAAACATCTTTAAATTTAACTCTTTAAAATAAAAATGTTCTTAAACTAAAGAAAAATAGATTATAATGTTCAACGTAAAATATTTATTTAAAAAAACAAAACAATGGTAGAATCTCAAAATCACTTAAATATGCAAATCTAACTAGATTTACATTTGCCTAGTTCTTGTAGCCACCACCAAAGTTAGTAAACAAAAAACACCAATCAAATTCAATATGAAATGTGTACGGTAGGCAGAAAGAAACATACTATTGGCATCCCATACATGGTGAAGCATCAGTGGAGTATGATGATGTCCCTTGGCATCATCGAGTAACAGAGGAGTAGTGATCAGAACGACCATAATAACTTATATAATAACAATACCGGTAATGCCTTGCAGGTACACCCAAACAGAAGGCACTGGTGTTGGGTGGAGAGGCCTGCATGTGGGGAGAGTATGTGGACGAGACGAACCTTCTGGTTGAACTGTGGTGAGTACAACACTCAATGAGATCAGAAAAAAAAACACAACTAAAGCAAAGTAGCCATTGATGGTCAATCTAATATATTTATCTAAAAATCTATAACAAAAATCGAAAGCAAGACTAAAATTGCATAACCTGATGAAACCATAACAACAAAGATTAACATTTTCTAAACCAATGCACTTTCTTACATTTATTCACCTAGAGTTAGGAATAGTAGTGCACTTATTAAATATATTATTTATATTCTTCCGGACATACAATGAACTCACAAGTATAGTTAGATGAGAAAAACTATGGCTGGTACCTCAAAAGGCCCCTCCGTTTAATAATCAGTAATCATAATCTAGTAATAATAATCAATCAAAGCTTAAAGTCAAATTTCTGACCGACTGGAGTAGCGCAGTTGGCACCCGAAGTTGGCTCCCCCGCGGCGCTCTCTCCTGATTGGAGGATCGCCCACGGCTTCGGGTATGGTAGCCATGGTCAGGATAGCGCAGGCAGCACAGCATGCACCCACCTGACGGTGGGTCATAGGCAGGTCCTACAGCCTAAATAATATTGGCATAACATGTTATACAATACATTATTTATATTCTTCTGGACATACAACAAACTCATAATTTATGAGACAAACTCTGGCTGGCACCTCAAAAGGCCCAAACACACCCAAACAAAAGATTATCTCCCTGCATTTGCTAGCAAAGATCAACTCTGATGTCGGCAGCTAGTCTTTCATCGATTGGTGCTGTGAATGTTGTTTGTTAATCTCTTCAAATTAAAGAAACATATATTATATGTATCAACCTGCCCTATGTATCCATTAGTGTGGCTGAAACTTAAAACCATCGGACTGTGCAACTTTAACACTGTTTCAGTAATGGTGCTGTCATATTACGACGCTTCTCGCCAACACGCGTCGACGTATGTGATTTTTTGGCGCAACGTTGGGATACGTCACGAAGCGTTATGTGCGGTTTAGGCGCGTGTTGGTATTCGTTGATGGATGGCGACGGTTGACGAGGGTCAGTGGCGTGCGTCATCCCAAGTCGAAAGTTTTGTGCTTGCACACAATTTTCAAAGTGCGACGATGCGCATGTGCCAACATTATGGCAACGTTAGTGGCACGTCGAGATACGTTGGACGCGCTGTAATAACGTTATGCGAACGCTAGGCATACGCCGCGCGCACGTGAGGGTCGTTCCCACACATGGCGCCAACCTGTTGCTTTCTTTGTTTGTTGTTGTTTTACATCCTAGCAACATCTAAGGTCATATCAGAACGGCGCGGCAAACTTTATTTTTTCTTTTCTCACAACGTCGGCCGCATGCTACCAATACGTTGCGCTGACACTGAAAAGTTTGACGCGTCTCGACGATTAAAAGTGATTTTGCGCATTGGCGGCGCGCCGGCGAGAGGTCGTAGTGTGACAGGACCATAAGCAATTGCGGGCCCAGTTGTGCCTCACGCCTGACGTTGTTGTGTGCTCTTCCGACGGCCAGGCCGCGTGCAGCTGCCGTGGCAGAACGTCTGTGGAGCCCTCATAGCTGCTACAGTCCTTCCTTAGCCGAGGACAGGTTTGAGGAAAACCGCTGCAGGTTAACCAGGTGAGGCACTGTCCTAATACAGTTTGTTTGTTGTTGTTTTACACCCTAGCAACATTTAAAGTCATTTCAGGACGGGTGCCGATTTGTCACAGTGCGCACTCATGGTGACTATAGTGCTGCCCGACTGGGAGTTGGATACCATGCCACCAGTACCATGACCTGTTCTCCCACTCAGTCACATTATCCTGACACTGAACCAACCAGTCCTTTCCCTATCCTAATAATGCCAAGCGCCTGGCTAGAAAGCGTGTAGTATCAATGTTTAAGTCATTGGTTTGACTAGACCAGGGTTAGACCCCACATACCAATGGGTTTGGAAACCCCGATCTCCCAAAACAGGAGACGGATGCTGAACTCATTCGGCCGTCCCATCTCGTCTCTCCTAATACGTTTGTTCCCCCTCTTAAATGAACACCATGAACAACGACCACCCGCCGTATACGGCCAGAATTCTAATGAAGCAACTTACTTTAACTACAAATTACTCCATCACCAACGGCCACCCATGTACAATCCTATTTTTGTCAATATTAGACACCCCTCCCCCTTGGAACGCTTTGTAAGCAGGTAAGGCTTGTTTTATTTAACAATGCCTCTGGAGCACATCAATTTTCTACTCATCGGCTAATGGGCGTCAAACATATGATCATTCTGACATCTTCCTTTGGAGGAAACCCACTGCCGCCACAAAGACTACTCTTTCTGATAAGCAGCAAGGGGTCTTTTTTATGTACTTTCCCACTGTGAGGCCAGACCATAGCCACATAATGCCTACTTGATCCTACCCTTGTACGTATTGTATTACGCCCCATGCCCCGACCCTGGTTGGGATCTTTTAAATTCTAGCAGATAAACGTGTATTGAATATACAATACAATTTAATGCCAGGTCAGCAATAAATGGTGATTCTTATTTAGAAGCAATCGGAATCGAAAACTTGCGCAGTTTGTGAATCATTGACAAATTAATCTTTGTGTTATTCTTTATTTGTTCTCATAGGAATGGAATTCCAGCAAGGCCTACTGGTGGACCAGGGCCTCCATGCAAGGACTTCTGGGATACCTGAACTGATGTCAGCTATCTATATATGCATGTATATAATTATATTATATTTATATATTATATATATATATGAATCATGAATTAGTACAGTTGTATAGTCCGATGGTTTTGAATTTCTGCAAATTTCTGAGATAAGTACATTGACTTAGTACCTCCATCTATGCAGCACCAAATGCTTAGTCAGTCCACTGATATATATGTGAATTTGAAATATAGAAGCAAATGTAAATAAGTGTTTTGGCTTTAAGCAATAGTTGCATAGTCACGATCTAACTTCATACCACATTTCATGTTCAAAAAACTTTCTAACTTAACCGATTCACAGTGCCATCTATCAGTTAACCAACACGTGATTCTAATGACTAAATTCCAAAACATCCCGCGAGAGGTCGCCACGACAGTGATACTATTCAATGTGTTTCTTAGCTACATATTGTTAATATAATCTTTAAGTTTTAGTCTATTGTCTTCATTTCTAAAGCCGTTTTGAATTGAGAAATGTCATAGCTAGCACAATAAATTATATTTTCGTAAAATGCAGGTGGCCAGACATGTAGATGGCATCATTAACATTCATGCGGTTAGTACCCTCTGGGTTTGTTTTTCTTACATAACCCCACCCCCCACCCCCACTGATGATCGTCCCCGCCCATGCCTGAAAAATTGCCCGCCTCTCAATTAAAGAAATTAATTAAACTAAATTATACTGTTAAAAATCTATCGGGCAAGCAACAATTCAACTTTTGCATCAATTTGTATGTCATTGGTTTGACTCAGCCAGGGTTCGAACCCAGGAGTTCGAATCCCACGACCTACCAGAACGGGAGGTGAATGTTCAACTCATTAGGCCATGACATCTGGCTACGTATTATGTCCAGATACAAAATAAAAAATAAAAATAAAAAATTGGCATCACACCCCAGATTTTTATTTTAAAAATACGATCACCAATTTTTGTCAGTTTTTTTTTGTCTAAGGGGTGAAAGTGGTTTTGAATGAAAATAGTGGAAATTGATGGTGAGATGAGTGATATTATGGTAACAATAATGATGGCACAGCACTCTTCGGCCAGAGTATGTATAATGATGTGCTAAAAGAAATATGTTTGGAGAGTAGGCCTACTGGATGAAATCTGACTACCCGGGATTTTCCACGATTCCCTGATAGTGCTAAGCCTATGAGACGGTTTCCAGATTTCACAAAAGCTTTTGTTGGGGGCTTGCCTCTCAGTAACATCTAAAGTCATATCAAGACAGTCCACCACTTGGCGATTTGTGTCTGGCCAACTGCTGCTATATTTCCCTTGCATCTTGTGATAGGCAAAATCGCATGATCTTTCATCCCTCTTAGTCTTAAGCTCATTGATTTTCTTATTTTTGTAAATATATTATTCTTCAGCTGAAACACTCCTCTTCCGGCCATAGATGCTGACACTTATTTCCACAAATCACTTCAATGATTATTAGATTGGTGAAATAAGATTTAGAATGTAATGAGTGATTGGAGAACGATGTACATATATATATTTTTTTTGGTTCAAGTATTTATTCATCGAATAATATCTTTTGTCAGCGCCAGAGCACTGGTCTTCCGGCCGTACAGTACAATTCCTTAATACATAAATGAAACTACTATCAGTCGTAATAGCGACTGTGCGCAAATCCTGTTTGTTACTAAAAGTATTAAACATTTTATAAATGAAGTATCAGCTTTAGTAGTAACTGCGTACTAAGAGTATTATACATTTTATAAATGAAGTATCAGCTGTGAACAAGTCCAGTCCAATAAGTATCATGCATAAATGAAACTACTATCAGTTGTAATAGTGACTGCATGCAAATCCTGTTTGTTACTAGAAGTATTATACATTTTATAAATGAATTATCAGCTGTAGTAGTAACTGTGTACAGATTCAGTCCAACAAAGTATTATACAAATTCAGTCAACAATATGTATTACAAGGGTATAGAAAGAAATATATCAAAATATATATACCTATTTTGAAATACATGCACAGTATATATGCAATCAGTGGATCCGATCACAATTAATATGTTGGTATCCAGCAAATACCTACACTGATTTGCCCATAAATGTAAGTCATCATCTACTGAAAGATATGGTATGATGGTGACAAGAACACTAGATGTGTATGTCTTTTATCTTGAAATGTATAATTATATAGTGGATGCTGTTATTGTAATGTGAGAAACCACCTTAAGAGAATTACTGCTACAAAATCAGGAAATAATTGCACTATTTTAATGAACCCATGTATGCTTGATACTGAATACATTATTGCTGATTGGTGTAATTAATTCAGACGCGGTTCCTGGTTCCATTCATATACATTCCATTAAAGCATCCAACTTAATTAGACCCGCATACGTCTTATCATTGTCCAATAGCCCAATCCTGGTGAAATGCACTATATCGGGTCTTAAGGCCTTGTCACAAATCTGTATACCATATTGCATCAGTGTATGCCAATGTATGTGATTTTGCGACAACACGTTCGTGTATGCTTGTGTATGCTGAGACAAGTTTTGGGTACGTTTGGCATAAGTAGTATTCGTTAAAGCCCATTGGTGTATGCTGAGATAAGTTATGGGTAAGTTTGGCATAAGTCTATTTTTTAGCATGTTCAAAATACCGCCATATGACAACGTATGTCGGCCTACGCTGACACAATACGGCATAGTGCGACAGGGCCTTAAAAGCGCGAGATTTCGCTGAGGAACTGACACAGCAAGATCCTTCAGTTAGACGCAATCGATGAAATATAAATCATTGATTGCAACTTTAACATTTGAGCACATCTTGTAATTATATGCAGAAAAACATGTACAGAAAATGCCAAGTAAAACCGATGACTTACAAAATTGGTACTTTTTACAACCTAGCCTTACCTCAGCATTTCGACGATAGACTGGTTTGCTCAGTATCAGGATGAGATGACTGAGTGGGATATTGGGTTATGGTGCCAGTGGCTCAGTTTCCCAGTGAGGCAGCACAAAGTCTCCAAGAGCGTATACCGTCACCCCTCGGTATGCGCCCTGATATGACCTGAGATGTTGCTAGGAAGTAAAGCCCCCAACAAACAAAGCATCAGGGCACCTAACGGCCCTGTCACACTACGACGTAACGACGTCAGCATAGGCACAACGTGAAAATAATTATGTTACGTCCAACTTCTCGGCGTAGTATGCAAATTGCGGCACAAGTTGAACGTGGATGCAGCGTAGTTGACAAGAGCGTAACGTCTGTAAAGTATAGTGATAGTGTCATTCAACGAGAGACGACAACATCATTACGCGCACAGAACATTATGGACGTTCTTCCATTGCCAGAACTACATTACGTGACGTTACATACATCATGACACGGTGGCGAAATGCTGAACGTATGTTGGATGTACATTCAGCGTATGTTCGCTGTCCGTTCTCCTGACATTCCCGTGTGGATGTTTCCACTGGCTTTAATGTGGGTCAACGTAGTGGAAGGTAGTGGAAGGTAGTGGAAGGTAGTGGAAGGTAGTGGAAGGTACTGGAAGGTAGTGGAAGGTAGTGGAACGTAGTGGAAGGTAGTGGAACGTAGTTGAACGTAGTGGAAGGTAGTGGAATGTAGTGAGCAGCGTTTGACTAACATCCGTCTAACATCATTGACATTCGCCGAACATGTACAGAACTTATGGCAAAGTAAACCCTTACGTTCGAGTTACGTCAAAAGTTTTGAACAGGTTCAAAACCTTGAGGCGCGCCGACGTAACACGACGTAACGTGACGTATCTCGACGTCGGTCTCAGGTCATTCTGACGTCATCATAACGTAACTCAACGTAATGACCAAAAGTGACCTACACTAGGCTTACATTGGCTCTTACGTCGTAGTGTGACAAAGGTATCAGTGGTCCAATGGTTATTAGAACACTGAACCAGGAATGCCAGATATGTGGCTTATTTTTTAAATATTCTTTTTTGTTGTTGAGAAGATATCATTTATTCCGGTGAATACAGGTTGGAGATTTCGCTCCAGGTAAAGTCTTCCTTCCTTTGCAACATCCTCACACCAATATTAAATCCTGACTGCACATAGCTGGTATAGCGGTGAACATGATTAAGATGTTAAACAATAATTATCAGTCTCCCAGCTGAGTGTGCCGTCTGCCATATCTCCCAGCCACACTCCACCATCATTCTCCAAGTAGACTCTCCAGTCTCCATATCTGAAGCTGGTGCACCTGGCCTTCAGAAGATGCTGGAAGGAATTAAGCTGACGGGAAGTCACATCTGCAGCACTGGCGTCTGGGGTCCCTGAAGGCACCCACATCTTACGTCACAGGGTTCGCAGCGTGCATGTGTGCGGAAGGGATGAAATTAATTGCGCGCGCACAAAGAGCACTGAGCAGCAAGTTGTATTCTTAATCATGTCTATTAGTCAGGAGAAATGATCTAAGCCTCAAGACACCACAGGGGGCACCACAGACGAGGAACCTCTGGTGGTGGATTTGCTATGCAGCATAGGTTGGACTCAGTGCAAAAGAATGTCTGATATAAGGATGAAGCCAGATATATTCTATATATATATATATATATGCATATATATATATGTGTATAGAGAGAGAGATAAATCTCTCTCTCTATATATATATATATCGATTTCTCTCACTATATATATATAGTTTGTTTCTTGGAATTTAAAGTCCTGCCAACATCTAAGGTCACACCAGGACGGGTATCGACTTGTGACAGTGCGCACTCATGGCGACTTCAGTGCTGCCCCACTGGGAGACCAGGCTGCCATCACCATTTCCTGATTCCCCACTCAGTCACATTATCCTGGTACTGAACTAACCAGTCCTTGCCCTATCCTAGTCATCCCAAGTGCCAGGTTAGGTAGCGACAGGTTGGATTTGATCGGGAATCGAATTCCTGAACCTCCACATGGAAACCCTTCACTCTACCAATTCTGTCACCACATCCGGTTATGGAGTGATTAGCCAACTTATCACCTGAAATAATTAGTGAGTGGTGATTGGCTGCCCACAAGTAGGATGGAGCCAATCACCACTCATCGCTTATCACTCATATATTGAGGGTCGGTCTCTATTCCGCTCTTCTAACAGCTGAGGTGACCCCCTCCCCCTTCTCAGCTCCTCAGTCCAAGAACTTGCATGCCACTTGTGGTCAGTGTAATGACTGCATATGCTAATGAGACATGTGACCACCCGCGAGGGTGTGACGTCCCGGAACAACAATAAACACTCGCTAATCAGTTCTCCTGACGTTCTCCTGACGTTCTCCTGACTTTCCCATTACGCCGCATGGACGTTTCCACTGGCTTTAATGTGGGTCAACGAGTGGAACGTAGTGGAACGTAGTGAGGAACGTTTACCTAACATCCGTTTAACGTCATTGACGTTCGCTGAACGTGAACAGAACGTACGGCGAACGTAAACCCTTACGTTCATGCTACGTCGAAATTTTTGAACATGTCCAAAACCTCGACGTAACTCGACGTAACACGACGTAATATGACGTAGCTCGACGTCAGTCTAACGTCATTATGACGTCATCATAACGTAATCCAACGTACATCAACGTAATGACGAAATATCACCACGTTAGGGTCACGTTCGCTCATTACGTCGTAGTGTGACAGGGGTATTACATAGAGGCCTATTTAAAAGGTTGCCCTGACCTCCAAGGAAAGAAGCCACATAGACAGGTAGGCACTGGTTTGACGAGTGTATCATAGAGCCTAACTAGCCTAATGGTTAGAACGCTCACACCAGAATGGCAGAAGTGTGAGTTTGAGTCACCTTGACAATAGGTGCCATGAACAGGATTTCGTACAAGTCGATCACTGTATGGTGTTGAACCTTCCATGTGTCTGTGGTAGTTAAACATGTCAATTTGTCAGGGATTGATCCCACGATCTCCAGGATAGGAACTGGGTGCTCTACTCAGTCAGCTATCCCGTTCAGTGAATAATTCTCCCACTTCGAGATATTAAATCCCCTGGTGATCTCAGGTTAACAAAAAAAAAGCACAACTGCCCTAGTGGCGGAAACTCTTTTCAAATACGTGAATCAAAATCGCCTTGGGATATCCCATTAACTTAACAACAAACTCTTAACCACAAACGGTATATTGCAGACATTCAAAAAATGCAACATTTTACTAACGTTTTTCTAAGTCCATTGTTAGCGTGACTAGCCTGTCTGGAAGCATAACTGAACCATAGTTGAGAAAGAGTAAATAGACTGTAAGCGTCTACGATAGCAACACGTGATCAATGGGGCTGCTTCCGGTTAATGCACGCCTCCATATTACAATGCAAATGGAGTGGACTTCCGGCTACAAAAAACAAAAAAAAACGAAGGCTCGTAAATTTAGCTCCAATTTGAGGTGCCCTGCTGGCAATTTCCCCTCTCAGTGACAAATGACAAAGTGACGGCTACACCATAACAACCGTGGCACATATTGGGCAAGTGGGTCTATTATATATTGCCACTAGGGCAGTTGTGCCTTTTTTTTGTTAAACGTATGCAAAAGAACAAACATATATATATTCATAAATATATATATATATATAATTATTTTTGACTTTGCATTTGTTGATTAAGCATGGACAATTTATTTAAATCGTGGACAATTGGTCTTCCTCATTCCATTGGACTATCCTAGTAATAATGCTGAGTGCCATCCTAGGTAGCAACAAGTATAAATCTGTAAGTGCCGTAAAGCCTCTCTAGCCGACCACCTGAACAGGACGACCACTCCTCCATATCGATCGTTTTATTTTTGTAATGATAAAAAAAACATTCCTAATCCAATCACCACCCTACATGGACTTTTTAAAGTCAGTCTCATGGTTGGTCAATTTAGAAAGGTTTTACTGTAATTGGTTTGATTTGGTCTGGCTTCAAATACCAAGTTCAGATCCCACGACGTGCCACACTACAGGATGTTTTATACCCTAGTCACACGAGGACTGTGTTTGCTTACAATCGATTCGCCCTCCTTACGCCCTCCTTATGCACTGGCGCCACGAGGTTGCCAATCTCCTGGCATCCATTTAAGAAATTTTGGAGGCAAGGAGGTTGCAGCTGCTGCACTTGCCACCTCCTTGCGACCAGTCCAGTCGGCACCATTATAAATTGGTTGGCGACCTAATGCCGACCTGGTGCCGACCTGGCACTGCCAGGTAACCAACCTCTAGGTTGGCGAGTTGGCGCCGACCTGGGGCCGACCTGGCAGCACAAACTCATGTAATGCTGCACTCGCTGCGTGGTTGGGGGCTGCCACCCTGGCGCCACCTTGGCGCCGACCCAGTGCCGCTTTGGCGCCGACCATGTGCCGACCCGGCACCCCCTTGGCACCAACCCGGCACTGCCTTGGCGCCAACCATGATTTTGAATCAATGTATCGAGTGGGACGCTGGGTGGTTGACAACCTTTTGGGCGTAAGGAGGTTGGCGGCGAATGCAGGCTCTCGTGTGACTGGGGTATTACATATAATTCATTCCCCCATTCTGCTAGTTGGAACTTTTATATATATGCTGTATAGTATGTTATGTGATTATTAACAATTTACCTAATTTAGCGACAACTGTAGTATATTTAGACAAGTGGGCATATATAGCATTATATATCACTGTGATATTTAGGACAAGTGGGTATATACCGCTATGTATCACTGTGCCATATGTAGAACACATGGGTATTGACCAATTTCATATGACGTCAGTACGTGTATTTAGGTCAGTGCATGCGCTGCTTGGCTGTAGGACAACATCCAGTCACTGCAAACTCAATGGCTATGAGCTCAGAATATCCCAATTTTCACTATTATCTCTGTTTTTACTACTTTCAGAGAAAATTGCGTTTAAGTTAAATAAAATACTTCAGATCTTCCTCTTCAATCGCGCATTAATATATTTTTAATCGACTCAGTGATAGCTTTTAAATTAATTTTGCTAAAATAAATGCTATGCATAGACATAGCATTGCTGCAGCACAAATCAATGCAGTGTTTACCCTTCACGGGCTAGTCAACAAACTCAGTGCATTGTCAATGGTCGTAAGCAATCTTCTTACAGAAAAAATATAATATATCTAAAACCACACGACCTAGACACAACCCGCTTGGAACCCATATAGAAAACATGCTTAACAAAGCGATTATATTAAATTTATAAGGTTAGGGTTCTGGATTTTTATTAATTTTGACTAAAACGGACGTTTTTAACTGCGCGTACCGGTGTCATGGTATAAAACCCCTGCCCGATCGCAGCCCCTGCCGTGAAGACAGTTGACTAAGCATTTATTTTTGTAAAATAAATTTAAAAACTTTCAGTGGATCGATTAAAAATATCTTAATGCGCGATTGAAGAGGAAGATCTGAAGTATTTAATGTAACCTAAGAGCAATTTATGCTGAAAGTATTAAAAACAGAGATAATAGTGAAAGTTGGGATATTCTGAGTGTCAGTGCAATCTTCATACAGAAAAAGTGAAATATCTATGAAACTTACACCACCTAGAAACAAACCCCCTGGAACATATATAGAAAACATATCCAACGAACAGATTATATTAAATTTATATGGTTAGGGTTGTGCATTTCTATTAATCTTTAATAGACACTGGCAGTGTGTATTCGTTCTGCAGCGGTGCTGAGCTTGTTTACAACCTCTGCGCATGCGCAGAAGCCACGACAGGGGCTGCGATCAGGCAGGGGTTGTATACCATGACACCGGCAAACTCAATGCATTGTCAATGGCCGTGAGCAATCTTCGTACAGAAAGAATTTAATATCTCTAAAACCACACGACCAAGACACAAACTGCTTGGAACCCATATAGAAAACATATTTAACAAAAGGATTATATTAAATTTATACGGTTAGGGTTCTGGATTCCTATTAATTCTGACTAAAACTCATGTTTTGCACTGCGCGTACCGGCAAACTCAGTGGCAGTGTGCCTTCGTTCTGCAGCCAAGATGCGCGTGCATACACAATGTTTGTAAACATTGAAATAGGTATATATATCATTGCATATTCCCTATATATAGCTGAATACGTGAGTAGTAGCACAGTAACTATTCTATGCAAGTTCTATCAGGCCTTGAAACTAGTGCCTCTGATATATTTATATTCCCGTATTATTGTTTGGTAAACAAAGAAGAAATAACTACACAAACCTCTTTTTGAATTCCAGTGATGCCTGTGTGAAGGTCTATGTCGGATATCGTTGTAAAATATTCCGCTATTCAGAATAGGGGGGAAAGCAAATGTTCTAATACTGATCAGTATACATGACCAGCTGCATATATGTGTATATATATGTCTGGGTTGGTGGTGCCTGAGTGGGATGTAAATGAACATAGTGGTGCTGGCAGTTCTGGGTGTAATTCCACTCAGGGCCTACCCCCTCTGCTGAGATAGGGATCACCACACTCAAAGGTCAAGGTTGGTGGTGGCCATGGGGCCATACAGCTTGTGGTGGTGGGCAGACCACTGTTATCCAAGGGGACCAGGAATGCTGGATCCCTATTGGTAGGGCCAAGATTGCTTGTTTCCCATTGGGGGAAAGGGGTGGTGTGATACTCTACAATGAACCCATGTAACCATATAAATAATACACCAGAGGGCATGACTGTCTCTTCTTTGCACTTTATACTCTTCCTTTCTCTTTGTCTGTATTGATTTCACCATTGCCTGCCTACACAGCCACAGATTCCAGCATTGGACTTTACAAAACTAATGACCACGACGAGTGGAGTAGTGGATTAGACTTGACAAAACTGGTGAACCCCAACGGTTATTGACACAACGGTTAGTGACCACATTGATTATTGACATGATGGGTAGTGACCATGGCGGTTATTGACACATGGTGTTGATTTAAATGGATAGAAACTTGCGGGCCAATTGTCATTTGGTGCATTGTTTTTCTGCTATTTTTTTACTCTGGGGGGTTTGAAATTTATTCGTAGTTTGGTTTGTCAACGATTATTCCGACAATACTGCTATTTTAGAAGGTCCGCTCGACTTTATTGATGGTATGTCTGTAACATGCCTCGCGTCACCACTAAAATATTTTTTTTGGCTTGACCACTTTCGGTTTTTCTTTAAACTTGACACGGAGGGGGGAGCGTCGTAATACACTATGTTGTTCTTTAAAACTATTTCTTCTACTTACCGTCATATCTATACTTGGATTAAATTCTGCTAAATCTTTTTACCACCGCACAAAACAGCAACTTGAAGATGCTGCTCACAAGCACAAAGGAGGAACTGTTGCATGATGAGTTTCAACATTGGTTTCAAGGTCAATGTGCACTGCAAAATTATTCTGCTGAAATGGGAGCGTTAGAAGCATGGTCTAAATTTATGGCACTTAGGCTAGACATTCTTAAAGAGCAAAATGAGGAGCGTTTGTCAGATCTTAGAGACAGGACAGAATTATGGGAGGATAGAGAAGAGCATAGAGAGGCCTGTGACCTATTACAGATTGAGCACAGGCAGAGAGAGGTATGAACTAGATCATTAAAAGCATACGGCAAGTCTGTTCCCCTACTAGATGGGTCAGACAGAGGGGCCTTACATAATTGGATTGCTTTGATTGAACGTATCGGGACTCTTGCAGATGTTTCAGACCCAGACATTATTCGCTTTACTTTGTCAAATGCAACAGAAACGCTGCATGACGTTCTTTTCACTGCTTTTCAGCATGAAATTGCTAGGTCCTGGAAAGAAATTAAAGAAGTTATACCATCTACTCTTTTGACAGTCGATGAACATAGTCATTTAATGGGGGTAGTGATGGCTATGAAGCAAGAAGAAGGGGAAACATTAGCTGCATACTGTCAGCGGTTTAAGACTGCTGCAGCAAAAGGTTTGGGATCTTCCAACTGCAGTTTTTGGCACTGATACCTTTGATATACTCCTTTCGAGATTTCTCGTCTCCTTACTTGATGATAATAGCATGTGGTATGTGGAAACAAATTGACCAAAAGCTCTTGAAGAAGCCTTCGAAATGTCTATTCTCAGTGATAGGTCTGTTATTAGGCAGCAGAGACAAATGGATAGTCTAAATGGTACTTCTTTGGCTGTTTCCAAGTCTTTCTCTTCTCACATAGGTTCTAAATCCTCTGGTTCATATAGTCAGGTTCTAAAGACTATTTATAAAACCTGAGATTAAGTCTGTTAGGAAGTGCATAGGTAACTTGTCGTTAGGCAGTGGTGTTTCTGAGCATTCAGAGATTCACACTGTGAAAGCTGTGACACCTTCTCATGTCAGTTCTTACAACCAAGGCGTATGTGGTGGGTTGCTGCACGTAAACCTAGGGCAGTCGGTCGGGGTAGAAAATGCCGCTGTAATTAGGCACACTCCAGTTGCACAGCACACGGCGGGGCATGCGCTGTCAATGCAACAGCAGGGGAGGAATAGACATTGTCCACCCGTTGCGCAAATGCAGACATTACCGGCAGGAATGTCTCGTGCATATCCGCAGTCGCAGAAAAACAATGCTTTTAGGCAAAGAAGGCATAGTACAGTGCCAAAGCATACAATATCTTGCTAATTGTGTAATGAAGCACACATGATGACCGATTGTCTGTATAGAATAAACTTACTTTCTGGTAACATTAACATGAGCGGTACTACACCATCGGGAAAATAGAAAGCGCACTTGATGCGCATCCTTCGATTAATATTGAATTTGATGGATTTCATTTATCTGGTCTTGTAGACTCAGGTGTGGCTAAGAGTTTGATACATTTGTCTGTTTTTCAATATTTAATTGACATCAGTGTATCCGATGCGCAATTGTATCCGGGTAGTAGATTGAGATCTTTGGCAGGACATCTAATTCCTACTGTAGGTATAGCATATATTTCTCTTTACTATACGTTATGTCCTTTCTTTGTGGTAGATTCACTGAGCTTTGATATGCTCCTAGGTACAGACTTAACGGAAATTTGTTTAGCTGAAATTAGCTATAGAGATAAATGTGTTTCCTTGTGTGATATTCTACATATTTGGATAGGTTTAGAAACTATAAATAGCGGAATTGCAGGGATAGTTCTAGAATTAGAGTATTGGAAGATACAATTTCCTTCTATATTTCCTGAATCCGATGTTAAACTAAGAGCTTCTAAGGGGGTAGAAATGCACATGAATACCGCTAGTGCATATCCTGTTAATCAGATACCTTATATGATATCTTTGAGTAGAAGACATCTTTTAGAAAGACCGTTAAATAGAATGCCTTAAGATGATATTATAGAGTCAAGTTGTAGTCCTTGGGTTTCACCAGTCACTATAGTGCTGAACAAGTATGGTACCATTCATCTTTGTGGGGACTATCATAAGTTAAATGCAGTGACAACTAAAGATTCTTATCCTCTGCCCAGGATACAGGATATTTTTTATCAACTTCATGGAGCTAAAATTGTTACCACAATAGACCTAATATCTGGTTATTGGCAGGTAATGGTAGAAGAGGAAAGTAAACCTAAAACAGCTATTAATACGCATATTGGACTGTTTCAAATTATACACATGCAATTTTGATTAACTAATGCACCAGCTGTTTTCCAAAGAGTGATGAATGTTATTTTCTCAGAGTTTTGCGGAAAATGTTGTTTGATTTATTTGGATGATGTCATGGTATCATAGTGAATAAACCGGGACTTTAGAGTGAAAATATGATCCAGAATACATTGTAGTTAGAGCACAGGGTTCGGTAGTGACTGTGGTAGGGCCGAAGACCAATCAACAAATTGTTAAATGAGAAAAGGTCTGAATAGTTGATTCTAAAATGAAATGGGATGATGTAGCACCGAGATTAACTTGTACAGAGAGGTTAAAAGGTAGGAGGCAACCTTTGCCATTCGATCCATTTTTTTCTGGCCAGGATAAACAAACTAATGTATATTTGGTTGATAAAACGAAACAAAAACCTAAAGCAATACATTCTCGTGATATTGGTACTGGAGCACATAGAACAGAACCACTTGTTGCTAGTTGTACTGTGATACGTGACGAAGGACGATACAAGGCAGGTGTGGAAATAAAAACACTTTATTCATAAGGAAGATCAAGTGCATCAATGAGTCAATGAGGATAACATGTACAATAGTCAATAATGTAGCATAAGGTAAATAATCAATAATGAACATTTTAAAGCGGTCAATATAATAAAGTCAATGTCTAATTCAAGTCAATGGGAAAATGAGCATCAGGAAGGGGGGAGGCGCCCCGAGGAGCCCTCCACCACATCAGGTAGTAAGAGTAGTTATGGGTGTGTGGGTGGAGAAATAAGGTGCATCCTCCGAGGGCGAGGGGAGGCAAGTGGCTAGGAGCAGCTGGGCAGCCGGTTATAAGGGCCAGGACCCAGGGGGGGAGGGTTATGTCAGAACCCAACGAGCGAAGGGAGAGAGGGGGGGGGAAGTCCTCCCTCGCCACAAATCAAACGCAATACGAGGATTACGACCGATACGTGACCAGAGAGCGTGTATATAAACAGATGAGAGAGACAACTCCCGCGAAAATCGGTAACACAGGCTACAGTGGCGTTCCTGGCGGTTAGTGTTGAACAAGCTTTGAGTTTGCCATACGTGTAGTGCAAAACATTTGTTTTTATTCAAAATTAATAGAAATGCAGAAGCCTAACCTTATCGATTTAATATAATCCTTTTGGTAAACATGTTTTCTATATGTGTACTAAGCGGCTTGTTTCTATTTGGTGTAGTTTTAGAGATATTTCACTTTTTCTGTAGGAAGATTGCACACGACCATTGACAATGCCTTGAGTTTGCCGTACGCGTAGTGAAAAACGTCAGTTTTATTCCAAATTAATAGAAATCCAGAACCCTAACCATATCAATTTAATATAATCTTGTTGGTAAACATGTTTTCTATGTGTATTCCAATCAGTTTGTTTCTAGGTGGTGTAGTTTTAGAGATATTTCACTTTTTCTGTAGGAAGATTGCACACGACCATTGACAATGCCTTGAGTTTGCCGTACGCGTAGTGAAAAACGTCAGTTTTATTCCAAATTAATAGAAATCCAGAACCCTAACCATATCAATTTAATATAATCTTGTTGATAAACATGTTTTCTATGTGTATTCCAATCAGTTTGTTTCTAGGTGGTGTAGTTTTAGAGATATTTCACTTTTTCTGGATGAAGATTGCTCACTGCCATTGAAAATGGCTTGAGGTTTGCCCATATGCTTAAGCTGTTCAACAACCACCACTTGGAGCGCCACAGTCGGCAGATGTTACATGCTCTAGTATGGGAGTTGTCTCTCTCATCTGTTTATATACACGCTCTCTGACGTGACGAAGGAGGACAGAAGGCAGGTGTGAAAATAAAAACACTTTATTCATAAGGAAGATCAAGTGCATCAATTAGTCAATGAGGATAACATGTACAGTAGTCAATGAAATAGCATAAGGTAAATAATCAATAATGAACATGTTAAAGGGGTCAATATAATAAAGTCAATGTCTAATTCAAGTCAATGGAAAAATGAGCGTCAGAAGGGGGGAGGCACCCCGAGGAGCCAACCACCAAAACAGAGGAGAGGGCTCGAGGAGGCAAGGCGGGGGATGTATGCGTGCACCACGTCCGAGGTCCAGGTGCCCTGAGCCATGATATCCTGTAGGGGAACCGCAGCGCGCTGGTAGGCCTCGGCCGTGCCCCGGTGTAGGCTGTGGAGTGTGTAGCCATCCGGGGCAGGCATGCCAAGGGCTCTAAGCATGCCTCGCAGGATTGCTGTCAGAGTCCGAGGGTCGAGAGGGCGGCCCTAGGGCAGGATGAAGGCAGGATCATGGGCGGTCGCCGGAACCAGGGCCATGGAGGCGGCCCACGCAGCAACGGGCAGAGCGGGAGGCCCGGGGAGGCCGGCACGAAGAGCGCCATCGCCCCCAAGGGCAGGGCGATTGTCTTGGAGCTCTGGAGGGTGATCTGGAGGCCCCCGTGGGCCGGCGCGACGTCGGCGCGGGTGACGGTATGGGGGCCGCCACACACCACGGGGCTAGGAGAGAGGAGGCAGGATTGCCGGAGCATTCCGTAGTACCCGAGGAGAAGGCCGGCCCGAGGAACCACGCCCGAGGGGCCGGCGGCGTCGAGGTGGCCGGCAACGGCTGCGAGGCAGGAAGGCAGCAGGGAAGGGGCGGGGCGGGCGATGTGCCCAGAGGCACGCTCGTCCCCGCGATAGACATCTCGCCGCCTCTAGCCAGGAGCGCGCCCCGGACAGGGTGTGCCGGATGGAGGCCGGGGTGATGGAGCGGGCGTAGAGGGAGGTGGTGTAGGCAGCGATGTAGAAGGCGGACCGCACCAGAGAGTGACATCCGTGCCCCAAGGCGAATGAGACATATCCCTCGGCCTGGCGTCGATGGTTCCTCCAGGTAGATGGAGCGAGGGAGGCAACACCCAGCCCGTCGACGGCGGCCACCTCGGAGGTGGGGTATCCTGGATTTAAAGTCCGGGGTTATACAGTAAGTCGTCATGGTATGGGTAGGTGTGAACGAGCCCGAGGCGGGCGACCTCGCCTCGGGCCACGCCGGCCCATCTTCCGCAGAGGCAGCGGCAATCTTCATACAGAAAAAGTTAAATAACTCTAAAACCACACAACCTAGAAACAAATCGCTTGGTACACATTTAGAAAACATCTTTACCAACAAGATTATATTAAATTGATATGGTTAGGGTTCTTGATTTCGCTTAACTTTGAATAAAACTAATGTATTGCACTGCGCGTACTGGCAAACTCAAGGCATTGTCAATGGTAGTGAGCAATCTTCATACAGAAAAAGTTAAATATCTCTAAAACCACAACACCTAGAAACAAACTGATTGGAATATACATAGAAACCATGTTTACCAACAAGATTATAGTAAATTGATATGATTAGGTTTCTGGATTTCTATTAATTTTGAATAAAACTGACGTTTTGCTGGTCCGCGTTCAGCTGTGTCATAAACTGTTCAACAACCACCACTTGGAGCGCCACAGTCGGCAGCTGTTACACGGTCTAGTATGAGAGTTGCCCTCTCATCTATACACGCTCTCTGCTCAGAGATAAAGTCCCACTATGTGAATACGCATGCATTATAATTGATATGCTCTATATTTTATTATGGGAATATAAGCAAGGACACTATCCTATACTATTAGTATAATATACTCACTATATCCTATGAAGTGGCGACGCGTAGTAACAGTATTGGCCACATCTGCGCCACCTGTGAGGGATCCTGGCCACTGTATGGGTTATTCTCTGATTGATTGATTGATTGATTGGTGGTTGCTTTACGCCGAGTCGGCAGCATAGGCCATATTCACGGTGAGAACTATTTGTTTTTTGTTCAAACCATCGCTTTTACATGTAAAAGCAGACAATCAATTATGTGCCAATAGACACTAATTAAATTAGAAAGCTCACAATCATATATTTGTGGTCAAGGGAAACAAATTGATAGAATCCATTTAGTAAACTATATAAGGTGGTACAGTCCAGCTGCCCTCAAAAAGGCTAAAATGTTTTCCTGTTTTACCTTAGTAAAAAGGTCATGCATACTGTCTGCAGTGTAGAACTGTTGGCGCAGGGCCAAAAATTCAACGCAACTTAGTAAAATGTGTTTGAGTGTCAGTGGGGACTGACACCCAATACATTCAGGGGGAGGTTCCCCCTTGAGCAGAAAAGCATGTGTAAGGTTATTCTCTAAAACTGGGCACCACATATTTGGTCTCCATGTCACGATGCTCATAATTAAATCTTTCTTTTATTGATAGCAAGTCAAATAATTATATTGCTACCTCTCTGTGAATTAACGGTGCATAGCCCAATGAAATATCAAATTTTCAAAACCAAACCAATTATCTAGATTTGATTTCACATATCTAACTTAGATACTGATGCACTTATTAAGCATTTCTTTCTGCGTAGAAGGCAATACTGAGTCAATTTAACATAACCTGTTACTGCAGAAGTCTATGGTGTCAGAGTTTTGGCAAGCTTGCCAAAACTAATTTTCCATGTTTGCACTCAAAATACCATCTAAAATAAAAGTAACTTTGAACTAAGGTCATGTAGATACTAGTTATCAATGTAATATATTTTATCTCAGAAAAAATACATAAATTTAAAACCATCGGACTAAGCAACTTTAAGTATTTTAGCAAAAATACAAATATTAAATCTATCTCACAACAAATATCAAAAGCATACCTGTGTGATTTTGTGATAAAGTGACAATTTACACATTGACACTATGCATTTATCCAGACCTTAAAGAAAGACTTTTTCTAATATGTTATACTTTCATCGGACTCTGAAGCTTTACTGGCACGCAAAACATAATCAGTGCATCAGTATTTAGATCTGTACATTTGATAGTGTAGTAGTCTGCACTGAACTCTCAGGCAAGTAACCACATAGACAGGTAGGCATGGGTAGTGGGTAGTGTGTTGATATCAGGGAGCCTAGGTCGTGTAATGGTTAGCACACTGGCCCGGAGTGCAAAGAGATGGGGGTTCGACTCTGGTTCTAGGCGCAATATTTCCCATTTTCATCACCCCCATGACACCGGTTGCTGTGATCAGGATCCTATACAAGCTATGCGCTGTATGGTTGTTGAACCTACCCTGTGTATGTATGTGTTAGTGCATTGCCTGTATGTATGTAATTGTAAGCATTAAATGACAATTTAAAAGACTTTCAATTCCAGGGGGACACGTGTAGTAGTCGGGACTGACCTCTCATGCAAGTAAGCACATAGACAGGTAGGCATGGGTAGTGTGTTGATGTCAGGGAGCCTAGATGGTGTAATGGTTAGCACACTGGCCCAGAATGCAAAGAGATGTGGGTTCGAGTCCTGCTCTAGGTGCAATATTTCCCATTTTCATCACCCCCATGACAATACGTAGCATCAAATCCAACTAACTCTTTTCGTTCTGACAATTTAATGACTTTGTGGGCTTATATAGCTTTAACACGACACTCATAGAAAGGAGTCTGGTGAGGACTGAGATCAAATACAACTATTGTTCTTCAGTAGTAGCATTTATATTATGCTTCTATTATTTTCATGTGGTTATTATTGCAACTGATTGCAACTGATATTGACACTTATGTACAAATAAATTGCACTGAACGGCCCGAAGACCAGTGCTCTGGCGGTAACAAAAGACATTATTTGCTGAATAAAATATATTTAGTAAAAAAAAAAAAGTATTGACAAGCTTCCGATGTATTCGGCGCCCTCGTCACCTAGCTGCCAACTACATCACCATGGGTGCTGGCAGAGGCGAGTTCCATCACCAACCAGCCCTCTGACAGCAGCATCAAGAACTTGTGTTCTGGGTATGACTTCAGAACTAGTTCATTGGACAGTACCCAAAACAATACAATGCACCCCAGGACTACACGAATATCGACACTAGAAACACCAAATATCATGACCCTCTTATAAAAGCAGATTGAGGACCAGCTAAACACTAAATAATGCGATGAAAACATCAGATTTTCATAACTTAGGCAGTTGCCTAGCTTTCATCCCATATACCCATCTTCAAGTGACGTGCACTTATTAATATTTGTTCTTGCATAGAATTAGAAGGGAATATTAAGTCAATTTAATAGAAGCCTATTCATTTTTTATATCTGGGGGCACATCAGTTAATTAAGCCAAGGAAATTTCAATTGCGGATACCTGCAAGAAGCACATGGCACATGCTAATACACTGGGTGCAGCTATTTATAATGAATTAAGATATGAATATTTTATCCAGCATTGCATTTGCATCAATATAATCAGCATATCTTATGCCATGTGCATTTAAATTTAGACAAATCTGGGCACTCAGACTAGTGTTAGAGCCATATCCACACTCATTACGGCGTATGGCGGGAGCGTATTGAAAACCTACGTACGCCGTGCTGGTGCCGGCCTATGATGACCTTCGGTGAACTTTCGGGTGGGTTTGAGCGTATGGGGGACCTATGAGGAGCGTATGAGGAACGTATGAGGAGCGTATGGGAGCATGCTGCGACATTTTTTGACTGTTTTGATTGGCATGTGGAGCGTATGAGGAGCGTATGAGGAGCGTATGAATATTTTAGGAGCGTATGAGGAGCGTATGAGGAGCGTATGAGGAGCGTATGCGAAACCTATGCGCGACCTATGGTATCTCTCCGCGGTCCGCCGCTTGGTGACTCCTGGGTATATAAAGCCTGGAGCAACAGGCTCCCCTCACTCTGCGACCATGCCTGCTAAGAGGAACACCACTGCTGCTGCTGCTTCTGCTACTGCTACTACTACTACTACTACCAGTACTACTGCTACTACACCAGCCTCCAGAGCTGCTGTTACTACAGGAGGAGGACTAGGCCGTGGGAGAGGCAGAAATAGGCAGACTTTGTTACAATGCTCTCCATCACCAGCCTCCTCACCTGCCTTGCCACCTCACCACTCTCCACACCACTCTCCAGAACACCACTCTCCACAACACTACTCTCCAGAACACCACTCTCCACAACACTACTCTCCAGAACACCACTCTCCACTGGAGGAGCTGGAGATGGAAGTGGAGAGGTCGACGACGCAACGCTGGCGTCCCCGCTCCAGCTCGCCATCTCCTGCCTCTGCGGGCAGCTCACGGGCGTCGTCCGCTTCCTCCGCCGCCTCCGCCGCCTCCACCAGCACCCCATCGGCACGTCAAAGAGACGGAGGGCCAAGAAGAGCGACTGTTCTCTGTCGGTCTTCAAGGAGGGTCAAATGTTGGACTTCCTCGAGGAGAACCCCATCATTTGGAACATGAAGCTCACGGATTACCGCCGCTCAGACAGAAAGGCCAAGATGTGGGAGGACCAGGCGACACTTCTGGGGACCACAACAGTCCATCTCCAGAAGTGGTTCAAGTCGCTCAGGGACACCAACACGCGGCTCCACAAAAAAAAGAGCGGGGACGGAGCCACTGACCTGACTGAGCGGGAGCAGTGGATCCTGCGCAAGTTCGGGTTCCTGCGGTCCGTTGTCCGTCACCGACCGGAGCCCTGCAGGAGTGTAAGTACATAATCTTTTTTCGTTCTGACAAGTGCGGCCATTAGTATCGTATTCTAGTTTGTTATGTTATGCTTTTGTTGTATTTATGTTTGTTTGTTTGTTTGTTGTTGTTTTACGTCCTAGCAACATCTAATATTTTAGTAATTTGTTAATGTTATTGACAATAGATGTGTCATGATATAATCGTTATAAATCCATGTCTGCATTTAACGTTAATTATTTTTGCTTTATATAATTTTGATTTACTGTTGACTTGTCGTGTCTTTTGTCGAAATATCGATTTGCATTCAGGTTACTTATGTTATGTTATGATTTTGTTTTGCAGTTGGCCAGTCCTGTCGCGGCTCCGCAGCTTGATCTCAGCTTGGAGGAGAATGTGCCGACCGATGTGGAGGTGGCGATGGACGAGGATGGACCCACTCCCCCCGCTACATCCCAAGAGCGGGGAAAGGGGAGAGGGAAGCGATCTGCCCCAGTCGACAACAACCTCCTCGCTGCCATCCACAAGAGGTTCGATGAGTCTGCCGACATCCTCAAGGTAATGCAGCCGCCTCCTCCTCCACCTCCACATCCACCGGCGGCGACGAAGCGAGTGGCATTCGCCAACTATATGCGGGACATGATCCTCACGATGCCGGAGGAGCGGTTTGTGTCGGTTTGCGGTGCACTCAACCGCATGGCGTCGCACCATCTGGAGGAGGAGGAAGGAACCTTCGTGGCCCCAGTGGTTTGTGTGGCTGCTCCTGCTCCTGCACCTGCTCCTCGCTCCTGCTCCTGGACCTGCTCGTGTGTCTGCAAGTGAGGCATACCAGCCTCAACCCCACCAGTGGACTCACCAGCCACCACCGGCATCACCATGGGCTTCACAGACACACGAGTATGTGCAGCACTATATGGGGCAGCCGCAGATTCCTCATCAGCCACAGCCACAGCTGCCTCTGCCAAGTCTTCCGCCTCACCCTCAGCCTCTACCTCCAACCTCCGTAGGTCACGAGGCGCCCGCAGCTCCGCTGGTGGTACGGCCGTCACACACTGCTGGACAACTACGGACATTAGGGATGGCGGGGCACACAAGGGGCTCTCCCGGAGTCGTGGTGCGTGCGGGTGCTCCGCCCACTGTGGGTGCGGCTTGGCCGGGGACTTGCGCTGCTGCAGACATTGTGACTCCGACACACGTCGACCCCACCCCAGTGAACTTGTCTGAGTCGGTCAGCCCAGAAGGACTATTGAACTTGTCGGGGCTGTCCGGCATATCTGGCATGGTGGGCGCAAATTTGGACTTATTCCCCTCGTCAGCCACACAGTCGCCAGCTGATGCCACTTCTAATGGCAAGGGAGAGAAGTGATTGTAAATATGTGTATATATGTAGTCTTAAGTTTTTATTTATCTTTGTACATTTGTATGTATATATATTGTTTATATATTGTTTGTACATTTATATGTCAAGATGCTAAAATAAATAAATATACTGTCAATTTTAATTTTTGTGTCCGTGTTCAGTAAAGGCATGCCATCATTTAATTGTTATATATTAAAGTACAATTAACATTAAAATTAAAACTCTATTTTTTCCTGTGTTCTTAGTATGTATGTAAAAAGAGGAGATTCACTACAATTACATTAACTAGATGACTTAAAATTAAGGAGCGAAAGAACGTAACAGACATGTAAAATTGTGTTTTCATATCTATAAAATGATATCGTTTATTTTATACTAGACATATAAACATTAGCATCTCATATAACAGGAGAGATGTCACAACATCACAGACATGCTTGCAAAAACAGTAAACAGACACAGCGCATACAGACTGATAAAATGTTTTGTCAGATCATCCTGTCTTGCCATGACAGTGCTCCGGCAGGTGAGACGACCCAGTCTTTAATTAGATTGCGCTGTTCCTTTCCTAGCTTGGACGCTGTGTTGGGGTTAACAGGTTCAACGTTAATGTCACGAAGGTTGTGGCCCTCTCGCCAACCTCCAGGCACAAAGTTGTTGTTGGCTGTCTCGGGACGATCCAGCTGCATGTTCTGTAGCGCTGGGTAGCGTGTCCTCATGAGGTTGTGCAGAACCATGCACGCCTTGACGAGGAGCTTCACGTTGGAGGGGTGGTGCTGCATAGTCGTCAGGAGCACTTGGAAGCGGTTGGCTAGAATGCCAAAGGCATTCTCCACCACTCTCCTAGCTCGGGAAAGCCGGTAGTTGAAGAGTCGCTCATCATTGGTCAAGCCCCTCTTGCCGTACGGCTTCATCAGGGTCGGCCGCAGGGCAAAGGCGTCGTCACCGATCAGGAAATACGGCACATCCTTCTGGCCGTCGACGAGCGGTTCAGGGTTCGGAAAGCCGATGGTGCCACCTTCTGTGCACGCCTTCAGCTCGGAGGCGTTGTAGATCTGGGCATCGGACGCGGAGCCCATACCGCCAATATCTGCCCAGATCAATTTGTAATCCGCATCTACAAGCGCCAACAGGACCACGGAGAAAAAGCCCTTGTAGTTGTAGTAGAGCGACCCACTCTTTGGAGGGCACCGGCAGGCGATGTGCTTCCCATCCAGAGCGCCACAGGTATGGGGGAAGTTCCACCTCTCTGCAAAGAGGTCCGCGATGGCATGCCACCTTTCTGGAGTCGTCGGACACGTCATGACCTCGGCCATGTACTCGTCGACGATGGCCTTGCAGACTTCACACACTATCAGCGACTGTGTGTTGTGGGGCACCCTCCACCCAAACTTCATGGAGGAGTATTTTGTGCCGGATGCCAGGTGCCGCAGAGTAAGTGCTATTTTCAGCGCCGGGTCGAGCGGCACCCTGAATGTGGACCGTTTTTTTTGTGATCCTGGGTCCCACTCGCGCCACAATCTCGTCAAACAATTGGGGAGGCAGCCGCATGAAGTTCACAAACGACGCGGTGTCCTCGCTGCGGAGCTCGACCATGAGCTTGTCGAACAAGCCAAACTGTGGCCGCCTCCCAATCCAGGGTCTGACCCACACTGATCGTCGCCGCCGCTCCCTCCTCCTTCGTCTCTCGATACGGGACGCCAGAAGAACCATAAGGAGTAGAGTAAGCTCATGGTGATAAAGGGCAACTCTGTAGAAAAGCTGGAACTGTGCTTGCAGTGCCTGGGCATCCATCCTGTATGAGCAGCAGAGCAGAAATGACCAAAGGAATGGCGTGGGTCGCCTTTATATACCGAGACCATAGGTCGGGCATACGCCGCCATACGCTTCGCATACGCCTCCCATACGCTTTTCATACGCTCTCATACGCAACGCGTAGGTTCTGCGTACGCTGCATACGCCCGAGATACGCCCCTGATACGCCCGTGACGCAAGTTGAGCGTACAAGTAGCGTACGCCGGCGTACCCCTAGCATACGCCGGCGTACCCCCAGCGTACGAGGAGCGTATGCGGAGCGTACGCCGGCGTATGAGTAGCGTATGGCCCATACGCCCCCGTAGGTCAAGATTTTTTGAGCATGCACAAAAAAATGGGGACGGACGGATTTATGAAAGCGTATGGCGGCGTATGCCTCATACGCTTCACATAAGCCGTCACCTGACGGCGTATGAGTAGCGTATGAGTAGCGTATGAGTAGCGTATGAGTAGCGTATACGGCGTATGCCGACGTATATGACGTAAAGCGGCTACGCCGCCATACGCTCCCGCCATACGCCGTAATGTGACAGGGCCTTTAATGACATATGTAAAACTAGAAAATGAGTAGGGTTAATCAGATATTGGTTTAATATTTCTTTGAAAGAAGTTTTTCTTGACATATTTGACATTTTAATATTTAGAACAAGAATTTCTTATGTCTAATCAATGGTGATGTAAACATCAGCCTGTAAAGTGACTGAAATTGTATGTTTCTTAGCTGAAAATGCTTAATTATAGAGAGTTGTGTCTTGAACATATTCATTATATTATTATATTGCATCCATCCATCCATGTTTGTGCACAATTGTTATGTATCTTTTATTACTTTTGAATACAATCAAAGTTTTTACCTACGCATATCGGCAAACTCAATTTGTACACATTTGCTTTGCTGCCAATTAAGTTGGATCTTCCCCCCCCCCCCCCCCGTCCACACGCCTCGACAAATCCTAACATAAAAACATAAAATAAATATTATTATGAAGCCTAAAAAGCAATACAAACATAGCTTTCATTCCTTCTGCATGCCCCTTCCGAACATTATTCAAACTGCAAAGAATATTGTTATGTCCGGGTCTTCTCTAATTGCCAGTCTCATTGCGTTATGACGATGTCTTGAAAGTGAAAGTAGAAAGCGACGCATCCACAGAGCGAAGATTACACAGCGAGATCTGGAGATAACGCAGTCTGTCAGGAGGCGAGCAAATGTTGTGTTAGTCAAATAGCAAATGACGGAAAAATCAAAGCGAGGCTCCCAAGGTGCGGGCAGGATGCACTCAGTGCTCTCCGGTAATCAGTTCACTGTATTTCCCGTGTGAACCAGGCTGCAGTTTTACTAACATTCTACCGAGAATGTTCACGGATAGTGAGCACATTCTAATTGGCATCCTTTGAGAACCGCCGGGTCGAAGATAAGATGTGTAGGCAGTGATAGATGTGTAGCTGTACTGACGCTTCAGTTTGAACTGATTATGTTAGAGCAGGGGGTGGTGGTGGGCATTTGGGGAGTGCGATGGTGGTGGTAGTAGGGATTTAGTGATCAGGAGGTGGAAGGGTAGGGGTAGTAGGGGGAGTGGGGCACTGGAAGACACAGGGTGTCAGCAAATGATTGGTGGGTGCAAGTAGGATAATGAAGAGGTTAGGGGAGAGGGGAAGGTAGATTATAGAACACCCAGGGTAACAGCGGGCGAAGGGTGGATGGAAGTAGGATAAGGAAGATGGGAGAGGAGGCAGGGAAGGGAGATCATAGAACATCCATGGTACCAGCCGTTGAAGGGTGGATGCAAGTAGGGTGAGGAAGAGGGGAGAGTGGGGAGGGGAGGGGGAGGGAGGGGGAGGGGGGATTATAGAACACCCAGGGTACCAGCAGATGAAGGGTCGTTGCCAGTAGGAAAAGGAGGAGGGGAGAGGAGGGGGAGGGGGATAGGAGATTATAGAACACCCAGGGTATCAGCGGTTGAAGTGTGGATGCAAGTAGAGTAAGGAAGAGGGGAGAGTGGGAGAGGAGGAGGGAGAGGGGGTTCGGGTATTATAGAACACCCAGGGTACCGGGCGGGTGAAGGGTGGATGGAAGTGTGATAAGCAAGAGGGAGAGGAGATGGGAGGGTGACGGGCAAGGGGGTATGAAGAGGCAAGGAAGAATATGCTAAGGATAGGGCAGAATAAGGTAAGACGACTGAGGGGGAGAAGGGGGTGAGGGACAGTGGGGGAAAGGGGGATGACGGAGAGAAAGAGAGGGATAATGAAGGGAGTATAAGAGGAACGAGGAATGGAAGAAGAACAGCGAAGGAGGAGAGCTAGGAGGAAATAGCATAGGAGGAAGAGCGGGAGAGAATTGAAGATGAGGAAGAGAGGGAGAGATTTGAAGATGAGGAAGAGAGGGAGGGAGAGGACTGGTAAAGAAAGTAGAATGGCAGGCCGAGGAGGGAGATGAGGAGGGGCAGGAGAAGGGTGAGTAGGGGTAAGAGAGGAGGGTCGGAGGAGAGCCGAGAATAGGGAGAGAAGTATGAGGAAGATTGCCCGAAGGGTGGGAAGGAGTGAGGGGTAGGCAGTGGGATTGGACAGAAAGGTGGGAAGGAATGAGGGGTTGTCAGTGGGATTGGACAGAAAGGTTGGAAGGAGCAAGGGGTCGGCAGTGTGATTAGACATCAGGGTGGGAAGGAACGAGGGGTAGACAGCGGGATTGGACAGAAAGGTGAGAAGGAACGAGGGGTCGGCACTGTGATTAGACAGAAAGGTGGGAAGGAGCGAGGGGTTTGTAGTGGGATTGGACAGAAGGGTCAGAAGGAACGAGGGGTAGGCAGTGGTATTGGACAGAAAGGTTGGAAGGAGCGAGGGGTCGGCAGTGGGATTAGACAGAAAGGTGGGAAGGATCGATGGGTTGGCCAGTGTATGTAGTAGGACGAGCAGGAGCAGGCACAACTTCATCATTCTGTAAGTAGAGCTCTCCCATTCGCCTGCAATCTCATTTAGAGCGTGGCAATCAGCTTTAGACGAGCGGCCCTTAGCTGGACTGTATTGACATCCAATCATGATGTCAGCAACAACCTTAGGACGCCACGCCTCTGTGTGGAAGTCTGTAAAAGTGCGCAGCTTTCTGCGCAGGTCCTTACTTCCGCTTGGCTTTAAAACTAAAGGAAAACCTTGTGTGACAGTTTTGGAATTCCATGTCTTAAAGTTGCACGATCTGATGGTTTCTGCCATTTTCTTTTTAGATAAATATAACTGGTGGATCATTTATAATACACTTTATTTGAGTTTGAAGCCACATTTATTTTAACGGATTAACTTACAAAATATTTGAAATTAAAACATTAAAAAAGAATTCATGAATACTCTCTGTAATGCTGAACCTTGGTTTTGTTTACCCCTTTTTAAGCATAGCAAATGCAATGCATGTTTAATAATGGTACCACTATCGAGGTTCCAGATCTAACTGCTTTGCTTCCGAATATCTAACAGTTTCCTCGGGTTATACAGCATTAGGTTCCATTCCACAAGGTTAAAACGGCTATAGCTTTAATATCATACAGTGGTTGGTCCATATAACGAAATATAAATTTTCCTCAAGGCAGTTTCATTTGAATGGCGAAAGTTGTTATCATATGAAAATACTATTTTTGTATGTGTGCTCTATAATCTATTAAGGGAATATACACAAGAGTATGACACTAGAACATCTCAGTTCCCTCTTCTATATATATAGGCCTACTGACCATTGCTTAACTAGTCACTATCTACTACTCCAGGGCTTTGTTACAGCCACGGCCACATTGGTGCCACCTGTGAGTGGCTCCTGACCACCCTGATACCAGCTGCGTCTGGTTACTATCGCCTCCAGACCTGCGCTGACAGTCAGATTTTAAATTGGTTATATCAATATATATTTTAATATATGTGAAGCATGATTTATTATTTAATTAAAAATAATGCAAAGACATACTTATCATATCAATCTTTCAAGTATATATTTAAAGAATTCTTGATTATACTAAACTAACTTTTGGTGCCAGTGGTAGCTTTGATCAATTACGACATGTGGCAATCTGTCAGTCACCATAGCAATTTTGTTGGCGTTGTCTTTATCGGGAAGCCTACCTCTTTGTTAGTAATCTACTCAACCTATGTGTCTTATCTGCCCTTGATAGCATGTGTTTCTTTGGGTTTTACATCCTAGCAACATCAAAGGTCATATCAGGACTGGTACTGACTTGTGACAGTGCGCGCTCATGACGACTTTATAGTGCTGCCCCATCATGCATTTAGATAGTGTCGCACAGGATGTTGCGAGCAAAGGAAACATTGTGCTCAAGGGGGGATTTAAACAAATACTTCTGCTATTCCAAGGCTAGCGTCCTAATCGTTAGTCCCTGATGCAATCACCCTATCCACACATACCTATGTGTGTACATATACTGGACAAGTTCAACACCATGCAGCGTTCATATCCAACATTCTCGCTAGTGATTATTTACAAACCAAGCAGCAAATCAATTGTCCTACCCCAACAAGGTCATGGGACCGTTTCTTTGAATAGTAGATCGTAGCCTAGGACCTGTTGGCTTGAGTTCCGCAATCCCCAGACATGGTCAGACGACGGTAGGGACGGCACAATTTGATTCGCTAGATTGATATACTTGAAGATACTCACCACTAGTATTGCCCTGGCGGCTTAAATAAGAAGCTCTAATAACACGTGACTGGGTTGCGAAGTTGCCCACTGAGTGATGGCGACAGAATCACACTGCATATTACGAGGAAAGGGCGGGGCTCCAGGGGCCTTGTGGCAGCATTACCTTCTGGAAGAAGTTGTACTAAGAAATTCCATAGCATGGAGGCAGAAACACAATAGACAATTTCCACCACCGACCCAACCAGCATCTGATGGCAGTGTCAAGAACTTGTGTTGTGAGACCTCAAAGCTAACCCAATGGATACCACTAGAGCTGCGTTTACACGGGCGAGTTGAAACGCCCCAGCTGGAACCAGTTGCCTAGTTCGTTTTAAATGTGTCCGTGTAAACGCGGCACTGCGGCGTTTTAGGGCTGAACCGTTTCGGCTGGAACGTCCCGCGTATACCACCTAATCAGGTGGTGTACAGGAAACGTTTCAGCTGGTTCCCAGGCGGCGATTGTGTACAATAGCAGTGCTCGCCGGCAACAGGGGGAGCAGTAGCTAATCGCTGGTGCCCGGCAGTGTTAGGGCCCGATTACGCCGAAATCTAGTGAATGTGATCATATTTAACAGAATTACAGACTCAAATAATGAAATTTAATTAAATTACCCTTAAATTCCAAGCGATATTAACGTAGCAGCTACATCGGCGTCGAATCGCCGAGTGTAAACAAAACAAATAGCAGTGCTCACCGGCAACAGGGGGAGCAGTAGCTAATCGCTGGTGCCCGGCAGTGTTAGGGCCCGATTACGCCGAAATCTAGTGAATGCGATCATATTTAACAGAATTACAGACTCAAATAATGAAATTTAATTAAATTAACCTTAAATTCCAAGCGATATTAACGTAGCAGCTACATCGGCGTCGAATCGCCGAGTGTAAACAAAACAAATAGCAGTGCTCGCCGGCAACAGGGGGAAAATCCGCGCATGCGCAGAAGCCACGACACTTCTGAAAATACGACACCGTGTAAACGCGCCACGAGAACGTTTCAGGTAGAACGCTTTGTCTTGAATCGTTTTACTTTTGGCCGTGTAAACGCAGCTTAGGAGCCAGCTCAAAACTATAAGAACAATTAATAGAATAGAAATACCCGCTATACAAAATATTTCTGAAAGGCAAAGTGCACAATCGATGCCATCTTAAAGTTGGATAGTCCAATGGTTTTGAGTTTCGGTCATTTCTGTAGATAAATGTATTGGGTTAATTTGTATAATCTACTTTACTTTAGTTAGAAGTAACTTACATTCTATATGGTAAATAATATATGTATATATTTGAAGTGAAGGCATCCACAATTAACTTTGGCATGCACATTCAAATCCTCACCCCATACCTTTCACCAGAAACATGTTCTATTAAATTTGTTTAGTATAATAATAATACTTTTTTTGTGTGTTTTTTTTGGGGTAAATATGTTTATTCTGCTGAATAAGTCTTTTGTCAGTGCCGAAGCACTGGTCTTCCAGCCATTTTTCAATTCAGGGTTATTTACACAAAAGGTATATAGAATCAGGTGTACAATACCTGTTGAATAGACAATTTGCACCATGTAACACAATGAAATTCTGAAACCCAAAAGTTCCATAACAATATGGTACAGTAGTGTCATATAACCAGATCAATATTAGTCAGATCAATGTGAGTATTTACATAGTATTTAGAATGTAAGCAGAAGTTATCTTCTGTATTCAGTTGGTAAATTTGTACTAAGTTTGAATGTTCAGTTGCAGTTAGGCAAGCGGTATATAAATGTTGGTTTGTTAGGAAAATTCTAGTGTAACTCTAATGTAGCTAGTTATGTGAGTTTATGAATTATGTTGTTGGGGTGGGGTTGTTAATAATACACTGGACCATCTGTGACCAGTGAAGCAGTGGGACCAATCCCAGTGCATTTAGGTCTTAAATTTTACATTTTTACCTGGGCTGTCTCTGTCATCGTATATGGTTGACTGGAGATAACAGAGGAACAGCAACAAATTTAAAAAAATGGGGGCTGCGGGGGGAGGGAGAAACCGAGGCTGAGGGTTTGGTGGTCTGCCACTTACGGTATGGTGATGCCATGGAACATACTTTACGATAATGATAATAACATATTTATTTCCTCATGATCCATGTACACACGAGTTGATATTTATATCAGTAATTGTTTCACATGAAAAAGGAGAAAGCAGAAGTACAATACTTATTAGGTGCTTTCCCCATTTACAAATAACACAGATACATTGCTTATACCATAGAAATAATAAATAGAAAAATGAAAGTTAAAGCATATCAACATTAGCCTCAATACTGTAAATTACATCTCAATATTTATGTACTAGACTACTATCTGTTTTCCCTCTGGTAAAGCTTAACTATTTTCTTTTCATACATTCATTGAAAGATATAGATGTTTTTTGAACATTTGATATTACCGTCAAGTGAATTCCATATTTTTATACCACATATAGATATACATTGAGACTTTAAAGTTGTTCCTGCAAATACTTGTCTTAGGTTGTTACTCTGCCTTATATCATGGCTACTATCTGAACTTATTTTGAATAAAGACTGTAGGTTTATTGGCAGTATAACTGTGTTTGCATTGTAAATTATCATGCTAGATTTGATCTTAACCAAGTCTATTAATGTTAATACATGAAGCTCAAAGAACAGCTTATTAATTTGTTCTCAATATCCAATGTTGCAAACAATTCTCACTGCTTTCGTCTGTAGCAAATAAATACACTATATATTTGTTTTATATGCATTTCCACATACTTCACAACAATATGATACATAAGGCAGAAATAATGAATAATACAATATTAAGCATGCATTTTTGTTTAGTACATATTTTGCCTTGTGCATAATTGCAATAGTGTTGGGCTATTTAGATTTAATCATACTAATATGCTTTTTCCAATTAAGTTCATGATCTATTAGCACCCCTAGAAATGTACTGACATAAACCATTTATATATCAGTATCATTTATACCTACAGTAACATTAGATTGTTTTTGATAATTTATGAAGGCGGAGGCGGGATGGGTTAAATTGGTCTCATTGAACATAGAACATTGGTATCATTCAGAGGTCATTTCAGGTCAATTGGTCATTTCAGGATATCTCTCCCCCCAGTCATTTCTTGCAGTGTCTTTTTGTTGATGGGCCGGGATCAAACCCTCAGGGCTATCCCTTGTACCTTATTTTTAGGTGTTGGTAGGTGGCGAAGAAAGTGTGGAGGCAGTCCGTGTAGATCAGGAGCAGTGGTGAACGTCACACTGTCTCGTATCTGTAGGTCTACCCTGGCACGCCCCTTTTTCTAGGGTGGCTATCTGTTGAATGTCTGTGTGTGTTCCGTATCCAGAAAACTCACACCCATATCTACGTTCCACTTGTTGGTCTCGATACTCTGCATGATAGTTGCATGCGCCCGTAGTGGTGGGTACGGCCTCATCGCATGATCCCGGTGTAACGATTTCAACTTCCCCCCTTCCCAAGTTCCCCCCCGGGAATCTGAAAACGTTTTTAACTTCCCTCTGGGGAAATTAAAAACATTTTCAGATTCCTGGGGGGAACTTAAAAACAGTTTTCAGATTCCTCCCCATATTTTCAAATTCCCCCCTCCGGGAATTTAAAATTGTTTAAAAAACTTTAAAAAACGTTTTAAATTTCAGACCTATAATATTTTTTTCTTAACAATATTGGAGACCTTTTGTGTCATTCATGGTTAAATATGTTTTATTGTACTAGCAATAATTTCCATTATGCTATTCTCTGTATATTATAATATTTGTCATGAAAAAAAATAAAAAATAAAAAATAAAGAAAATTCCCCAAAAATGGGGGGGGAGGGAAAGTTAAAATGAGGGAGGGAATTTGAAAACGTTTTCAAATTCCCCTGGGAGGAATTTGAAAACGTTTTCAAGTTCCCGGGGGGGAACTTGAATATGGGGGGAATTTGAAATCTTTACACCGGGGTGGGTCCAGTACGACTGCCATCTAAAAATCCTGTTTGGGTTGTCCTTTTTCTTGATTGATTCGGATTGATTTGCCATTGTCTCCAGCTGGTGCATGTGGGTAACTAAGTGGCCCTACCAGGCGGCACGGAGCTTCCTATCCTCCAACATGTGGCACAGTGCGGCGAAGTATTCCGCCCCTGATGCCTCCTCCATAGCAATTTTCTCATTTATACTACCACATATTACATATTTATGTGGGGCCAGTATGTTGTTACCTCGGCGCTTGCCAAGCGCGGAACCGGCGGCGACTAGTAACTCGTTTACTGCTTTTGTTACTCTCTTATCCCTGCCGTATTCAATAAGGGGTTCACGTGTGTGGTAGTTCTTGTAACCGCGGTTGTGGCGGTGTCGTATTTTCAGCGCCCGGTCATTGTCAGCGGCCTGTCGTGGCTTCTGCGCATGCGCAGATTTTCGCACGTTGCGGCGATCACTGCTATTTGTTTTGTTTACACTCGTCGATTCGACGCTGATCTAGCTGCTACGTTAATATCGCTTGTAATTTAAGGTTAATTTAATTAAATTTCATTATTTGAGTATGTAATTCTGTTAAATATGATCGCATTCAATAGATTTCGGCCTAATCGGTCCCTAACACTGCCGGGTACCGTGGTTGAGCTTGTAGCCGGCGAGGGCATGGGTGTTTTGCATATGTCTTAAAATCCGCGCATGCGCAGAAGCCACGACAGGCCGCTGACAATGACCGGGCGCTGAAAATACGACACCTGTCCGAGAAGGGTCCACAGCGACGAAACGACGAAAAATGCGTTCCCACTGAGTAATATCGAGCATACCCTTGCAGGATGAGTTTCCCATTCATTAAGTAGTGATATTGTGTGATTTAAACAGAAATCAATGTAGATCAATTTCAAATATACTTCAAACAATTTAATCTGTGCAAAAGATACATAAATATGTGATAATGTCTGAAAAAACCCCGAAATAAACTAGACAAATAATATTTGACTACACTGCTAGCTCTGTGGAGGTCTAGCCTGGTCCCCTGGCATTCATTTGCATGGGCAGAGGCACAGGGGTTTTCATCTATTATCACTCACTTTCCAAGCTGGTCCCCTAGCCTTTGTACCGGAAACAAGTTTAAACAAGCTCAAACAAGTTCAATCATAGCTGGTTGGGTCGCACCATGGCTAGTTGGGTCGCTCCGTTTAGCGCTGAATATGCTTATGGGCGGTCCTTGCAGGTGATGCGGATTCCGAGGGACACCAGTTTGACAGGGACACTTCCATTGAAATGCATTGTTAACGGCCGTGAGCAAATCTTCATACAGAACAAGTCAAATATCTCCCAAATTACACCATGTAGAAACAAATCGCTTGGTACACATATAGAAAACATCTTTACCATGAAGACTATATTAAATTTAATAGGTTAGGGTTCTGGATTTCTATTAATTTGTACTAAAACTTACGTTTTGCACTGCGCGTACCGTCAAACTGAAGGCATTGTCAATGGCCGTGAGCAGTCTTCATACAGACAATACAGAACAAGTGAAATATCTCTAAAATGACACTACCTACAAACAAATCGCTTGGTACACATATAAAAAACATGTTTAGCAAAAACATTATATTAAATTTATAAGGTTAGTGACGATGCTCTTCGATTTTGACACGTGTGCAGAAGCGATGTGTCCCTGGGAAACTGGTGTCCCTGGGAAACTGCAACACCGGGGCCGGCCCGGTGTCGCAGTTTCCGCCATCCGGCAGTTTCCGCGGTACGCATACACTCAAATGCATTGTCAACGGCGGTGAGCAATCTTCATACAGAAAAAGTGAAATATCTCTAAAACCACACCACCTAGAAACAAATCGCTTGGTACACATATAGAAAACATCTTTTTGGGTGGGGAAATATGTTTTATTCATCTGAATACTTATTTTGTCAGCGCCGGGGCACTGGTCTTCCAGGCGTTGGAGTGATCGCATTTGGTCTGTACATAGTGGAAGTGGAATGCGTTGCATTGCGTGCAGCGCAACCCATTCTGAACATAAAAAGAAAGTGGGGGAGCAGCCTATGCTGCATAGTGTACAGCATAGGTAGTCAACATAGTGCAAGGTATATGCATCACTTCACTCCTAGCCTTTCTGACCATACATTTAGCTATAAATTCATCCCCTGGATCTTTTGTTTTCTCAAACTTTTGAATAAAGTAATCTCTATCCTTTTGAAGCTCTAGTAGTTCGTCATTAAGGTAACCTCCCATGGTGATTCTGCTCATCGTATTTATAGTAACCTGTAAACATAAACCAATGTGGCTTTCTTCTTGAAGATTTATACCGCCCACCATAGATAAGTCTGAATAGACCCGCCTTCACCATTAGACAGCCCATCAACAGAAATCCCGAGCCCACACCCACTCCGACCCAAGGTACTTTTTAACCTCTAACGCCACACACACATGGCATGAGAGCAACTGGCCCTTGATGACGCTGTAAGTTTTCCAATAACATATAGATCATTGAGGACATACAGGTGGGATCAGAGTCATCGACATTATTGCCTTAGTTGTGTCCAGTGGTAAGTTCAGGTGCCACCAATGATGATCACAAGCATGAGGGCATATACACACAGAGTTTGACATATATGACTGTGTATATCCAGGTGCATACACTGATCATGTATGCTGGTTATACATGTAAAAGTCAGTCAATTAGGTAATTGGCAGATTAGAACTCAAGTAAGGTTTGGATCAGCAGACAACATAACCCAAGTAGTAGATTGCTGGCACACTTAGTAGGCTAGTCTACTTGCTGTTACAGAGTCCAGTGATTGAGATGATGGGTCAGTGAGTTGTGGTCATGAAGATGCTGCACTCCTGGAGTCCTGGCGCTGGTTACCAAAAAGATTCTATTAAATTTATAAGGTTAGGAGTTCTTGATTTCTATTAATTTTGAATAAAACTAATGGTTTGCATGGCGCATACCGTCAAACTCAAGGCATTGTCACTGGTTGTGAGCAATCTTCATACAGAAGATACAGAAAAAGTGAAATATCTCTAAAACCACAACACCTAGAAACAAATCGCTTGGTACACATATAGAAAACAACTTTACCAAAAACATTATATGAAATTTATAAGGTTAGTGACGATGCTGTTCAATTTTGATGCATGCGCAGAAGAGATGCGTACCGAGGAAACTGGCGGACGGCAGAAAATGTGACACCGGTCACGATGGAAGAGAGGCAACTCAGGGATGCATGTACCATGTCTGTCATTATAATGGCTGTTAGTGTAATATTGATCCGTCCTCTGCGAAGCCGACGATCGGCGCCGGTTGGGAGCATGGGACCTGTGTAGTCGCACATCTGGTGAAATCCCACCTGACGATGGCATGCGGGGTGTGACCATACGTCGGCGTCTTGGCGTGGTCTAGTGCATCCATCGTCTCTTTTGAGTCTTCCTCTCAATGTTATCTGTTCTGGTGTTAAAGTCATTCCGCTGCTCCTTTCGTCATCTTAGTAATGCTAATCACCAGGCTAGCTAATAAGAAGTATACATTTTTAAGTCATTCCCTTGACTTGGTCAGGGTTCAATCAAATTCCACAACCTGCCACATGGCAAGTGGGTACTCAATTCATTTGACACTCCTGACTGGTGTCCAGACATGCCAAAATAAAAAAAATCTTTTGTGGCCAACCCAAAAATGGTAATATTATTTGTATGCGACATACCACAATTAAACAAGACAAGACAATCAGTATATATAGTTGGATGAGTAGCTTCTCTACCTGGTACCTCAAAGGCCACTCCATTTTATTTATGAAGCAAATTTTCTCACCGACTGAAGGCAGATAGGATCTCGTGCACACACACACGGCCCAGCATGCTGTCGCCACCAGGTGCGGGCTGCCCAGTAGGCAGGCCTGACTTCAAAGCAGCATATTGCTGCATACACACCTAGGTTACCCAGACCCACCAGCCTATGTTACCAACAAGTAACTTACACTTTGCTAAATAATATTTGCATAACTAGTTACACACCACATTATTTGTACGCGCCATACCACAATTAAGCAATCAGTATTTATAGTTGGATGAGTAGTTTCTCTGGCTTGTACCTCAAAAGGCCCAGAACCACAGTTCTGGACCCCTGCTGCAAGGATTGCGGCCA